>CM042186.1:8695054-8737046 GCA_023539305.1 Ilex asprella
CACATCGGAAGATTCAAGGGAAGGAGGCTTCCTCCCTTACCTATAAACAGCTTTCTTGACTTGAATCCCACATCGGAAAATTTAAGGAAAGGAGACCTCCTCCCTTGTCTATAAAAAGGTGGAAGCCCTTTCCCTTCATTATTCAATTTTTTCACTTGTTTTTGCAAGTGTTCACTAATTGGAAATCTTTTAATTAAGAGAGTACAAATATTGTGGATAATTAATTTTAATAAATTCTAATTATTTTTATTTATTCAAATAATTATTAATTTATTATTATATTAAATTTATTTAAACGGGTAAACGGGTGATAAACGGGTTAACATGTCTCACCCGAACACGACACGCTTATTAAACGTGTTAAACGGGTTGACCCGTTTATCACTCGAACCTGTTAAGATCTCACTCAAACCCGTTTAATCAGCGGTTAATCGTGTCGGTTAATCGTGTCGTGTTGAATTTTGACAGGCCTAATTATATAGTGCAGCCCAAGGTGAATAAAAGGGAAATAAATCCTTAATGAGGCAATCAAGGAAGCAAAGGTGAAATGGTCTCAATTGGCAGAAGGAGATTGTGCAATTTATTTTGCACATGTGGCAGCCATGGGTCAGCAAGAATCAAGAAAAAGAATATGTGTAAATCCCATGTAATCAATTAAAACTAAAGTTTAAAACTTATATGACTTTTGAAATAACCATGTGCTCTAATTCTAATATACAACAGTTCATTACCATTTTTTTTGTCACTATTTATACAAGAGAGGGGGACTTGGAGAGATTCAAATCTTGTATTAGGAGGCAAGGCGAGAAATGCACCAACCATTAGGCCATTCCTCTTTGCTCTGTTCATTACCATTTGGCCATTTATGCTATTGAGCATTTGAGTGCATATGTGCTTACTATCATCATTGAATTATCTTAATTCTTAGGGGTGATCTAGTGGTTAAGTTTATCTTCTAACAAGTAAGAAGTTTCACGTTCGATATTTTTTACACACTTTTGTTCTTCAAGGGACATGTTATTAAATTAGTTCGAGTTATGATGACTGGCTCAGAATTCAAAAGAATAATCGGCGCAAGTTTAGATACCATGTAAAAAAAAAAATTCTCCTTACATATGATTAATGACTTTGCCTTATCTTTTGTTAGTGGAAGTTATGTTTTGAAATTAAACATAAACACACACAAATTAGTTCATGTTCCAAAAACTATAATGTCAATTTACAATTAACGACATTCATAAAATCGGCTCCCATGATGCATATATTCAAATTTATTGGCAATTACAAAGTTAGGATCAATATTATAATTGAAAGTTTTTATAAAATTTGAACTTACCAGCATGCATATAGAGCTAATGAAAGTGACAAACTTATTGAGTCATCAACCTTATTAATTCATCAAAAGCTAATGAAAGTAACAATCTTATTGAGTCACCGATCTTGTTAATTTGTCAAAAACTTATGAAAGTAACAACCTTATAAACTCTTTATTTGTCACGGCAACTGATTTACAGAGTTTAAAATTTTCATGTGAAGCATATAAGAGAAGTCATATACTCTATAAACTCATGAATTTCGTACTGAAGAAAACCACTTTCATTTACAATTGATTTAAAAATTTTGGGCAATTCTTTTAACAAAATTAAGCATATCAATATGATTAAAATCTCTCTTTGTCAGTAGCGAGAAAGTAAATTGTTGGTGCCAATTTGGGAGTGACCAATCAATCCGAGAAAGCAATCGTTGGTATCGAATCTAGAGTGATCAAACACGAATTTTCATCTAAGATTATTGAGGTTATGGATTATTGACTCTAAGTTGCATAGTTTTGAACACAACAATGGGCTGTTTTGGGGCCGGAGAGTACATTGAAATGTTGACAATCGTGTCGTGTCATGACGGTTTGTGTTTGTGTTTGTATTTGTGTTTGTGCCAATTTGCTTAGTATACTTGAACCTATAGAGTTACACACAATATAATTGATAAGAGTTAATTAAGGACTTTATTATAATTAATGGTTAATAAATGAGTAATATAATATGGGTATATGAGATAACAACTCTCTCTTGCTAAAACAAGAAAATCCACCTATTATTCTCTCTTTATTAGTTTATCAAAAGTTGAGATAGATTCTTCAAATTTATCAATTCTTGTGGATATTGATAGAGGCCAAACAATTGCGAGACTTGGGGAAAATATCAAATTTATATTTGAAGATTAAAGTTTTGAGAAAGCTTAAAGATTATTAAAAGCAGGCTTTAAGAGGTAACCTTTAAACTTGTCTATAGATGTAAGATTTCTCATTTTGTATTAAACATGAATAAATCTTAAAATGAGGAATTAATATTTATTTTTAAAATTTCACTGTGTTTGCTATATGATTTCTTTTAGAAGTATCAAAGCCATTATTCATGGTTTAATACAAATTCGATGTAATTATTATTATACCATGTCAATAGGATTAATCGAAAAATATTAGGGATTGAATAACTCGCATAAATCATATTATTTTGTGTGGATTTTCTTCAAAATAAATTATGATTTTTCACATGTTTAATATGAGATATTAATGGATTCATGTGTTTAAAATTGATTTAAAATCAGATTTTAAAATTGAAGAAAACTAGTTGCAAAAATTAGTAACAACTTTTCTTAAAAACTAGATTTCATTCATTTTGGGTTCAAGATTGAACCAAGGGTAGAACAAGTCAAATTTTTGGTCCAATGGTGGATAAAGGTTTTTCATCCAACCATGGCTCGTGGTCAGTCATCACTGCCTTCCATGGTGGATGACATGTGTAGTCTTGAAGTAAACTTAAAACACTAGTTCATAATGATTTGATTTGAAAAGTTTTTGTAATTATATAGATGATTTTCATATAAATTTAATGGTAGTCATGGAATAGAACCACACCACCTAGTAGAACAATTTTAAAATTTTGAATTACCCACATGTTTAGTCTAATGGAAAAACAAATGTGGTAATAATGTATTGTCGTGTTTACTTCTGTTAGGTAAGGTATCGCATAGAGATTAGAGTATAAGCCAACAACACCAAATAATTTCTTTCTATTGTCAATGACGATTTTCTCCTTTTAGTGGACTCCCCACACTCTTGAACTGGATTTTCTTCTCTTACAAATTTCGTCCATCTGGTCAAAATGTATTTAGCTGGAATTTCAGTAATACTTCATAGATTGAGTGCTTTAAGTGCATGACAACTGTTTACACCCAAAAATGATAAGATTAGAGTGTGACATGTGGCAGAGATCTGGCAGTCAAAAGGGAGTCTATGAGAGTTCACAATTGACAGGATGGTTAGAGAAATAGGACTCTTGGAATCCTGAGAAATGAGAAAATGTGACATGAGCCGCTAATTGAAAACGGTTCAGCACACATTCACGTATCTCAAAGGATGAGACCATGATCATAAGTTGTGGCAGGAAAATATGGATCAACGATTGAGAGCGATCTCTATAAATAGTAGTGACTCGGCTATTGAGAAGAGATCCCAGGATCAATCAATAATACTCTTCACAGAGCCAACTATCTTTTTACTTAATTCTTGCTTCTGAGCAACATTTACTTTTCCTATAATACATCAGTCCGGTAATCTTTTATAGTTTCCAATTAATGCTTCGTCCAGAATTTGATTCATTTTTCAGATTCAAATTTAATTTACTTGTTACTTTGCATTCCAACTATTTAGTTTTAGTAGTGTTCACACACATAAATGACTGGTGATATTATTAAAAGTTCTTGAAACTCCAAGGCATAAAAAAGAACTTAGAGGTAACCTTACGCCTTATTACAGTCGCCTATACAATCATGATTTTAGAACCCTATCCCGGTTTGAGTAAGTTAGGTCATATGCGTATGGATTTTAAGTCCACTTGGACTTTAACACACCCACAATTCAAAAATATGTCAAACATATTTTTTGGCACACTCGATGGGACCATCAGAGTGACAACATGGCGAACACTCGTGGTAAGGCCAAAATTTGTGCATCTAAAATGCCTCTAGCACACAAAATTGTGAAAGAAAGCAGGCATGACATCCCTAGCTTACAGGAAGAATTGCCTCCGCTCAAGGGACAAGAGAACTGCAAATCCGAATTAGAGTTGGAGGCCTCCATCTGTAATACCCCACATGTGTATATTAAAATAAAGGATATAAGTGTTTAGAATTTATTTCAATTGAAATGATAATATTGTATGACATGAGTAAATAGTAGTTAAAAACTTAGTTTTATATGGGTAAAAGTAAGAAATTAATTGTAGTAGGACTTGCACCCATTAGGTTTGAGGTAGGGAAGTATGTTGGATAAGTTAGGGTTGAAGTTGGAAGGCTTAGGAATGGGTTGGAAATAGAAAAGGGATGAAACAGGCTGTGAACAGTGCACTGACTGAAACTTCAAGCGGGATTTCGACCTTAATTCAGTCAGTATCTCTCAAAACTCAAAACATAAAAGTTATAGATCTCTTTCTTAGCATTTCATAGCATCTTGAATCATATCAATCGGAGCTTGGATGAGAGAGTTATGCCCAGATAACGAAGCGATATTGAAATAGTCCAATTAGCTTCGTTTTACATTTAATGTCTCCATTTGCATCCTAAATCAAAATATAAGAATACCGAGTACATTTAGGCTTCAAATAAGTATAAAAGCCTTTAATAATCACCCTTTATCACCTTTTATTTGCAAACAACGCAAAACTTCTTTAATAGCCGATTCGAATGAATAAAATAGTAATTTTAGTGTTTCGAGTGTAAATTTACTTTATTTTTTAGATAAATCATAAAACTAAATATTTTTAGGTTAAAATAACATTAAAAATGAATCTAAAACATCGAAAAACCTTAAGATAGTCATATGGATCAAATTAGAGATTTCTAGTGGCAAAACTGTAATTTTGGGAAAAAAACCCAAAATTCAGCCATGAACAATAACATTCGCGAACTGCTGTGTTTAAAACACATAATTCAGCCCATTTTCTCCCATTCTACAACTCCACTCTCACCCCAACTCCCTTAGAACCCTAGGAGAAGATAAAAGAGAAGAAGAAAAGAAGAAAAGAGGTCACTAGAGCTTGGGTTTGGCTTGGAACTTTGAATTCAAAGTAGGAGATTTCTTTTCTTTCCCTTACATTGAGGCTAGGGTTTATATATATATATATATATATGTGTGTGTGTGTGTGTGTGTGTGTGTATGTTTTGCTCTAAATATGATATATATGATATGAAATCATCCTCTCTTAGACTTTTTGACAAAGATTACATGTTTCTAACAAAGTTAGGGTTAAATACCCATGAAATTTCTTCTTTTGCTTCAAAACTCTAGATTTTTTAGAAATATGGATTTCTCCCTCTATATTCACTTAATCTTGGTTTTGAAAATTCTAGTGCTTTATGTTGAGTATTAAAATAAAATTATTGATGATCTCTTGTATTTTTTTTATGAAATTTGTTATAGTGGGAATATCACTTGTGAGAATTGCGGATTGTTGAAATTTTCTAGTAAATTGGGGATTTATGAAATTGTTGTTATGTGAGATAATTGTTGGTATTGTATCTCTTGTGTGGTTGTTTGGATGAACATGGACTGCTATTGGCCGAGTATCATGGAGTGGGTAGACGCCTTCGTACTCCATGAGGGTATGAACTTTTCCTACCACTCATAATGGGGTTAGTGCCTTGCGAGGACTAAACCACTATTTCTTACGGGGTACCGTGGAAAAGGGTTAGTATACTAATGTCTGGGTTGGATAAGTCACTATCATAGTGTTGGCATACGCCCTTCCTAAAGATTGGATATCCTTGTGAGAATTTGTACGTGTGTGTATGTAGGTCGTGATATTTTCGATGGTGACCATGCAGGATCTTGCTTCATACCTGAGATACGAATACAGTTATGGGTTATTGTTCATTATACCAAAAATAATTTCTACAAGAATTTTGGGAAGTATGGGATTCCGCAAGAACTTGTGAGAAACGGTTTATGGTGGAATGGATTATTAATGGTATATTGTGTTCATTTATTTATTTATTTACTATTGTTATTTAAACTTGAGATCTGTTTAAATGTCCTGGTTTTATTTCAAAAGCTATATATGTTATTTGTGAAATGAGACCAACCTATTTTAAAATTTTTCTAAACCTTGTTTGAGTTTGAGAAGATTTTGCTACAGAGCTTCGTGCTCATTCCCTACAGTTAAACATTTTTCAGATTTAGTGTTAGAGGAGGATCTCGGAGTTGAAGAGTTGGGGCATTGGGAGGCCTCACCGGAGGGAAATCTAGATCCCGAGGTGGACCTATAAAGTTATAATTTCTTTTGTACTAGACTAGAGAATTTACTTTGAGATCATGTAGAGTCTAGTCTTTTGTTATTCCGCTGCAAGTGTATTTCAATTCTTTTGAGATGTAGATGCCATAGTTGACATATTCTTTTGATATTGTGGCTATGGCTTAGCATATTATTTTGGGATGATATTGTAAATATTTATGGATGACATATGGTGAATAAAAATTTATTCTATGATGGGTAAATAGACCCGGTGTGGTCAATAGCTATGCATATGTGGACCATGTGCGGTCAATTGTAGTATAATTGTACAAGTTGTATTTTGGGTAGGGCTCCCCGTACAAAGGAGACTCTGCCCGAATTTTGTTAAAATATCTATGATGAATGAAACTTTCTTATTGATGAATTTATTTAGTGCTCTCATGCAGCGAATGATGTTTAGAATGTAATGTCGTCCAAGGGGGTTTTTGGGGCGTTACACCATCATGGCTATTTCGCAGGAAGTTTCGCAACAATTCTTCGATTTTATTTAGGGATTGGGGGATTTGATCAAAGAAGAATCTGGTAGTACCAGACAAGCACTAGAGTGGTTAACAGACAATCTAAGTCATCTGAGGAGGGGGTCGTGAGACAACCATTGTTTCCCCTTGTATAGGCGATTCTTGTGGAAGCACCGTAGCCAGTGCTTTTGCATTAGCCACAATAATAATCCTCTTTTCCTGCCGATCGTCCTTCCAGTAGCACACTAGGTAATCATGAATAGGAACCAACTGGATGAAATCATTCAAGAATACGTCAGCCATGCCATGAGAAGGGTGATTATGCCAACATATTGCAAACCTTATCCTGACTGGGTGGACAGAGAGTATGAGTATCCTCTGGGGTACAAAGTTTCATTGTTTACTACATTTTTGGGTGAAGATGGTCAGTCGATTGTGGAATACATTGGCTGCTTCACTATTTAGTGTGGTGAGGTCAGGGCTAACGAATTCCTGTAGCCGAGATTGTTTGTCAATTCCTTGACATGAGCAACCTTCAAGTAGTACATTGTCTTGCTGCCAATTCTGTGTTGGACTGGCAACAACTCGAAGAAAAGTTTCATGCTCAATTCTACTGCACTGAGCTGGAAAGTCATCATGAAAAATTTGGCTAGGTTTTACCATATAACTGGGGAAGCAGAGCAGTACATTTTGCAGTTCAAAAAGGCTAGGAATCAGTATAGGTTGGTGCTGCCCGAAATGGAGTATGTATGAATTGTACATAATGGCTTGGGGTTTGAGCTTTAGAATAAATTTGAAGGGATAGAGTTGAATGACTTACTCGAGCTAGCTACGCATCATGAACATATCCTGCATGAAGAGATGGACCAAAGAAGCGTGTCCAAAGGGAAGTACTATAGAGCTCCCAATACTCAAATCTTCATTGTCAAGCTAGATCAGGAGTTAGAGGTGAACATGGTTGAAATCATGGCAAGACGACCACACGTGTGTAAGGCTTTAACCAAGCCTCCAAAAAATCAAGCTCAGGCCACACTAAGTGTTGACCAAGGCACTAACAATGGAAGCTATTGGAAGTATGACTTCCATATCTCAAAGGCCGATCAAATCTTTGACCATCTGCTTGTTGATGACATTATCAAGCTGTCGTTTGGTCATATGATCCCATTGGCCGCAAATCTGAAGAACAAGGCATATTGTAAATGGCACCATTTGGGGAGCTATTCTGCGACGAACTGTGTGGTGTTTATTAACACCATTCATGAGAATTTCACTAAGGGCCACTTAATCTGCGAGACAAAGAAAAGTAGGAGTTAGGGGTTCATAAGGACAAACTTTAGAAGAAAGTGGCCATTAACATGGTGGAAGTAGGACAATCAAAAACCCCTCAAAAATGAAGTTGATTTGGGAAAGGATAGGTCAACGGATATAAAAAACTAAGGGGAAAAAAATATGATGTGCCCTTGGATGAATCATCAAATGGGGACTCTAGGGCTAAGCCATATATACTAGCAAGGCTCCAAGGGCAACTCGACATGGCCTAGAATAGTCTATGTCCCAGGTGCAAAGCTTTTTACAGGATCGTTCCAGAATATGAAGTTATCAAAGAGGAGCAATTTGACTCGTCCAAGAGGCCATGGAAGAAATGGCACTACAAGGGAACCCACTGGGAAAGCGCGGATGAATGGCTATTTTTTAAGTAAGGTCGGAAGGATCAGTCGAGCAAGTTTATGAGGTCGAGCTACAGGGGGCATGGTTAAGACATATCAAAGCCTTCAAGGGGTCAGCTATGATTGAAATATAAGGAGTACGCCACAAATTTGGCACTCGATAAAATATTAGAGCTAATGGTTATTGGGATCGCCCAAGGATGGTGAAACCAATTGAGCCACTAGTGAGCCATTGGTACGTAGCCCAGCACCCGAAATTCCCTCAGTACCATCAACCAAGGCTGTTGTTGAGATCACAGAAAACACAGGAAACAAGGAACACATGTGAAATTGTGCAAGTGGGAAGAATAAGAAAAACTTTAGGCTCAACAGGTTCGAGAGACATTCTAGTGACAAGAGCCCGAGATTGGGGAGATTAGATCCCAATTTGAGTTTCCCATCCTCTATAGCGTCCAGTGGCCTCGAAGGCCAAAATTGAGGAGAAAATGAAGAAGAAGATAGAGCCTGAGCCCTCACCTGAAGAGAGTTTCAAAGAATGAATAGTGAAAAGAGTGGTGAAATGAATGAGGATCGCATTCAACGTTCCTCCGGAGACTTGGGAAGGTGGAAAGAAGTAGGATACTACAACCCCCCCCCCCCAATGGAGACAATAGTGACGAAGGTCACTCCATTCAATTTGACACTCTAGGACTAGCGGTGTCTATCAATGCTCTTAGATTAAATCTCTAGAAGGAGATGTTGAAGACGTAGGGACACTAGGGTTAGCTTTCTTGGGTAAAGATGAAACGTCTAGGTACTAGGAAAAGTGTTCTTCTGAGAGAGGTCCAAGCCAAGAGAAATGGACAGATAGAAGGCCACTTTCCAACAGCATGAAGGGTTGGCTATTTAGCAGGCCTACATGGCCTATGATATAGCATTTGAAGCCGATATACATTCGAGCGCACTTGGAGGAAAAAATTTTCAACATGGTCTTGGTGGATAATGGAATGGCTATCAACATTCTTCCCATAACGACCATGAAGAAACTTGAGAGGGAAGAAGAAGACCTAGTTCACACTAATTTAATGGTGAGAGATTTCACAAAAGGAGTCAACTAGACTATGGGAGTCCTACTCGTTGAATTGGTTGTCGGAAGCAAGACTAACATTATGCCATTCTTTGGGATCGATACTACGGCATCCTACAATGATCTCTTGGGTCAGGACTGGATCCATTTGAGTGAGTGCATTCCATCAACAACTGGTGCTGTTGAGTCTAGGAGATTTTGAGGTGTTGGAAACAGATTAAATGCCCTTTGTGGCAGATGTTCACATGGTCGATGCTTGGCTCTATTAAGAAACAATAGGGCTAATAAAGTTTCAAGGACAGGATAAATATAGAAAGCCTAGAGAATTTATGTTTTATATCATCTTGTGGTCCAGTAAGGTTCTTCAGATGGAGGAGGAGGTCATTTGGCCTACTAATGTGCAAAGTCCGAATGGTGCGGAAGAACTTGAAAACTCGGTTGTTGATGAAGCTCGACAACAGTAAGCAAATGAGGCAGTCCATAAGGGCCTGCATCACCAGGATAAGAGCTTACCTAGCAGAAAAAAGATTCGTTGCACTACACGGGGCCAATAGTCAACAAAACACCATTAACATGATGGAGTGAGATAATGGTGAATCTAAACAAATCATCTCACCAGAGTTCATTGAAATAGATGAAATTGATGTAGCCTCCGCTACACTTGAAAACTTAGTGGAGGGTCAATATCCGTTGCTAAAAGTTAACATTTGTGGGTTGGGGAAGCGTCTACCAACTTTTGTCAACAAGCTATTAAAACCTAGTTTCTAAGCACGACTTATACAGTTACTAAGAGAATATCACAGTTGTTTCACCTATAGTTATGAAGAAATGTCAAGGCTAGACCCGACATTCGTGGAACATCAACTATCAATAAGGGAAGGATACATGTCAATTAAGCAGGCCCCAAGGTTGATGTTCCGAGAAGTAACTTTGTTCGTGAAGGAGGAGACTGAACAACTTCTGAAGGCAAAATGCATCCAGGTGGCACGGTTCGTGGAATGGGTGTCCAACATTGTGCTAGTAAAGAAGAAGACCGACAAGATCAAAATTTGTTGCTACTATCGTGACCTCAACATGGTGACTTCCAAAGATGAATATGTCATGCCATTGACAAACCAGCTTATAGATGTAGTTGCCATGAACGCAAACATGTCCTTTATGGATGGTTACACAGGCTACTATCAGATCTTCATTACGAAGAAAGATCGACACAAATCTGTCTTTTGATGCCCCAGATCGATTGGGACATTTGAATAAAGAGTAATGTCGTTCGGATTGAAGAATGCAGGAGCCACATATTAGAAGGCCATGAACACCATCTTCCATGACATGGTCAATAAGATCGTAGAGGTGTACATTATATAATTGTTCAAATATCATGAAAACTAAAAATTGGTCATTAATTCACACAACCTAATTTGCCCCCTCTTAGGTTGCTTTTGGGCCAACAATTGGCATTAGAGCAAGGGCCATAGCTGACTCACTTTCGGTTTCAACAGTGGTATACAACCAAGTATAAGTGGTCAAATTACAATATAATACTTGGTTTAAGTCTGAGGTCAAATCCACAAAGAACTGTTCTTTAGAAATCAAAATAGAAATGGTGAAGTTGTTATGGATACCAAAATGTAATAAAAGAGCATATGGTGCGAGCTTAGAAATTAACTAAATTAAAAATATTGTAATTAAAAGATATGAGATGCAATAAATAAAAGACACCCTCAAGTTCGAGGATTCCATATGTATTATATTGACTATGTTCTGTAAATGCCACCTTATAACAATTAATCCCCGTTTTATTGGAAAGTCAACTGGTAGGTAAGATGTATATTAAATCCTATCCAACAACTAATTAGGTTAGTCGGCAGGTATATCTCTATACACACTCAAATAACCAAGGTAAACCAGAAGGCCAACAATGCTGGAAGAATACTTGAATTAATCAATTGGCATATCTGTACTATGCAACAATAAACGACTATAGTAAATCAGAAGGCAAGCCATTTAGAAGGAATTCTACAGTTATTCAAACGGCAGGTTGATGATTCACTGATGACAAAATTCCAGTTTATGCATTGAATAAAAAGTATTGGCTATGTCAAGACTTAACCCGTCTATAACTAATCAATCGACTATTACGTAAAGCCCAATCACGTACATCACTTTATCATGAATGAAATACATAACTAGTAGATAGTATGATATATAACATTAAGTACAGCTCGGTGTTCATAACTATGAGCATATTATAAATGTAACCATCCTTCAATACGAGAGGTATATATAACAATAAAACATAGTTATTACATCGATATTTCCATAACTCAAATAATATCTTACATATGTTTATCTTTCACCGAAGGGTAAAGTGGACTACTCACATCCCATTGCTACAGACAAGCAATAAGTGTGAGACAGATCCATTGCAATACAAAATAAAACACAGACACTCCTTCCCCGAGGAGTAGCTGAAACACAACCACTCTTAATACCGGTTAGGGCACAAAAATGACAGAGGTTCAATCCTCAAAGTTGAAAGGTATAATAGAAATTTCGAAAATAAGAAAAGCTTCGGCTAGAGGTAAGCTGGAAAGCTAGCTAGAAGAGGTTCGACAGGGTTTCGCTGCACTCTTTCTAACTCTCAATCACTTTCACTGACTGTTTCTGCCTTTCTGGATATATTGGCGACGCTTTGAACTCCCCTAACTTCCCTCCATTCTCCCTAGATTTCCTACTCTGAACATGCTAGAAATGAAACTACAGGAGCCTATTTATAGAGCTCCAGGGGCTAGCTTAAAGGCAGCAGATGCATGTGAGGCCCAATAAGAAGCTTTGTTGCACAATTCAACCGATGGGAGGGCAAGGAAGGTGAAACGGTTTGGGTGGCCATCCGGATGCCACCACCGTCCGGACGATGGCAATGTAGTGTTTTTTTGCATGGGGTGCCTCCTTGTTGACTTGATGTAATTAAGATTTGACCCCTTGTTGATTTGACTTTGACAGTTGGCTCCCTTGTACTTTGTAGCTTTTACACACAAAACCCTGAAAATAAACACAATTAACGAATTAATCCTAATTTACGCACTAACCCTAATTTGACTTACTTTGACTCTTTTAACTTGTTTAACTAACACAATTGACCTATTAATCTAATTTAATTACACACTAATTAGGGTTAATCAATAGCTATAGTGGGTAACACCATTAGAGTAAAAAGATCATGGCAACCTCCGAAAACTACATAGTTGAAGGGAAATGTATTTCTAGACCTCCATTGTTTGATGGGAATGATTATGCATATTGGAAGACCAGAATGAGAATTTATATGATATCTTTAGATGATGATGTATGAGATATAATTAAAGATGGTTATTTAGCACCAACTAAACCCATGAAAGAATGGGATGAAGAAGATTGGAAATTGTTTTTTCTTTAAATGCTAAAGTCATGAATATTTTATATTGTGCCTTAGATAAAAATGAATTTGACATGATTTTTACATGTGAAACGACACAACTTATATGGAATATATTTGAAGACACTTATGAGGGCACAGATCAAATTCAAGAATCAAAAGTGGATATGCCTATACATAGTTTGATTTATGTAAAATGAATGCACAAGAATCTATTATTGAGATATTCACTAGATTTATCAATAATTGCTTTGAAATCTCTTGGTAAATATTTTTCTAATAAAGATCTTGTGAGAAAAGTTAATTGATGCTTACCAAAAGCTTGGGATACTAAAGTGGCGGCTATTCAATAAGCCAAAGATTTCAAAACCATGACATTCAAGTAACTTCTTGGATCTCTCATGCCATATGAGGCGGATTTGAAAAGGCATGAATGTTTCATGGAACTAGAGAACAAAAATGAGGTACACATTTCATCTAATGAAAATGAAAATTTATCATATGATGGTATGTGTGATGCCATGAGTGAATTGCATGAGGATTTACTTGTAATCACTAAGAAATATAAATATCTAAAAAAGAAGTTGAATGTCCTCTCAAATGAAAATCATATCTTGAAAATTGAAAATGATATTTTGAAGAACAAATCTTATGACACATCACTTATTAACAAATTGACAAATAAGAATGATGATTTGAGTAAAAAAAATTGTGATTGGAAATCAGTTGTCTCAAAATTTATTCAAGATAGTGAAAAACTAGAAAAAAAAACGATTTCTAGTAAAAATTGTGTTTTTAAAAAAACCAATTTGGGACATGAACATAATCATGATAAAAAACAGTGTATAAAAACTTCTTTGTGAGAGAGTCCAAATCCGATGTTTCTAATTCTTGTCATTATTGTCACAAGGTTGGACATTATTCATTTAATTTCCCTATTAGAAGATTACATGAGAGTTCAAAGAACAATAGAGATTCTAAAGGATCTAAGATGATTTGGGTGCCAAAAGCCAAATATTTAGTATTGTCAACATGACATATAATTTCTTTCTTTTAAAGAAAATATATGTTTGTTTAATTGTTTTATATTTACTTTTCTTTGTAGTAGTGTATTATGAGATAAGAGATACATATTAATATTTGAAGCTAATAAATGGAAATGTATAAATGAAAACATATTTGCTGATTGCATTCTACTTTTGGATAGGAGCTTTTTAAATGTATATAAATGACTTGCTTGAGAAAATGCCTATTCATAATTAAATATGAATCGTGCAAGCATTTTAATCTTGGTTTTATTGAATTTTATATTTGGAACTTGGAAATAAGGAAGCTTATGCTTTGTGAAATATGTCTATTTGTGCTACTAACAAGGTACATGCATATGATGAATTATACCACTTGAAATAAGTGAACAATTTGTGGTATTGATGTGTTATAATGGTTGCATATTAAACATCTTTGAATCATGCAATGGTCAACTATTCTACTTAGTGTTCCTAAAGTACATATATTTTGAAATCAAATGAAAAAGGGATACTATGGATTAATGTCTACATGAAACCTTAATGATTATATCGTATATGTAGACTTAGGCTATATATTCTTATCTAAATACATGAAAGTAAGGTTGTTGTGCAATTGTGTACCTTTGGATAATATTATGAAAGCACTTTGCTATATTTGGTGTATCTTAGGACACCTTAGTTCTAAATATTCAACCTAAGTGTAGGACTCATCTTTACCTAGGTTGCTTTTGGATATACATAAAAATTTGAGTTTATCATAAGAAACTTAGAAGATTAGGCACACTATGAGTAGCGTAAAAATTATTTTTGTACTCGAAGTAGTTTTGGCACAGAAAGCATAAGGTTGAATAGTTATTAGGCCTAACAAATAAGAGGATTCTTTTCTAAGGAAGAAATACTTGAACAATGTGCCAATAAATTCATCCTTAGGAAACTTGAGACAAGAAAATCCTAACAAATTTCCCAATGAATAATGAAAATACTATATAACCTATACTCATGCTATGAGAATTTATTATTATAAAATGGTTTATAGTCACATCTCTTGAACTTAAAATGAATATTTTTGTTAAGAGATGATTGAAAGAGAGAACATGGACTTAACGAGATTAGAATGACAAAGTTCAAAATATGAATGAACACTTTGTCTATTACATAATACATGCTCCCAAATTTTTTCATGTGCTAGAAATGAAAATTGGAAAAATCATCAAAAGAGACACATCATATAGACAATGCACTTCTAAACTTAAAAGTGATATTTATGGTTGGCATACATGATTACCTAGAAGAAAAGTAAATCTTAAAGAAGATAGTTAATAAAAGTTATATGGAATACATGAAAACTCATATGCATTGATTTCTTCCTCCCAATCAATCAAGCTTAAACCATCTTAAAAGTCGAAAAGGATTATTATTTGTGAATTTAAAAGATTTAAGCACAAAATCAGTTGGTATCCTTAATCATAAGGATCAATATTTTGTAAGGATGATATGTTGATTGACACTCATAGAACACATACCCCATAATGCTATTTAGGATTATAGATAGATGAAGCACATCATGGATGTCCTTCTGTATCAAACCACCACATAGGTGTATTTGAAACTTAAGGAAAACACTTGAACTAGCACTTTTGGTAGGATATCAAATATCTTGATATTAGATATTAAAACTCTTTGTGATTTTTGTCTCATCTATGATAATTAGATTCTCTTAATACATGTTACTTGCATATTTGATAAGTTGTGAACTTTAGGCCAAAAGGAATTATTTGAAATGTATGACATGCTTTAAATGTGTACAATGGAGATATGGAATTAGAACTTGTTAGCAAGATTTATAATGAATCTCCACACTTTAATGACGATTTGAATTTAAAAAAAAAAAGGAGCATATGAATTATTAAAAAGGTAAGAAGTTGATATTTTTTAAGATCATCTACTCTAATATTATGATTTGGAAGATGCTTTGGACTATGGTAAATATGTACTTGACGTTTATGAGACATGTGCATCAGTTGAAGGGGCTCCTACTGAAATAGAAAGAGGTAGAACATATGGAATTGATGTTTCATATTACATGTGTTGATTCAAGGATGAAAATGATGATTAGTTAGTGATGAAAATCATACTATTCCAAAATAAGCTTATCATGCATGAATTTTTTATGCTTGAAACCGTTATGATATCTAAATGTGTTTATCTTGGATAATGTGATAATAAATGGATGATACATGTATTTGAAAAACTAATACTTAAATGGATATCATATCTTTTGGAAGCTCTTAAATGAATGCATTATACTTGTTGATATTTCTCTTGCAAATGACTTGTGATTATTAAATGAGAGATATTTAAAAATATTTCCCTACTTGTCATGCTTTTGCTTAATTGAGATAAATGGATGATTTACATGAATTAGGATTAAATGAGTATATCTAATTGGGCATCTCTACCGTTGGCAAGTGATTCATAAAATGATATATTTATTTTGATAATGCCAAAGAGGGATAAATATATGTATGTGTCTATAAGCTTACAAAGAAGGATTTTGACTTTTCTAGAGGTCATCTTTTTGACTAAACATATACATATGATGATTATCACTTCATATCTTTCAAAAACACCTTTGATAAAAACTAGCATTTTTAAATGGTGCATGTGTTAAGGGGGAGCCTTTCATGCATATCAAAATGCTAGTGTTGAATTCATATGCTTAATAGAGTCATTGATAGGACATATATATGCTTAGGTTGAGAATATGAAGCCAGGTTTTGATATGAGATGTCGTTGATGGAGTCAAAAGAAGAGAAGTGAGAAATAGTAGCATTAATATACATGCACACACTTACGGAGAGCCTATGTTTTTTGGATTAATATGATTGATGTATATTTGATGATGTCAAAAGGAAAATATATATTGCATTGATATATTTACATTTGACAATGTAAATAAACATAAGTTAAGTGAGAAGATGACTTATATGTATAATTGTAATATTGTGTTTGTCATCATCAAAAATGGGGAGAATGTTGACCCAATGCTTGATTAAGAAATATTTTGATGATAGCAAAAACTCGTGTAACTAACCATTTTCTTGTGAACTTGGTTGATAGTGTTGCACAGGTTTGACACAAGATGAGAAAATTTTGATGTTCAACGTGCTACATTATGTATGAAGAACCAAAAGAGAAGATGTGATGATTGAAGATCAAAATAAAAGAAGAGAAAAACCATCACTAATATTGGTTGAGTGAATATGAGAAGATGCAACTACATGAAGAGAATGAGCATCGTAGATATAGGAGGCTTGAAGTAGTTGATTGAATAAGAAGTGCATGGTATGGAAGTTTCTTCAACAACTTCGTCGATTTGATGCGTATATGAAGAGAACTTGAAGATGTTGAGGATCATTGTTATATGATCATCATTCAAATAAATAATGTGATTATGTTGGTTGAGAAGAAGAGTTGAAAGATCAGTACAAGAAGTGAAAGAAATAAACCAAGAAGGAAAATGTTGAAATTGTTAATTTGAAGTAGTCTAAGTAATATGAGAATATCTTTTGACACAAAAGCCTAATTGACTTGGTTCAAGTGTTTATGGAACGAAGATTTCAAGATCTACAAGGTTGTGTAAAATAGTAATTTTGAGATTTGGATATCTTCTAGGCGAAACAGGATATGGAAGTTGGAGCTAATGCATTTAAGACTAACAATGCACAGATCCAGTATACCGATTGGATGAAGAGGTATACCGGATGAGGAAGCAGCATGCCAGATGGGTTGAAGTGGCAAGTCTACGAGCTCCCAGTAATTTTCTTTGCAAAGTGAACCAGTAGCCTCTGCATGTTGCCGTTATGCCAGATGGAGAAGTGGCAAGGACTTCAAACACACATAAGTGTTGATCCGGTATGTCGAATGAGGAACCGGCATATTGGTTTGTGTTTGTTATGTCTTCTAATGGCTAGTTTTTCTTCCCTAATTTAGTCCTCTATAAATGGAGAATCAAAGGCTATTGAAGGAAAACTTTTTGGGGAATTATTTGGGAGTTCTTGAGCATTCAAAGGGTTATTTACACATAGGAGACCACATAAAAACTTTAGGATAAATTTTCTTCAGAACCAAGGTAGAGTTTAGTTCTTTTTCTTATTCATTTATATATATATATATATATATATATATATATATATTGACTCTAATTCGTGTATATACTATACATCCATAGTTGTTTTGAATTTCTTGCAAAAGCATGATTCGTTTTGCTAGCAAAATATCTGATTTACATATGATGTACATTTTTGGTCCTTAAAATCGTAGATCTTGAATAATGTCTAAATGATAATATTTATTTTGTGATCTCATGCATGTTTTATTGAAGTTTCCTCTTCTTTAAGAATAGTGGAACTATTATTCGCGGTACACATGGACTTTGTTAAAAAAAACATGATTTAAATCTCTTGTATGAGTGGGTTTGATGAATTTAAATGCACTCAACTTATATCGTAGAGTATTTAGATGAGTTTCTTACCAAGAAGAGTTTAAAGGTTTCGTATCAAGTTGCATAAGTGTTGTAAGGCCATGATATTCTCTCATAGTCATATCAAGTTGCACAAGTGTTGCAAGACGGTTTATCTAACCCAAGCTAAAACTGAGAGCCTGAGGTATGATGAATAGGGCTTTGAATTGTCAACTCTTTGGGTTGGTCTAGGTAAGGCTTCAAAGCCGAGTGCAACCAACCTTGGTTGCATTATTCCATAATGGAAATTATTCCTAGGGTGAGCAACAAGGGTGACTTACCAAAAAGCAAAAGAACTATTCATTACCATTTGGGAGTAACAATCAAAATGCAGAAATATTCTTTGACATTAGAAGAAGAAATTGGAATTACTAAGATAATCAATGTGTGACCATCGATCAACATTTTGTTTCGTTTTCCCTGAAATCAAACCCTAATTATCTATATTTTGGAGTCCATTGAAATGCTCCAGAACATTCCGGCCTAATTTTTGGAATTAAAACTCCAAATCTTTTCTTTGTTCACAAACATTTGAGAAATATTATTTTTGTTTTTAAAATATTTTCAAAATATTTTTTTTCTAAATGGACCAATACTATGTATTGAGAAGAAATTTTGATCCTCGACCTAGAGTAGCTCCTTAAGCAACCAAAACCTTTTGATGAAAAGCATGGTTGGTAAGTCATGTTCTTTTCTGATGTTTACCATGCAGACAAAATAAAAAAAGGATTAGGTGCAACTTGGTTGGGTTTGTTTTGTCGTGCAGTTAGACATTTGAATGGTACTCCTTGTCTTGTAAAGATTTTGTCTTCTTAAGGTCGATAATTCAAGTTTCTCTCCCCTTTCCCTGTCTCCCAAAAAAAAATAGTCTAGGGACTGGGGAGATTAAACAATCTATGTTTTTCATAGTTCCAATGAACTTCACTCTAAAACAAAAATAGTTTGCTCTGGCTCCATTGCTTTGAGTAGCAAGCATATTCATTTTCATGGAACGCAAAGAAACCATGTGGATTCTTGACTGAAGTTGCACTTCGGTGTTGCCAATTCAAATCCTGGTGAAGGTTCTTGAGGAAAAAATGACAAATGACAAGTTGTTATAGTTGTCTGGTGTAGGCATGTTTTTGTAGGGTTAGAGATGTTCAGTGAAAAAGGTCAAAACCAAGTCTAATTTTGTTTCTTATGCCTGTGTTCATGTTGCCCATTTTGTTGATCATAATTATACGATTTTGGAGATCGTGCAGAGTGGTAGAACCACTCAAAGGCTAGGGCGGGCTGGTGCCCCCTGACATTTGTCTTGCCTATTACACATACTTATATGATGTCTTAGTAAGGCTCAATAATGTTAGATATATTTTCTTTTAGTATTTTAGTTTTGATTATTAACATATTTCTTATGTTTGTTTTTAAAAAATATATCTAAATTATATCAATAAATGAAAATTTTTAATCCATATTTATGTCCACCCTAAAGTGAAATGGTGGCTCCGCTTAAGTCTCACCAAAAAGCCCAAAGCCTAATGGGCCGCCCATGGCCTGTACACGTGGCAGGGCTTTGGTAGCCCTCTAGCCTAGCAGGTAAGGCCTATGCCTTGTCTTTTAGAGTCGGGGACTCAGCAAGCCGGTATGTTAAGAAATCTGTTAGCCCACCTATTAGCCCTATTTAATATACCCATTTGAATATAACTGTTGAGCTGACAACTTTCATTACTTTTGAAAAATTACAAATTCTTCCCCCCTTAAAGACTTTCCCTTAATTTAAAATAAATATAGTTTTTCTTAATTTCATAGTTGTATTGTTTATTTGATATTTGATATATAACTTTTATAAGGTTGAGACCTGCAAATAATTGACAATTGTGTATGTGCCAACTTAGTTGGAATCAGGGCCGCCCC
Source organism: Ilex asprella (assembly GCA_023539305.1). Classification (NCBI taxonomy): domain Eukaryota; kingdom Viridiplantae; phylum Streptophyta; class Magnoliopsida; order Aquifoliales; family Aquifoliaceae; genus Ilex; species Ilex asprella. The sequence goes on from CM042186.1 coordinate 8,715,451, forward strand.
TAGGCCTAGGCCACTTAGTTGGCCGCCTAGGGCCCTCAATTTTTACAAAATTTTGGGGGCCTCGGTTAAGAGTTTTAATTGTGAGTGTATATATTTTGGGAAATATTATGTATCCTCAATTTACACCTAAATTTGCATCTCAAATAAAAGGGGACCGTTGGAGGAGTGAGTCTCATTAACTTTTTTAAATGAGATCCACTGATCTAATTGTCCCCCTTCATTTGGGATGCAAATTTGGGTTACAAATTCGTGTTATATAACATTGGTCATATATTTTGGAATGACTGGTTTGAGAAGGCCCAAATTTTATTGATAGGTCCATTAACACTTTAACAAATTACTTAGAAAATTACTCCACTTTGTGAATTGCAGTAGATTGTTAGACTTCTACAACAAGGAATGATAATGTCGCTCTCTCCCTCTCTCGTCTGTGAAAGAATTAAGCAAATCTCATATTTAACGCTAGATTTTTTTTTGGTAAGGATTTAACGCCAAATTTTATTTTTATTTTTTGTTAACAATATTAATGACAGTTGCTTCAGCTGAATTTTTTTTTTTCAAAACTTAAATTAATAAAATTTTATCTCCGATCAACTATGTCACAATAAAGATTAAATGGATTAGCTATATCTATTGAAAAAGATATATTAACAAACCTTGAATATAAAAAATTTAATCAATATTTTTTGCATCTCAAAAAGCTAGAAAAATATATTTTAAATGAATATATTTTAATAATTACTGCCTATTAATAAGGGTCACTTTCATATTCTCGCCTAGGGCCTCCGAATTTGTTGGGGCGCCCCTGGTTGGAATGTACTCAATTTGTAGTGATGTAAAATAGTCTCACTCATCAATCAATTTACAATACAACATTGTAACTTTTTATGAATATTGTTAAATTCAATCAATATGAATAATTTTTTTCATTTATTTTTTCATACCAAATTCATGTAATTGATGTCTTTTTTGTAATTTTTGCATAAAAAAAAAATTTTTTTGATGTTAATTTTGTATTTTTTACATAAAAAATATTTTTTTAATAAAAATTTCGCTTTAATCTTTACTCGTATTTAGCTCACTTTTGGCCCAATAGTCTGGCACATGGGCAGGCCTAGCCTAGCCTAGCTCAGCCCGCTGACTTGTCAAAACCCAGAGGCGGGCTATGGGCTGAAAAATCCTGGCCGGGCCCAGCCTGTTGCTTGGCCTAGGCTGGTGGCAGCGTTTGAGCCTCAATGGAGGTAAAATAATTCTATGCACTGTGCAGACCAAGAGGCTGGAATCATAGAAGTTATTTTCATATTTAAACACTAGACATTTAGCTTGAAAACAGCCTGATTAGACTTAACGATAAGTATCAACCGACTTTGCTTGAATTTACGGCTAATGATTTGGCTTTTGCTATTGTTTAAGCATCGTGGTTCTTCATTTAGGTAATAACATATTATCATTTTCTTCACCTAATCTGTGACGTTTTTGAATGGGACATGAGAGAGAGAAGCAGACATTTGCTTGGATTCTTACATATATGTTCCACCATTTGCAGTAGCAAAGTGAAGTAATGAATGACATTTTGTCAAATTTTAGCAAAAGTTTATTCTTGGTAGATTTGTTGTTTTAATCATCATTGCTGATTTAGAAACTTGGGAAAGAATTGAAAGTGGGTGTGCTTGACTTCAGATGGATATATAATTAGTTTTTGGGTTACTTTTTTCCTTTTGTCTCCTATGTTAGATCATGGGTTTCTCATGTTGGAATGTAAATGAAAATGCAAGGATCTCATGAACTTCAATTTACATGTGGTATTTAAAATAGGGTAGAAGTAAATGTCAAATGGTGGAGTCAGAGTTGATAGGGGTTCATGATTTGGCTTTGAAACAATTTAGAATTGTTTTGATGAGACAATGTCATTATATAATGTATATAAATTAAATCATTAATTCTTGGTGATATTTAAGTACTTTACGAATTTGTTTGTTTGAAAACTGTTAATCAATTTGACGATAGACAGAAATCGTTCAAATCTATACCAATTCAACTCAATAGTTTTTATAAATATATTGGTATATATATATTTTTCAATGTTATTACATGTTTGGATGCATGTTAAGTGTTTATAATGAACCTCATCAAAAAAATATAATTGCAGTTTTCAATGAGATATTAATTGACCATAATGACTTTTTTTTATAGATATTATATTTATATCCAAGTGTGTTGAGGGGTAATAATATAATTTACTATCATAACTTATTAACAGCCCACAAATCACTCTCCAATTTAGGTGGTATGAGATAAGCCCTTCTACGTGGCTTTGACAGCACTATAACATATGGGCCAAGTGCGACTTGGGATTTTAATCCCATTAATAATTCCTCATGTGAAAAACACGACAAACAAAGTATAAGTGAGACTCAAGTGATATATATATCTATCCCCCATTTAATATTGACCTAATACCAAAAACAAACATGCCCTTTATGCGCAAAAAATTGGAGAGCTCGACTATTTTCAGTATTTAGTGGTTTTGCTAAAAACACCCTCGTGGCTTGTAGCCCAATGGTCATTTTTGACACTCCCAAATGGGAGGTTTATGGAAAGCTAATGTATTGTGTCACTGATTTGTTGTTCAATTGCAGTGTTGATAATTGATGGATGAGTTATCCTTTCTTAGAATGGGATCGTATCCCTGATTTTGATGTGTCTGAGTTGCTTTTCCTCCGATAAAAACAATCTAAAAAGAAGAAAGAGAATAGAGAAAATTGAGAATGATGCTAAACCCAAAATACAAAAATAATGGTACCAAACAGGTTAGCAATTCGATAGAGAGAACGGTATTACTATTTATTTTTTGCCAAATGATGTGACTATGATTTCTTTGGCCTAATGATATGATTATTACTATAATTTAGACTCAAAGGTGACAGGTAATATATTCCAATCCCATCAATATGGACGATGATAATTGATTTGCTATATTTTATTTTATTCCATTAGTTCTGTAGTTGATTCACTAGAATCTTTCCGTGCAAAGTACGCTTTTTTTTAATACATTGGTTGAGTTACTATACAGTTAAAAGATTAAATGAGTTATTATAGTTAACAGGGAGTTAACATTTAAATGAGTTATTATAGTTAAAAGATTAAAATTTAAGTTACTATGATTAAATTGTTAAAGTTTAAATGAATTATTGTGGTTAAATGGTTAAAATATTAAATTGTAATATAAATAATCAGATCTGTACTAGCTGAGCAATTGTTGTACTTTATGTTATGGTAATTGAAACTATAGCATCAAATCATGGTTTTTCATATTATAAAATTGAGCCCTATGGCATGATCTAAAAATGTTATAAAGTTACTGTCAGACTAATTAGTCCTATCCCAACATCGAAACAACATGCTGTAAATGTTGGATCACTCACCGTGTATTGATAGGTGATCTATTTTGATGCAATTGAAGGGAATAGTATTGGTATTGATATTGAATTACCAATTGAATGTTTGGCTGTGAAAGATCCAATTTATCTTATTTAATAATTGACCTAATTTTATTTATTTTTAAATGCGAAGGTAGGTCACTATTATAGTTAAGTACGCTATACGCATCATTATTACCGTGGTTGAAATATCTAGTCTTAAGTTTGTTTCTCTAACTAATCCAATCTGCATAATTGCACACATATAAAGTACACATTATAATCGTGAGTGAAAAGATGCATGACTAAGACGATTATTTTCTAACGAAAGAAAGAGAAACGTAGATGAGACATATAACTTTTTTTGTGATGAAATTGTACATGGGACCATGTCAAAGATCGTGCTATACATTAAAATTGCGTCATTTTTCCACTGCTATATTGATTTTCTCACATGTTTCATACACATATTCTTCTTCAACATCTATCAAGTACATTAGAATTCATAAATAATACTATGTTGCTAATCTAGGCAAAACCACAACGGAATACACAAACCCAAAATATATGTGAATTTATACCTATTGTAGGGCTTGAATTCTCTGAAATTGTCAAACACATGCCAAGCTACAAAGATATGTTTGAATAATTTCGTGGCACAACGATACATTTATCATGTGCATTGATGGAAGTACAGAGGGTTGTGTTATTATATTGGCAAAAAAACATAAAATTGTAATAAATGTCTTGATTGACCTTACTTGAATAATTTACAATTGTTTACATATATCTTGAATTCAATTTAATAATTACGAGTTTAAAAGACATATGACCGAAACTATTCTTTCGGTCATAAAGGAAAAAACAACTAGAAAGATGGAGGGTCGGCTACCCATTTAATAAAAATCATACCAGTTTTTGTCCTTACAAGTCAAGATACTTGTTTGGGCCACATGAGAAAAAATCTGCATTTGCTTTCTAGTTTGTGAAGATATATATATATATATATATAAAGAGAGAGAGAGAGAGACAAAGAGAGAGAATACGCTTACTAGTTAGTGGAGAGAGAGAGAAGGGTGACAGAAAAGATGGAGATTGTACATCATTGAATTTAATGCGTGGATGACAAATGGATGCACGTGAAGTTTTGAATTCTAATTCAATTAAATCATTGCATTTTGTTTTTAACAACAGAAAAATAGTTATGTTTATCACAAAACAAATATATCAATTCAAGTAGTAATGATTATCATTTGTGACTTTTTTTTTGATAAATCCTCCACAGGATTGTGTTATACGTTAAGGGAGCTGGTGTTTCAGTGTTTCAGTCTTAAAACGTTGTAATTTTGATATTATGTACTTGTTACTCTAAAAAACTCATTGCGTGGCGTGTCATAGAAGTATTTATTTACAAATATCGTCCATGTGTGTGTACATGTCAATTTGTTAGGAAGACATAACAAATGATAGTTTGAGTCTTCTTTATGCAAGTTATTAGGAGTTTACTTGCAATTATGAGCAGAATTGAGAATAATAAATACTTTCTTGAACTCATTATATGAATATTTTTTTACCTTGAACTTTTTAATTGTAATAAAAAATGTATGCTACATAAAGCAATAAAACAATGGCATTTCCTAGTGTCTAGTGATCGACAACAAAGCGCCTTCTCTTTTTTTTTCAACTTGTCGAAAACTTGAACGGAATCGAAGTCTTTGACAAGGTCAGTGAACAAATTGAGTATTAAAGCAAGGTATTTTTATTTTGATGATTATTGTTTGGTTATTCTCTTCAATTTGATGGTTGCACCCACTGTGGAGACACAGTGGCTTTGCCCCTAGATATACACCCGAGTTAATTCAATGTAGGAATAAAGGGAAAAGTAAAATGGAAGAACATTGTTACGATAGAGTCGTTGGAGACAAAATCCAATGGGGGATCTAAATATAATTTTGGATATGAAGAGGGGATCCCTTGCAAATATTAGAAGTCGAAGGGCGTGGTGTTGTAATTTATCATTAATTTTTTTGTTTTTGTGTCCCCTCTAATATATTTTTTTTAATTTTTATTTTTTTTATGGATCACCAACATAAATGAGTATGAGACCCACCTGTACAATGGATCTCACTACAATGTATGGTAAATGATGTGCCGAGAAGAGTACTGAAGAGAAAATGTATTAGAGTGAATCAGTAACGGAGTGAGATCTCCTCCAATTCACCTTCTCTTCAATCTTTTTTGGCAAATCATCTGGTGTATATTCAAGTGGAACTTATTATATATAAGTGAGTCTTTTACTCATCGATAATAATTGATCTACAAAAACAAGAGGGGTAAATTTTCCTGACACTCTTTGAATTTAAGTCATATTTCATTGATACTCCCTCTAATTTTTAAAATATCACTGCATCCCCTTATTAGTTTTTGTCTGTTAACATACTTAAGAGAGGACTCAATTTTACATAATTACACTTACTGGAACTCCCATTTTACTTAATTTTTCAACTCAAATTAATACAAAATTAATCTATAATTTTATCAAATTAACCTTTAATTTTGTTTGTTTATCTAATTAATATTTAATTTTATGAAATTAATACTAAATTAATATTCAATTTCATTAAATTTTATCAAATTAAGATTAAATTTTGTCAAATTAACATCCACATTCATCAAATTAGCATTCAAATCATCCGATTAATATCTAATTTTATTAAACTAATACCAAATTAATATTCAATTTCATAAAATTAACATTCAATTTTAATGCTAAAATGATGTTTTCTATTATTTTAAACTTGTTTTATATTGTTTCAAAAAAAAAAAACTTGTTTTATATAGCCAAGGATAAAATTAGTAAGTCATAAGAGAATAAGTCATCACATCACACATTTTTTGTTTGACATTAAATGACAGGGATAATTTGTGAAATGTGTGTACAAATTTAAGGGCATGCAGTGATATTTTAGAAATTAGAGGGAATGTTGATAAAATAAGACTTAAATTTAAGGGGAGTTAGTGAAATTTACCCAAAAAAGAATTAAAAAGAGAAAATGTATTGAGGTTGATTCGAATATTATGCAGCTGATCTGTTGTGCCCAATTTTCTCGTGTACTTTACCTATTATGTGGGCCACACAGCCTCCCACGCTTCTCCCGCGCACCCACATTTGATTTTAATCTCCACTTTTTACCAGCTTCACGGCTTCTTTATCCTGATTTGGACGTGTCTGAGTTGCTTTTCTTTCGAAAAAAATACAAAAAAAAAATTAAAACGGAGGAAAAGGAAACTTGAGCCATTTTGTAGAAAGTTCAACATCAATCCGATACGTGATCGAAAAATGTTGTGGTCGTCAATTGTGACAACTATGTAAAATAAATAAAATGGTAACTTACATTCACACCTTACATTTGATTTTATTATACAGACATTCCCCTCATATTTTAAAATTATACTAAAACCCCAAATGTCGTAAAATACCCCCTGACATGTGATTTTATTACACGGATATTGAAAAAAAAAACTCAAAGCTAACTAAATTACAAATCAGACCCTAATTAAATAAATTTAACACCTAAATTAAATTAAACTTAACACTAAAGCAAACCTGTAAGTTCTTCTCAATCTACAGCCATAGAAACTCTACGTCTTCCTCTTGCCTCCATCGGATTTACTTGCAGAAGTCGAAGAAGAATAAGAGTCAACTCTTTTAGGCCAAATATCCAGTACCAAGCTATCTTATCTTCTTTACATTCGAAACACTTCTCTACCCGTAGTTGTACTCATCTACGGTGCATTATCTGCCACTCCAAGTCCATTGATTCTCACCACCACCACCACGATGACCATTACTACCACCACCATGACCATCACAATGCCTTTAATTCCTTTTATCATTTTGGATTTTTATACCAATCAATGTGGATTTTATATCACCTATATATATGTTACATTAGATTAATTTGTGCTGTATAATTTATACTATTTGAACCTATAGCATCATATTGGTATTATTTTATATTATAAGATTAAGTTAAGCACATAATCCAAAAATGGTATGAAAGTTACTATAACTAACTAATTTAGTCCTCTCCCACCTACTAACGCCAAAACAAACATGTCATAGATGTTGAATAACTCATGGGCTACTGATAGGTGGTCTATTTTGAGAAATTGAAGGGAACATTACTAGTGTTGATCTAGATCCATAATTTACGTAAAAATGAATTGAATTAACTATTGTTGAGTGTTTGTTTGTCGGCAAGATTCAATTTACTTAATAGTTCTTTTACTTGGTAGGTAGTATAGCTGATTTTTTTTTTCCTTTATATGCAAATGTAGGTCACTATTATCATTAGGTACGCTATATGCATCAATATTAATACAGAATATCATATCTGATGAGCTCAAATTTAACTAGTCATGCTCAATCAATTAATTAAGCCCGAATCAGCTACAAAGTAAATCAAGCCCAGATCGTGGATTCAACCCAGTCCAAAGTTCAGGGAGTCCAAAAAGAATTAGAGCACGTGGGAAGAAATTATCGGGATACTCACTCTCGAAGATCAAGACAATCTCTTTTGGCACTTACTTTTTATAACTATCTGAAAAATTAGTACATTTATCTTCACATCACCGCCTTAACCAAAGGTTGTGTGCCTATAAATTGTAAGTTCCCTCTATATGAAAAAGCACCTATTGCGATCTCTCTACACCTCTCTACATACCATCACACATAACTTTTCTCTCTCCTAGCTATTGTATCACTCTTGGGGCTAGCCATTACTCTCTCTTTCGTTTACTTTAATCAATAAAAGATCTCTCGGCCACCGTTGTTGTTTCTCGGAGTGGAGTAGGTCACCTGGACCAAACCACTATATATATGCATGTAGACCCGATATTTACATTATTGTTATTAATTACTCTATTAATTGTTCATTAATTACACTTTATTACGCAGTCGACTGTTAATCTTGCATAAGAACGTATTGTGCATCATTAATATTCATGATTCTCTATTATCAGAAAACCCAAAAAGAACGTTGGTTGATCAAATCATCTTAAAATAAAGTTTTTTTTTTTTTTTTAGAAACAGATCTTAATCATCTTGAAATAAAGTTGGGTAAGAACTTATTCTAGATGAATTGTATTTAGATCACATTCTTTTTAATCTTAATTTGTTGATAAGTCTATTAGGGCATACTTAGCTGGAATGAGCAGACGTCTAGTGTTTGATACCTCTGGTCCCAAGTTTCTTTCTCTGACTTAGCCCTATGTGTGTAGTTGCACATATACAAAATACACATTATGATCATGAAGCAAATGATACATGATTAAGACGATTATTTTTAAACCAAAGAAAGAGTAATATATATAGATGAGACATACAGCTTTTTGTGATGAAATTTGCTACCATATGCACATGGGACTGCGTGAAAGATTGTACTTTACACCAACATTGGGTCCTTTTTCCATTTCTATATTAATTTTCCCACATGTTTCATACATAAATTCCTCTTCATCATCTATCAACTACATTGGAATTCATTAAAATTATACAATGTTTCTAATCTAGGCAAAACCACAATTAAATATACAAACCCATTATGTATGTGCATTTGTACCTTACGTGGTGCCCAAGCACCTTAATTCTCTGAAATATTCAAACCCCTACCAAATTATAAAGATATGTTTGAATAATTTCATGGCACAAAATAACATTTATCACATGCATTGACATATAAGGGCTGTGTTATTATCTCGGCAAAAAAGAAATTTGTAATAGATGTTTTGATTGACCCATCTCGTTTATGGTTATTTACATCTATTTTAATTTTATATAATAATTACAAATCGAAAAGACAAATGTTCAAAACAATTCTCCGGGTCATAAAAGGGAGAAAAAAAACCTAGCAAGATGGAGGGTCCGCTATTCATTTAATAAATATCTTCCGTCTCCTACAAGTCAGATATTTTTCTGGGTCCCATGAAATAATATCTTCATTTGCTTAAAAGAGAGAGAGAGAGAGAGATGGATGGGTGATAGAAAAAGAACTATTGTTTCAACTTTCAATGATTTGATCTAAAAGATTAGTGTTGAGACTTTGGTACATTTACTTGCAACTCTAAAAAACTCATAGTGTGAGTGTGCGACATAAAATTTACGAATATGATCCATGTATGTATGTGTACTTGTCAGTTTGTTAGGAAGACAAAACGAATTATAGTTTGAGACTTGTTTATGCAAGTTGTTAGTAGTTTACTTGCAAGTATGAGCGGAATTGAGAATAATAAATACTTTCCACAACTGATTATATGAATTTTTTTTTCCTTCAACTTTTAGATTGTAACAAAACAAAACATATGCTACATAAAGGCGTAAAACAAACACATTTCCTTGTGATTTTGCCAGTGATAGTGAGAGATGAGTATTACAAGAAGTTTCAAACAAATGTACAAACAATGTGTTTAGTTGACACAAAAGAATGAGAAGTAAGCATTAAAAAAAGAAACAAAATGATCTAAGTGTAAGAAAGTGGTTTCAACAAGAAATCAGCATAGTTACGTTTCCTTTCCTTTGACACACTGATTAGGCTGCTTGTAAAGCCAAAGCTGACTCAAGTAGAGGTATACAAATGGGGGTAAGCATTAAGAGATCAACTACGATGTCAAACAGTATAATATCTCGTATTTTTTACTAATTTGATCAAGATGTGTGTATAATTTTTTTTATCTTATTATTGTAAATTACTTTCTTATTTTCACGATCAATAACCGTAAACAACTCAACACAAGAACTACGGTTAATAAAAAATTTCAGTATTGCCAAAACTAGTGGCAAATGATACCATTTAACCAAAAGGGGGGCTATCCCACTTCGGATAATCTTTGGGGGTGTATGTGTGTTTATATGCCGTTACTGCAGTTCTGCTTTAGTAGAATCGTAGTAATTGTATTTTAGACCAAAAAAAACATAAATGCGATGGGAGCAGTCCCATGTGGGCTCAGTGTGGGCAGGTAGGCCGCATACGTGTCTGTGCGTGGATGGTCTGGGACTATCTCACATCGGATAGCCTTTGAATATGTGTGTGCGTGTGTTTATATGCCATTATTTTAGTTTTGTTTTAGTAAAATTGTAACAATTGTGCTTTAGACTAAAAAAAAACCAAAAACAGTAATGATACAATTGCTCAACCTGAACACTAGCAAATACCTTAATACTCTCTCTCTCTCTCTCTCTCTTCAATTGCATTACATGGCTGCAAGTTTAGGTTCAATGTACAGTGGATTACAATGCCTATGCCTCATTGACCCCAATATTCTACCGAACGTACCATTAGCCACCTATATATGACCTATTATTGGATCTCTGGACACCTTTGGTTGGGTCCCACTTTAAGGCTGGTACTAGATATTTTCCCTTGTGAAGGTTCCAAAATGGATGTGAAAGAAAACGTGAGCAAAAAAAAGAAGGGATAACCCCATTGGTACTCTGTATGTTTGACTTCTTGCCCTGCATGTTATGCCTTGAAAAACTACATGGATGTATGAGGATTCTTATTCACACCCTCTAGATAAACATTAATATTTGGAATACTCCCTGCATTATCTAAAATTATACTAACACCCCGTGTTAATTTTTATCCCTTATCACGCTAGTGGAATGGGTCTTTTTTTATGTTTATATATACACTAAATAATATGAACAAATTTTATCTATTTTGCCTGTAATATTTTATGTCTTCAAGCACACTGCTCGTTTATTTAATTTGTAAATTTTTTAAATATTTAATTATCTCATTCCAATTAATTTATTTCACTTGACTGATTTAGCTACTCCCTCCATCTTTGTAGCTATTCGCATTATCTTTTAAAATTATTTTAAATTCAAATTTTCACTCATCTTTCTTCCCTATAAAAATTATTTTAACTCAGTAATAGATAATTTTTTAGTGATATGAGACTTAGAAAATAGTGGAATAAGGTGACAATGGGGAGACAAATTATGTGCATTTGCAAGGGGTGCCCACTAGTTCTATCTATTAACGACATTAACAAAAAATGCTGAAGGTGAAACATCATGTAAGAGGTATGTGATGTTATATATAAATATAAACGGTTAAAATTTGACTCAAACTTTTTAATTGTTTTGAAGGAGAGTTTGTTGGGTAATTAATGTTAGAGTTCTAATAAACCATGGGTAAATTTATCATTGACCTAATCAAATAGGAAATACATTGGAAGAGTTTTAATATACTATAAATAGGTATATTATATTAAACATGTGATATGAAACATAAAAATCAAATAGTATCTGAATAAGTTTAGGTTACAGTATTTTATCCTTATAAATAGGATTGGGTATTATGTAATTAGATGATCAATTTTTCAATGAATAATACATCGATGTAGATTTTTGGTCTGTGGATGTAAGTACGGTATACTTGGAGGATATGTTGTATCGAACGACATTATATGTTTGAGTGATATTTTTATTATTTTTCCTATCTTTAAATTCCTATCTTCCAACAAGTATTATTTATGTTAATTATCTGTTGTGCAAAACTAACATAAACATTTCAAGTTAATCAATTTGTGTACATGTAAATATTTAATGAGTATTTTTGTAAAACAACACTCCACGCTAATTGAGTTCACAAACGGAATCCGATCGTGCAGAGAGTAATGTTATACTGAACAAAATTTTTATCAAAATTTTTTTTTACCAAATGAGTTAGTAACTTTATATCCAATCAAAAATATTTTGATCAGTATTTGGTGGGTCCAAGAATGATCTGAAACTACCAACTCATTTGGTAAAAGTATTTTTAATAAAATTTTTAGCATGCATTGCATTTCTCTTCTGATAATACAAGAAGTTATTCAATCTACATGGTGTGGTTGAAATTTATCCTTAGCCTATTTATAAAGTCCAAAGGAAACTTAAAAATTTTCAAAAAAAAAATTGTGATGTCATCTATTTTTTTTTGGGTGGTCAGAGTCATTACTTGTAATGAGTGTAAAAAGTGAAGTGAATACATGAACCAGAGAAGAGTTCAGTAATAATTCAAATAATTGATAAGATGTCCTTGGAAATATGGCAACATATAGGGGACCTGGTTGAATTTTTTTCCAATTACATGTTCTTTCATTAAGATTTAAGAGAAGGGTTTACATGGAAAAAAATTGAACTTTAGGGGCCAGTGTATAAAATATAAAAGGCCTCTATGAAAAGTGAAAAGTTCCAAAAAATTGGGCAAAAATAGTCAGTCCCAGTTGCGTGCGTCTACCGGTGAAATGTTTTTCAAATTCTTTTTTTAGTCAAATATTCACTCCCTTGGTAAATGACACATTGACAGCGATAGTTAAAACTAGTTTCCAACCCAAACGCCGTCAATAAAATATTTTTATATGTAAATGGATGAGGATGAGTTTCAAGTTGTCATGCAGCCACATGATTGACTTGATTTAAGAAAGAGAATCTTTAGAAAAAATCACTTTTTTTTGGATCAAATAGAAAAAATCACTTTAGTAAATGAAAGTTGTGACAAAATGTAAGTTAAGATTAAAATATTTGTTATGATTAAATGGTTTAAATGCAAAAAAATAAGTTTAATGTAATTAAATATTAAACTGTATATTAGTAAGATAAACGGTTGGATTTAAACCATTTATGTCATTGTTAGATTTTTATAAGTTATAGAGTTTAAGTAAGACGTTCTGTTTTACTAGATAAGTTTAAATCTTGTTCGATAATTTTCTCAATTTTATTGATCGGTAGGTCGTAAGTTACAAATTAAGTGCAAGGGCAAATCCAAGTTCCTCCTAGCTAAGGGCAACCACTAGGATTGAACAGAACAATCGAACGACAATCATCAAAAACTCATTGCGGTTTGTCAGCAAATGGTAAATAGGCCAAAAAAGGTAGGATTTGGATCAGATTTCAAGCGATCCGATTTTGATTACAAAACTCCTTTTGGATTTGATCCAACTATTTAATAAATTTCATCTTTATAGTACATATCCAAAGAACTTAAATATTAGAAATTCAATCGAATATTTAAGTGAACTAGAATTCAACTTTTACAAATTTCATGTTAGTTTTGATTCAGTTTCATTAAATAACACTACATTTAATTATACAACCATATATACGTACGTAAACTGCACTAAAACACAATCATATCAAATTTTGGTCGATTTCTAAGTAGTAAAAGTGCTTATCTTTGCCCCTTAATGATCGATTTGAACTCTGATTGTCAAAAACATTAATTCGTTCTTCTAACTAATTAAATTTAGAAGCGGGTGAGATTCACATTAAAATCTGATCTATTGAAATAGACCCCAAATATTTTTTGAATTACAATGAGAGCCAATTGGGCCCACCCTCGGTCCTTCCACTCCTGATGAAGTGGGACTCATTGTACAAATGTATTTTTTCCGCAAATACACCCTATGAAATTAAGAGAAATTAAAATAAAATTATTGTCTTATTGTAAGAAGTCAAGATCCAATGTTGTTAAACTCCTCTATAGACCTTGGCTCTAGGCACAAATGCATCTGATGAGTAGTAGTACTTCTCTAAAATTAAAGAAAGAAAAAAACCTTAGATAATTATATCAGATTGAGAATAGGGTTTTCAAATTAAATCTAAAGTTCTAACATTTTGATTTGAAATTTGAGTCCATCAAAATTGGATTTAAATTTGATCGTTTACGAATTTGCTTGGCAAATATTTATACAAGGTGATGAGTTTTAGTGTTTAACATTTGGTCATTCTCTTTAACTTGATGATTGTTCCCACCGTGAAGATACATTGGCTCTGCCCCTAAACGCCAGAGCTAATTTTTTTTTTTTTTGAAATAAGCATGAGCTAATTCAATGTAGGAATAAGGGGAAAAGTAACATGGAAGAACATTGTTCTGATACCGTTGTTGGAGACAAAATCTAATAAGGGATCTGAATATAATTCTAGAAATGAAGAGAGGATCCCTTGCAAATAATAGAAGTAAAAGGGGCGTGGTGTTGTAATTTATTGTTAGTTATTTGTTTTTTCTGCAGCTGATATTTCTGTACAATTTCCTCGTGGACTTTGCCATATCTGTGGGCCACACAGCCGACAGCCTCCCACGCATATTTTGTTCATGTGTCGAAGATTTATCAAGTTAAAATATAACACGATTTATTAATAAAACATATAATTAACGAATTTATTTAATTTTGTTTTAAGTGAATCGTTTTGTAGATGAATAAATTTAGCATAACATGATTAATAAATAAATTAAATATGAGTAAAATTAATTAAATAAATATACGACATTGCTTAGTTATATATGTTGATATACACGATTAATACATAATATGATGCAAATCAAATATAAATAAAATATTTTTTAACACGAATTCGTTTCACCTGACATGATTGACAAGTTTCTTCATCCTTCCTTAAAAACACTGATTAGGCTCATGTATTTTTTAACATAAACGAATTCGTTTTATTCGGCATGATCGACAAATTTGTCCGACCTTACTTAAAAACACTGGTTAGGTACATGTCTAAGACTTGGCGACTCTTTTCGTACAGTTATGTCACATTCGATTCTTTAGATCGAATCTTTGTTTGATAAGTGAAATCTCATTGAATAAAGAGACTCCGCTACGGCACATCTAAAGAGAATTTCGGTATCATATGGAAAATTTTAAATTATAATATTAGTGGTATATTTATTAAATTTATGATATATTTACACCGATTGATAGACAAGACAAGACATACCAAAAAATAGCAATTAAGTCAATTGAGAGCAAAATTATAATATTAGTGGGAAATTTATGAATATAGTGAACAAAATTACAACATTAGTGAAAATTTTACAACAATAGTGAATAAAATTACAAAATTTGTGGGAATATTTATAACTTTAGTGGTATATTTACCAAATTTGTGAGAATATTTACAACTTCAGTGGTATGTTTATCAAATTTGTGAAAATATTTACCACTTCAATGAATTCAAATATTTACGATTTCACGGAGAAATTTGATTGATCATTGAAATATTTGATCGATCATGGGCAGATTCGATCATTACACACATGTGTGTGCTTAATTTATGAATATTTTATAACTAATCCAAGAAGATATACAACTTCAATAAATTATTTACACTTTTATGGAAATATTTATAACTTCACCGACAAATTTGATCGATCGTGGGAAGATTGATATAAATTTTATAAATCAAATATAAATTTGATAGATCAATATATATTAAGTTAATTTGATTGATCAAAAATTTATATTGACCAATCAAATTGTAGTAGATGTAGAATACTGAGGACATCTACAACAATTTGATCGATCAAATATGATTTTGATCGATCAAATCGATCCATTGAAGTTTTACTTTTGATTCACAATATAAATCAGCAATAACATGATCGATCAAATATATGTTTGATCCATCAAATTTATTTACCAACGATTTGATTGATTAATATATCTTTATGATCAATCAAATTCAATTACAATTGATTGATTTATCCAATTTTTTTAAAAAAATAAAAAATTAGAAATTTGATTTCAATTAGTTAACATTAAATTAATCAAATAAACTTTTAATTTCTTTCAATTAATACTCAACTGATCAAATTAACATTAAAATTATCAAATTAACATTCAGATTTATCAAATTACATTCAATTTCATCAAATCAATACCAAATTAACAACAAATTAACATTCAACTCATCAAATTAACATTAAATTAACACTCAATTTTATCTAATTAACATTCAATTTTTTTCAATAAGCATTTAATTCACGAAATTAACATTCAAATTATCAAATTAATATTCAGATTTATCATATTGACATTCGATTTCATCAAATTAACATGCAATTTCCTCAAATCAATACCATATTAACATGTAATTTCATCACATTAAAATTTAATTTATCAAATTAATATTCAATTCATCAAATTAACACTCAATTTCATATAATTAACATTCATTTTTTTTATAATAAGTATTTAATTTACTAAATTAACATTTAAATTCAACTAGTCAACATTAAATTAATCAAATAAACTTTCAATTTAATTCAAATAGCACTCAATTCATCAAATTAACATTCAAATTAACAAATTAACATTCAGATTTATCAAATTAACATGTAATTTCATCAAATCAACACCAAATTAATAACAAATTAACATTAAATTCATCAAATTAATATTCAATTCACCAAATTAACATATAATTTATCAAACTAGTTAACATTAAATTAATCAAATAAACTTTCATTTTCATTCAATTGACACTCAATTCATTGAATTAAATTTCCAAATTAAACAATAAACATTCAATTTATCAAATTAACATGAAAGTAACATACAATTTCATAAAATTAATATTTAATTCATCAATTTAACACAAAATTAGCATTCAATTTTTATCCAATTAACATTCAATTTTATCTAAAAATCATTTAATTTATTAAATTAACATTGAAATTCAACTAATTAACATTAAATTAATCAAATTGGTGCCAAATTAGCATACAATTTCATCTAATTAATATTCAATTCATTAATTTAACACCAAAGTAACATGTTAAAGTGATATCAATTTGCTAATTTTATGTTAATTAAATATGATAACATGTTAATTTTTTTGTTAATTAATTGGATGATATTGAATGTCAATTTGATTAATTTAGTATTAATTTGTTGAACTTTAAATTTAATTTGATGAATTGAATGTGTTAATGTGATGTTAATATGTTAATTGTTTGTTAATTTAATAATTTAGAGATAAAACTGACAAAATTGATACTTTAGATATGAAAGTATAAAATATCTATAATTTAGGGATAAAAATGTATTAATCAATTTTAGAAAATCAGGATCAGTCACTAGCGATCCTGATTTTCTAAAACCGATAATGATTTTGAAAAATGGGTTAATATACTTTTATCCCTAAAATATGTATATTTTGTCAATTTATACATAAAATATCAATTGTTTCAATTTTATCTTAAAAATATTCAACTAATATGCAATTCGGCAAATTAACATCACATTAACTTTCAAATTCGTCCAATTAACATTCAACTTATCAAATCAATATTCAAAAGCATTCAATTAATACTCAATTCATCGAATTAATATAAAATTAAATACTTTAGGGGTCAAATTGAAAAAAAAATATATTTCAAGGATCAAAATGATAAAATATGCATATTTTAAAAATAAAATTTTATTAGCTAATTTTAGGAACAAAATTGTAAAATAGTTTAGTAAATTAGAATCGGTCTTAATTGTCCTACCGATCACAGCTTACGAATCAAGCTTAGCGATCGTAACTTAAATCAAGACCAAGCCTTTGGCATGTTCAGCAATCAGTCATCTAACTTAAATTAGACTGGTCTTAGTTGTCCTAGAGATCAAGATTACCACTTTTAGGAGACAAGTTACTAGTTTTTTGACGATAAGGTACAACTGTTTGGGAGCAAGATATTACTTTTTTGGGGGTAAAGTATTACTTTTTTTGGATAAGTTATTACTTTTGTGGGATAAAATTACCACTTTTATGGGTAAATTGTTCTCACTTTATTTTGGGGAAAATGAACCATTTTTAGGGGATAGGTTACCAATTTTTAGGGGTAAGGTACAACTATTTCGAGGTAAATACTAGTTTTGGGGCTAAGTTACAACTATTTGGGAGGTAAAATATCACATTTTGAAGGATAAAATATCATTTTTTGGAGATAAGTTATCACTTTTTGTGGGGTGAGGTATCGATTTTTTGAGGTAAGGTACAACTGTTTGACGGTAAGATACTACTTTTTGGAGATAAATTACAACTCTTTGAAGTAAATTACCACTTTTTTTGAAAAATATACCATTTTTTGGGATAAGTTATGACCGTTTGAGATAAGATACTAGTTTTTCAAATAAGATATCACTTTAGAAAGTTATCATTTTTGTGGAATAAGTTATCAATTTTTTCCAGTTAAGGTACCATTTTTTTTGAAGTAAAATAGTATATTTTTGGAAAAAAGCAGTGAAACCGATTGGAAATTTTTAATATACAAATGTCATATACTGAAACCGTTTACTTTTTCGATGCCATACCGAAAAAGTAAAGTAAATGGCGGTGCCCAAGTTATCTCTATTAAAAAGTAGAAGTAGAACTGTAGAAGAAGTAAAGATTGTGGTTTTGATGGAAACGTGGGAAATCGTTTATCACGTGCTTTATTAACATTCATAACCTCGGCGGAAATTTATGTGTTGTCTCTTCACCTTTCTGTGTGCGTTTCGTGTTTGAACTTTGAACTTGTTTTTTTATATATACATACACACACCTCTTTATATATATACCTCTTAACTTCATTCTTTTCTTAATATTCCCTTCACTTATTTGCATTAGCATCTCTCTCTCTCTCGAAAATGAGGAGGAATTGTAATTTGGAACTCCGCCTTGTGCCGCCTTCTGTCTCTCTCCAATCTTCGGATTTTGACGACGACCACCGCCAACCGCAACCCATGTAAGTCCTCTTCTCTCCTCCTTTCTCTCTGTCTCTCTCTCTCTTCTGCTGATGTTTCAGTACTAACCCTTTTTCGTCTCTCTCTTTCTTGTGTTATTGTCTAGGATTAATTTTGTGGGTGAAAGTCCAAATCAGCAGCAGCAGCAGCTTACCATTTTCTATAATGGCAATATCAGTGTTTGTGACGTTACAGAGCTTCAGGTCTCTCTCTCTCTCTCTCTCTCTCTCTCTTTCACACACACACACACAGAAGTTGGAAAGATTGATTTGTAGGAAATTAATGCAGTCGGTGGTTACTTTGTCACGAGCATTCATGTACGTGTCCGTGACGATTGTTCTTCAAAGGAGAGCGTACAATTATAAAACTTCATATTTGGGGGTTAAATTTAGATTTTCTTAATTATTTAGGTGCAAAGTGTAATTATCTTTTCTCAAAACTATCCCTTTGTTCAAAATTACAAAATTATGCTGAATTCCCCCTAAAAATAATTTTTTACAAAATATAAGGTACGGTATTGAAAAATAATTTTTTGCAGGCGAGAAACATCATATGGCTAGCAAGTCGAGAAATGGAGGAAAAATCGAAGACCCCATCTGGTTCACAGCCATCGTCGCCATTGCTACAATCTCCAGTGTATAGCCCTAGTGGTCTCTCAATGAAGAAATCTTTGGAAAGGTTTCTTCAGAAGAGAAAGTACAGGATCCAAGCAACTTCTCCTTATAATTAATCACTAGCAACTTACATAGATCGGAGTGATTCACCGGTGGGAAGACAACGATCTGTACTAGTCCTTATTGTTTCATTTTATTAGCAGTTACTACGAAGATCTGTTGTATTGGGTTGATTTTGTCGAGTGGGTTTTGTTGATTATGTGAAAACTTAGGTTTGTGTTATGTTAATGTTGCTTGTTATATATGCGACTAAACATTGAAAATAGTTACTTTATGTTTTCTTACATTTTTTCCGATTCTTGTGTCCGATCAGAATTGTCCATAGATCGAATTATAATCGAAATTTAAATTCGATTAGTCGGATATAAATTTATATTTTTTTCTGAATTATTCAAATTCAACCATATAGATTAGAGTTGTGGGATGTTCCTTATTGTTTCATTTTATTAGCATTTCTTGTTCAAATCTATTTTCCCCTCCTTTTTTTTAAGATTCTTGTATTCGATTAGTATTATCAATAATTCAGATTTTAATAGAAATTCGTCTAGATCTGATTAATCAGATATGCGTTAATAATTGTTATGAATTATCCAAATTCAATTACAAACTTGTTATCGATTAGAGTTTTGAGATGTTGGCGATATATATATATATATATCTTTCGGGTGTGTGAATTAATATATATATATATATATATATGTCTTTTTTAATTCTGAACATGTTAGGTTCAGTGGTTAAAATTTAATATAAAAATAAGAAGAAGATGTTGGCGAGTTTATTGGAGGGAGGAAAATGGTCTAGTACACTAGTCTGTACTGTTTCATTTTATTAGCATTTGTTTGTTGACATGATCTATTGGGCGGGATGAAAAGTGCATTTAGGATCGTGGCATTTTTTTCCCGATAACCCAACTTTCTCCGTAGATCGTCGCAATACTTTCCCGCTCATGTATCAAACTAATCTTGAACTTTGTGCAAAATTTTTTCTTCACATAAGGGGATAAATTTATATCTAGTAGTCTCAAGAGACTATACTCTATGAGATATTCAAATTTCTGACTATTATCGAGTTGTTGAACTATCACTAGATTGATCCCTTTTATATTAAAGGTAATCAAAATTAAATTTAAACTTTGGCCCCTTTTATGTGATCTATAGATCCCACTTTAGATAACAAATTATTACAACAAAGGGTAATTTTACGAAACTCAAAATAAAATTGAAACTATACCGAAAGTTGTTATTTTTTAAAGTTAGGTTATATTTTTTTAAATTGAAGTTACAATTGTTTATCGTAATTTCGTGATCGATCATGAATATCCTCCTTGCTCAATTGTTACTTCACCTTGAAAAGGGTACAATTTGACCTCAAAAAATAGTATCTTTATCTTAAGAAGTTGTAACTTTCACCACCTTTTTAGTTGTAATTTTTATCTCAAAAAGATATAACTTGACCTCAAAAAATTATAATTTTTGATACAATACTGAAATCGTACAACAGTCTTCCTCTACAATACCGAATTTTTTTTTCGGTACCATATCTTCATTTATCATATTTGTGGTTGCTTTTACCACAATTTTTGGTATTTTTATCAGTCATGGTTCCCCAAATATTATAAAAATTACTATCACAACGTTGATAAAACATCTACAAATATAATAAAAATACCTACAAATATGATAAATCATCCACAAAATAATAATTTGTTTGTATCGAAAAAAATGATAAAAATTACCACATATGTAGTAAAAACATCAACATTAACAGCAAAAATACCCATAAAAATAATAAATTTTTTTATTATAAAATAATTCATAAAAAATTATAAAAATACTCATTAAAAATGTAAAAATTATAGTTACGATACTAAAAAAATTTCTTCAATGCCACAGTCAAGTCCAATTAACAAATGGGATCTATAAGAATATAAGATGGGACGTAGACAGTGCAATTC
>CM042186.1:8744595-8767462 GCA_023539305.1 Ilex asprella
TATATATATGTATTAACAAATACACATGAATCAAAGTGCATTAAATATTAAAGTTCTCCCATAAAACTAGGAGATATTTGATGCACCACTTTCCAAAGAACATACACATGAATCAAATGGAGGACAAAAATATCACAAAAAATTTAAGTAAATTCAAATTGTGTACTTAGATACAAATAAGTATCAAAATTAAGGACTTAATAACCCTATATTTTTTAGTATATATTTTTTGTCAAATAAGTCTAATTTGGTGTACCCCTTACAATTTACCCTTTTTTTAATCCCAAAAAATGAATTCTCATTAGTGAGTGTATTTGTCAATTTCAACCAGCAAAAATGATATTTTATTAATCCCAATTTCACCTTTAATTTAATTCAATTTCTGGTTCTATAAATATTAAATTAGGCCAGGATCATTCCTTTAGTATGCAAATTAATTTTAGTCATATAGATTTTTTTTGTATAAAAAAAGATCCAAGTTTTAAAAAAATTTGCATGCAATTCATGTGTTGCCCCGAATGTTAATAGATTGGTTAGTTACTGTTTTTTATTATCCATTTTACCCTCATCACATAATTTTTAGCCTAAAATATATTTTTTTTAGCCATTTTCAATATTGTATATCAGTTTTGAAAGTTGAACTCGTGAAAGCAAGCAATTTAAACATTATGATGACATCTAACGATCTGTATTTATTGAGAAGAAAGTACATTAACAATATGTGTGTTAGTGTACATGTTTGACAATCTGTATTTATGGATAAAAAGATATATTAACCATCTGTATTTTAGTGTACATATTTGACGATCTGTATTTATGAAAAAAAAAATATATATTAATGATTTATATTTTAGTATACATGTTTGACAATCTGTATTTTAATGTATCTATCTGACCATTTGTGTTTTAGTGTATCTGTCTGCCAATTATTGTGTACATGTTATTTTTTATATATTTTTCATTACATACTTGTTATCTTTATTTTTTTATTACATACCTATTTTTTTTGGCTCAAAAGTGTATATATATATATATATAGTTCTTTTTAATTGCATAATTATTTTTTTTAGTGTACTTGTCTTACGATTTATATTTATGGAGAAAAATGTATATTATGATGATGTAATTTTTTAAAATAGGTGTTTAAATTAGGTGATGACATTGTTGTTATTTTTTACAATTATAAAATACATTAGTTATTCCTGTTGCTTTGACTTTTTAACATCGATCTAATTTTAAAAAAATTAACGAATGAATTTTTTCAAAATCTTATTAAACCTTGGACCGATCTCCAAATCTCTCGTCTATAAATCTAGGGGGACTATACTTTAAAAAGCCCAATTATGACCCTCAAAGGTCCAAAGTAGCAGAATCCCAATGACCTGTCATGACTTGCCCAACGGACAAGACCGACCCATTGGCCCGTCAACGGACCCACATTCAAGATTGGGACCAGGTGTTGAATCATGGGCCGGGCTGGCCTAGTTCTATGCCGATCCTTGTAGCTCTCAGCTAGTCTGTTTTGACTGTGTTTGCTAGTCCATTGTCCAGTGGATTCCAACCCGATGCTGACCTTTAAGAACGTAAGGGTATAATATAGGAAGAGATTGAACAATTGATTTTATTCTAGTAGTACATGAAGGATTATCATATGAGATTAAGTTGAAAAAGGCCGGAAAAAAAAAACACCATACATTAATGCATAACTCATTAGCCAATAGGGGTATTTTTGTTATTTGGAATATTAGTATCAATCGTATCTTATTTAATGCATAACTCTTTAACCCATAGGGGGTATTCTTGTTATTTGGGATATTAGTATCAATCGTGTCTCATTTAATAGCTAGTGTTGATTCATACTAAAATTTGAGTGTTAAATGACGTACTTTAAGATTGAGTTGATACTAACAAAGTATTAAAGTCAGACTTTATAACTTAGGAAAATGTTAGACGGTACCGTACTAAAAATTATAATTTTTTAAAGTTAAGTTATAATTTTTTAATGTGTAAGTTACAACTTGTGAAGGGCATGATCGATCCCAAGGCATTGAGATCAATACCGAAAGTTATAACTTTCAATTCAAAGGGTAAGTTACAATTTTTAAATGTCAATTTATAACTCACAACGAAGAAGCTGAAACAGTTCAAAAGAAGCTTATGATCGGTATTTATGATCAATTATAGTTTTCACTTAAACATTTCAAAAGTATAACTTTATTATAAAAGTTATAACTTTCGGTACGATATAGTAAAAAAAAAATTAATACCGTAGACTTTTCCAACAACTTGA
The DNA here is from genome assembly GCA_023539305.1 of Ilex asprella. Lineage (NCBI taxonomy): Eukaryota > Viridiplantae > Streptophyta > Magnoliopsida > Aquifoliales > Aquifoliaceae > Ilex > Ilex asprella. Next base: position 8,746,886 of record CM042186.1, read on the forward strand.
CTCAAACTCGGTACTTAGCGATTATTGGACTGATTTTGTACAACCCCACCCCTTTCATACCCCAACCAAGCATAACCTTAGCTCTCACCAACTCTGATATCGTGGACTACCGCCTTGGAGAGTGTCAATCAGAGCTTCAGGATTATATTAGGATATATTACATTTTGACCCCTTAAACTATGCACTCAATTTCACTTTACCCCTTAAACTATTAAAATTTTCACATTACGCTCTTAACTACTTTGATTATTTCACATTGCCCCAATTACAAACGTTTGCTCTCTTTTTGGGTGTCGGAACAAAATATAAAGAAAAATTATATGATTTTTTGTTAAATATGTAACGAACATTGATAATTAAGGTAATATAAAACTAATCAAAATAATCACATAGTTAAGGGTACAATACAAAAAAATATGATAGTTAAGGGGACAAAGTTAAAAAAAGTGTCACAGTTAAAAGTGTAATTGTTCCATTGTACTAAATAACTAGCCCCTACTCTTCGGCGTTCAGGACAGTTTGTGCTGCCAAATGGTGGAAATTTCAAGCGAGGTTAAGCAATGGCTTGCCTCAGCTTATCCCGAATAAGGGCTGTAGTTTCTGGAATTAGTCATCAAACTACCAATATTTTACGACGTTTTTTCTACAATAATATTATTCTCTTAAACTTATTTTTCAAACTATAATCATTTTCATAAAAAAGCATGGGATAACCCCGCACTTTCCAAACACGCTCCTTATATGAAGCGTATAAAAACATGTTTTATACAAAGAATAAGACAGCGTGTTTTGCACATACAAAACCTATTTGTTAGTAAAAATATGTCAAGTCCCATGTTTATCTCCAGCCATCACAGGAAGAAATGAAACCAAACATTAGATTAGGAGGAATTTTATTGTGATGTATGTCATAAACCCATTTTTAGGACTTCAAGACAAGGGCATACATCAGAAAATTACTACTCTGAACTTTATTCAGGTTCAAGCCAAGTACACACATCAAAGATAGTTCAATTCTCTATCATTACAACAACTCTGAGATTGTTATTCAACTACAGGCAAGTTCTTAAAACTAAATGCTTTACCAAATTGGTACATACTTGAGGAAGGACCGGCTTATAACTTGGGTGCAAGACGAGGAGGATCCCATGGAGTTGCAATATGGTCACGGGTAATTTCTTTAAGTGATCGACAACCACTTAATGCCATTGTTAGCTCAAATTCATCATGAAGCATTTGGAGTACCTTTCGTACACCTGCCTCCCCGTCAGCAGCCAAAGAAAAGATGACTGGCCTTCCAATCTGAAATTGTCAAAGAATCAAGAGATTGAACTGCTAAGATTTGAGGTCGTTGGGATTTTTAAGCGATTTCAAGGAAGAATGATATTTATGTTTAGTGAAGAAAAAAAGTGAAGTGCTCTGCATGCACGTTAGATCATTTCTACCGAAGAGATTTCAGGAGCATGGCCATATAACTTTTCACTTAATTACTAGCTGGTGTTAAAAAACTTGTGACAGAGAACTGTAGGTAATTACACTCTCTGGAAAGTCATTATTTCTAATTTTGTTATGGGGGGGCAATGTGACAAATTTTTACTTACAAATATTCCAGATGCTCCGAGAGCCAATGCTTTGAAGACATCTGTCCCACGCCGAACCCCACCATCCAGGAACACAGGAACTCTGCCTTGAGCAGCTTTGACAACCTATACAATATTCAAGACATGGTTTAAGACGTGTGACGGCAATAGATATTTTTGCGGAGACATAGTACAAATTATGCAAATATTTAGAAAAAGTATGACCTAACAATAACGGAGAAATTATGTGCTAAGATCAGGCAGCAGATGGCAATGACAAAATTCTTGTGAGAAGATTATGGAAAACTTTGGAAGAACTGAGAAAAGATAATGAAGACAACCAGAAGCAAGACATGTTAAAGGAAAGGAATCAGAAATCATTCCAGTATAAATAGGGATGGGTAGGGAAAAATGAAAGACTCGCTAACATTGAACATGCATATAGCCCAAAATAGAAAGAGAAAGAGAACTCAACACAACTAGAATGTTCACTTTAAAAAAGCACGTGATAATAATTGGCTAAGTTGGGCGGAGGATCACCTAGAAGAACAAAAAAACAAGACACTAATCTGCGTAATTAGTGATGTGAACCAAATTGATCGAAAACATAGTCCAACTTGCATGTGTTGAGCATATAGCCAATAGTTTCTTAGTAACAAAAATAGTTAGACGCCAGGGCCATATTAAAGCAAGTAGACCTCTTCCAAAGCCATAATAGTTGCAGGGACGTAATCAAGTTGTCGAGCCCCATGATTGGATACAATAATTCCTGCTGCTCCAGCTTCTACTGCTAGCCTCGCTGCATGATTGCCAACAAAACAGAATACATAAGATCATTCAGAAGTCCACAACCAAATAGCACAAGTGTGTTGGTTTTTTAATGGTATGTCGCTTACCATCCTCAGCAGTTAGTACACCCTTCACTAGAATAGGTAAATGGGTGATTGTCTGAAGCCACTTCACATCCTGCCCAAAATTACCACACAAAAAACTTTTCAAAATATAACTTCCAGTCATAGATCAAGCAATCTTACAATACGATCACCATTTTACCTTCCAGTTAAGAGATGCGTCAGCTTGTCCAGCAACATATGAAGCTAGTCCAGAGGCATTGGTCTGCAGGGGCAGCCCCCACAAATTTATCATAACCAAAAACGGCAAATCAGATGGAAAATTACTCATATACAATGAGTCAATCATTTACATCACTCACCTTCTCCATCTTGCCAAGATTCAATCCCTCAAAGTTCTTCAATGTCAAATATGGTGGTAATGTAAATCTGTAAAGCAAACCATCAAATAACCGTCACAGGATGCAGTAAACAAGTCACAGTTTATATAAACTTAACCAAGTCTTTTAAACTTGCTAAGAACTTTTTTCTTTTTGTTTGATCCAGTAACCTGTTCTTAATATCAGATTCTCTTCGACCAAGCCTAGGAGTATCCACAGTGAGAGCAATCGCCTTGAAGCCAGCCCTTTCAGCTCTCCTTACAAGCTGTATAACCACATTCCTGTCTTTGTACACCTGAACAATAAGCCAAAAGGATAACTGATCAGGTGAGTGACAAAGTTTTGACTCTCATTTCATAAAATCATAAATTCAGGTAAAATTTGGCAACTGTCCATGATCTTAGAATTTCAAAATAGTTGGGGAAAGGGCAGGAGAGGAGGCAATGCACGTGTAGTTCGGCATTTATGAATATATACATAAACTTAAAGATAATTGAGGAGTTACGGGTAGTGATGTTTGAGTGACTTAGGTATATATACAAAATCAAGCAATGAGACAAAAAGTTGAACTCAAGTATTTCATGAAAGTGTTTTTTATATTTATGCTTTTCCCCCCAAAAAAGGAGCTTCTTCGTATTTCCAAAGACAGAGATTCAGAGCAGCAATAACAACTGGAAGAAGATGATAAGCTACCAAACATACGTAGAGCTGGAAAAAGCGGATGCCAGGACCTGTTGAAGCGACCTCCTCTACACTTGAAGTAGACCATGAGGATAATGTCTGAAAAAACAATCATGCATTAATAAGTGGCAGACACTAACATTGTAATTATCATATATGCAGATGGTGCCAAAGGGACACCTATTATTCTGCACATGAAGCCAACATCATGGAAAAAACTGTGCTATCATAAAAAAATTTAAAGAAAAAACAATAAGAGAGTGATAAAACTACACCATGATTGTGCCAGCAGCTGATGCTGCTCTTGCTGTTGCATACTCTCCTGCAGCAAAATCAAACCTTTAGCTTTGAGACACGTATTGGGCTTTTATATTCAGACTAACAATATCTTTCTGAAATAAATCCCTTAATGACCTCTTCTATCAATCTCTGTACATAAAAACCCAAGAATGGAAGCACGTAAGAAAAAGAAACTATGATGAAATATCTCTCACTACTTCATGCTTGTCATTATGCATTCAGTGTCATATTAATGCATAGTAGTGTGGTCAAATACTTTCTCAGAATTTAATAGTTCCATGGGAAGAAGCTGACCAGTACTACGGGCAACTGTCAGAGTTACAGTACGAGAGATTTTCCTGGTGATAATCAGAAGATTTTTTTTCTCTAATCTTATCATAAGATGTTAGAAGCAGTTTCAAGGTGAAATCCCTTAGAATGCATGCTAGAGTTACTTCTAATGCTTGACTAAAGTACTATTCTTTATTCGGAAATATTAAGAATGCTTAAACCAGCCGATGCAGTCGTGTCTTATTAATCCTACAAATGCAGTCTAAAAGGCGTATTATTCCATAGACCGAACATGAAATGAAAATTTATTTTTGACCTCTGTTACACCTCTCTAAGGCCAATTAGGAAACAGAGAGGCGTGTGACTTGTTTTTCGATAATGCTTATAAGTATCAAATGAAATGAAAAATTATTTTTCACATCTGTTAGACCTCAAGATAAATTAGAAAACAGAGAGGTGTGTGAACTGTTTCTCGACATTGCTTATGAGTATCACCAAGTTAATTGGCGATAGCATCTTCGAGTGAGCTTACAGTAGACATAAGTGCCCATAATAGTCAGTAGGAGCGTTTCTCGATGATGCTTATAAGTATCAAATTCCTTTGTAACTGCACCTTTTATGCTTTGCACCTAGAAAAGATGTATGCATTGCATTGCAGGCCTCACGGCTACATAATTATGCATGAAATGTGTGAATAAACATTTGTATACAATCATAAAGGTACTTAGAAATATATGCTCTCCATGGGCAGATACCTTCAGGGTGAGCCATTTTCTGCATAGCCGTAGGAGCAATCATGATTGGCATGGAAATCTTGAAGCCCAAGACAGTTGTAGTCATGTTTATCTTGCTCACATCAATAAGAATACGAGGTCGGAACCTATTTTAAGTCACAATACCCATTTTTAGAATTCAAAAATATATAAAAAAATGAATGGAGACCTAAAATAAATAAATCAAACATTGGAATGACCCACAGCCAAAGAAGAAAGCATAAACTTTCGTCTTCCACATATGATATTCTTCTTTGTTACAAATTAAAGTAGTCAAATAATTAACCATTAAGCAGAATAATTTTTTTTAACAAACAGACCAGTAACTATTCTAAGTTACTTGAACCAATAAAGAGAAAAGCTTACAAGATCCTTGAGAATGCATTTCGATTCTCTTGGAGAGTCCACTGATCCTCTGCACCTGATGAGTAATAATCATAAATCATCTTTGGTAATTTTTCCTTTGCAATTGTCTCATACTCCATAACATTGGTTATCTCCATCCTTCCAGAAGAGTATTTGTGCTGAACAGAGAATGACAAAAATTTCAGAAAAGACTATTAAAATCACCGCTAACACAAATCAGATCATTCTATATTCTCATAGCTGAATCAATAGTGTATACGACCTTGTCAAAAAAATAGGAAATTCTATGCAGACAATGTACGTGTTCAGATCGTTGTATGCAAAACCCAGAATAGAGCAGGAGAAGAAAGAAACGGCTATGATGATGGGAGAATTAAGGAAAAGGCCAAAGGACATTGAGAAGGTGACAGAACCCCAACCTTGTAATACCGATCATTAGAACCTGACTAGTAGCTTGCCTTTGAAGCCACAGATATTGTCAGCTAAAACTGGTTTTATCCCGAGTTTCACACAGCCATATATGGTTGCCAAAATGCTGTTTGTGAAGAGTTCCACAAAGAAAGATAGATAGGGTTCATAAAAAATGGTTAAACCACTATGTCGTCTAGAAATTTAAGCTATTACAGAGGGTGAAAAATGAGTGCTTATATATTTCAACAGCAAAGGCGTCAAAGTGGTCTGGAGAATCCTATAATGGAGAAAGTGAGAAAGTTAATCCATCCAGCCTAATTCAGATTGTTCTAGCTGTCTTTTCCCCATGTTTTGTTTTGTAGTTTTTGCACATCTATACCAAGTATACAGTTATACACCTCCTAGACCCTCATTAATGGGGGACTAAACTGCAGATTTTTCTTTGTTTCTTTTTTTTTTCTTTTTTGTGTGTCCAAAGTCACATTAGGCCCGCTTTCGTGAAGATTGATCTTATTGTTAGATTGGAGTGTCCTCAATCTTCTTATTACTCATCTTTGCTTGAAACAAGCAGTCTAACTAGAACTTTAATGTAGCACGGAATTTCAGTGATCCACCTACGGCTGGAGGATGGTTTCATGCCAATGTCATTCATTACTGAAGCTCCTAAACTTTGCAAAAGAAAGCAGTTTTTAGGACATTTTGAATGGTGCATCAGCTCTTTCACTTTTGCAAGGAAGTTCTCTTCCTCATTCCTGGTTTCAACCCCACAGTGAACCCTCAGGGCGGTGAGCTAGTCATTCCTTGACTTCTTCAATTGTGCTACCTTCTATTTCTCCATTTCCAACATCAAATGATGTATCTAAATCTAGACCTGCAGAATGTTTTACTTACTCTAAAGCAGAGTTCGAGACGGAATTCTGCTATTTCTATTGAAGGTTTGCATAGAGAGGACCACCAACACACAAGCTAGCATACCCTGCCTATTAAACTTCCTGAAATTCTTCTTTTTAATGGTTCTCCTTTGAGAAGAAGTTCCCTACAACTTCCAGTGCAAGACAATCAGTATTTCAAACATTTTATTCAGACTAATTTCTATAAAAATCATACCTATAAAATATTTATGAGACTACAAGACGATAACTAATTAAAGTTCATGAAAAATTCAATTCTTTTTATAGAATCAATTGTATAGCTCTGAGATAAGAATTCTTCCCAAAATCAAAAATTACCAGCTCGCAATCAAATATCACAAAAAGCAACAAAGAAAAACACAAACAGTCCAATCCTACATTCTCACTTCAGACAGCACAAATACTCCATATAACAAGAAGAGAGACACGAAATCAATTCAAACCCGGTTCATAGAAGGAGTTAATCATTTGGATAATATATCCAAATCCACTCCTTTTATAGTGAAAGGAATTCCTAAGAATCCAACGAATGTATACAAGAAGCACATTTCAATCAAACCCAGATGAAAAAAAAAAAAAAAACTATCGATCAGATATTAAGTGATGAAGATTAAAGGGAAATAAGTACATAACAGTAAAGAGAAAGAGGGCGACGTGGAAGAACAGACCTTGGCTCTCTCTGTTCCTCTACTACCCAAAGAATAGAACCGAAGTATAAAAATCACTTAAAAGAGATGTTTCAAATAATTTTGGAGAGAGAGTACGAGGAAAGAGAAACTGAACTACATTGACCAAGAAATTAACGAAGAAAATAAGGAATTAAAAAATGGAGAGCAAAGACTAAATGCCAAAAGAGTAAGAATCAATTGAGAGAGAGAAGCCAGTTTTTGGTGGAGTTGGCAAAGCCAACTTTGGCTACTTCAAAACGTATCTGTTTATGAAAAAATAGCCACGGGGGCCACTTTTGTGCTTTGAATGATTATAGCAGCGAACCATGTGCGTTGCACGTGGAAAATGACATCTCATTTTTTTAAGTTTATATTTGTATTATCAAAATTAGTTCTTAAAATTAAAAAAATAATAAAAAGAAAGTATTGAAATAAAAAACATAGTTCACATTTTTTATTTCAAACAAAAAGTAAGTAATATGTATTTAAAGTTAGAAGGCCTGTATTATCTTAATGCATTTTCTAAAGGTAATATAATAAAGTGATTCAAATTTTTTTTTTATGTATTTGGTGATTTAAAATTTTCTATTTAATGTTTTTTTTTTGAATATATACATATATTTATAAATACAACTATTGATAAATGAAGAGATATTTATGATTTTCAAGTTTTAAAATTGTAGTAGAGTTATTTATTGATAATTACAAATACGGTTGAGTTATTAGCTAAAAAATAAATATAATAATATGAATTACAAATTAAAAGAAGATGTTGGGGGCCTTTATTAACATTTAAATCTAGATGGACATAATGGCCATTATAAATATTAATAAGGACAAAAAGATTAATCAAAATTTTTTTGGTTCTTTTATTAATAATATATATAGATATTAGTTGGTACACGCGTACGTTGTACACCAACTATTTAGACATATTTTTTGTGAATAAATCAAAATTATTTGTCATCCTTTCATCCTTCAATTACAAAACTTTACTCCTATCATTTCATTAGATGTTCTTGAAAGGAACTTTATCTCTTACCAGCAATGCACCTCGTATATTACACGTGAATAATTTTCGTGCACAAAATTTTTTAAAACATATTAAGTGTATATATTTGAATTAAATATCATCTCAAATTTATCAAATTTAATTTTTCACTGTTCCAAAAATTCTTTATCTAACTATTAAAAAAATATTAAAAAAGAAATAGTTAAAGTTATATATTTTTTAGAATTTTGTGATTGAAATTGATTTTTTTTGTGATGTTTGAAAAATTAAATTTTTTAAAATTCATTTGATTATGATTTAACTTGTAATTCCTTGAATAAAATAAAAGTAATTGTCAATACACTAATCACAGTGAAACTTTATGCTAATTAAAAATTAGTTAGGTCAATTGGGATAATATTTAATATACTACTCTGTAATATATATTATCAAGCATGTTAAAAGTCTAAAAAATTTAAGTTTTACTTAAAAATACATTGTAATATTTACTTTTACACTAAATCTTAATACAACTTATAAAGTTTATTGTGACTAAAAAATTATACTGATATAACATAAATTAATTTTAAAAATTTATATGTACAATTATATTTTATCTTTGAAATAAAAGGGTTAAAACTTTTCGATAAAAAGAAAGGGTTAATTGCACTGGAGGTCCTCAAAGTATAGAGTTTGTCTCATTTTGGTTCCCAATATTTCAATTGCATTATTTTGGTCCCTGAAGTATTAAATATTTTTCTATATGGTCCTTCAAGCAGACAATATTTAGATTACTAACGATTTCTTATCATAAATTTGTCACGTAACACCTAAATATAAACAAAAATTAAAATTTGATAGCTTTGAAACAAAATCTTGGTTATTAACAAAAAATATGTAATATGGGTAGATTTTGACCAAAATTTGGATAACTCATTGTCAAAACTGTATAATTTGGGTAACTATTTAACCAAAATTTGAATAGAAATTTGGTTAAGAATTTTCCAAATTATTTTTTTTTTGTCTATATTTAAGTATCACGTAACAAGTTTATGATAAAAAATAGTTAGCAATCTAGACTCTATCTGTTTGAGGGACCATATAAAAACATATTCAATACTTCAGGCACAAAAATGATGCAATTGAAATATTAAGAATAAAAATGAGAAAACTTCATACTTTAGGGACCTCCAGTGCAATTAATCCAAAAAAAAATACACATATGTAGGCACATTGTTGTCTTTGTATATGAGATGAGTAATATTAGATTGATTAAGTTTTTGAAAGTTTTTTGAACACTTTATTGAAAATATAATGATGCATATTTTTTTAAGGGTAATATAATTAATCAAATTTTTTGATAGAAACTAATTAAATAATTAAAAGAGATGTTATAGATAATTTAAAGATTTAAAGACATAAGTATGTGATGATAACTTAGATATTTAATTGTGAAAGGATATAGTAGTCTTTGTAATCCTTTATATGGGTAAAATAGAGATTCAATTTTTTTTTCTTAATGTACTTTTATTAGTAGTATAAATATATATTGTGAGGCTTACTATCATTGTAGTTTCACATAAATAATATTCCCCATCCGACTATTATTGAAAGTTGCTTCCAGCCAATTCCCCATCAGCTAAAAGTAAAAGAAAAAGAAGTATGTCACACCTGCCAACCAAGAATATCCAGAGCTTGTAGTGAATTAGGGTCTAAAGGGAGTCCAACAGAAAATCCTTGAATTAAAATGAGATGAGAATATCTACGCATTTAATTAATCAATTAGTTTATGTTTATTCCCAACATCTACCTTAAGATTCACTAATAGGATCAATTATTTAATTATTCAAATTGTATTTATCATTGAGTATATACCAATTGATTTATTAAAGGTTTCAGTTATATTACTCATAGAGGAGTTTAGCTAGAATGGTTCATTATCATTGACATTGCAAGAAAAAATGTCTTTAAAGGCGTTTAATTTAGATGTGGGAACAAATGCCATCAGACAGTTTATTGAAAATGTATACACCCATCTTTTTCTATTTAACATTTATTAACTTTCAAGACCATTCTAGAAAATTCATTTGTTATGGTGTGACTTCCATTTTCCATCAACATGAACATACATAATTTATATTCAAAAGCATATGAATAATTGATTCTTCTTAGAAAAATCTTAGACAACCTATATCTAACAAAAATGGTTAATGCTGGTCAACGCAGTGATTGATAAAGCCATAAAAGTTATCTCAAGCACTAAAATTGACTATTATGCTATCAAAAAATTTTATCCTTTGAGAGAGAGAGAGATACAGTTGATAGGTTTCCCTCAAGTATCAAATATTTTCCAAATAGAATCTATAAAATTAATGGTGTTCTAGACCAAAATATGGGTCAATTGCTAGTTAAGGTGTTTGAGGCAGGTACGTGTGGGAGGGTGCACTACGTAGGGGAGCTCGGGAGCTCATGCTGTAACCTTTACTGATGTTGCAGTCTAAGGATGGAAGAAAACGAGAATTATAGTGGTTCACCATCGATGAAAAACCTGGCTAATCCGCTTGGAATGAGTATCTTGCTCCGGGGAAGGGGGAGTTGTCAATACTTCTTGGAAATCAATGGGTTACAATTTGCCATTTTTTGTGTAAAGGCCTTTGATATTTATAAATGAACAATCAACCATTTCCCCTGTTCATTGAGATCTTCCTCCTAGTGTTGTTGGATCGTTAGAGCTCTTTTCTCTTTGACTGAAAGAGTGAACACCTAATTGATTGCAGGAACCAATTACTCCCTAAGTCCCATTGATACGTAACGCCTAATTGATTGCTGGAACCATTCCAAAGGTGCACATTATTGGGTTGAGCTTCGTTCTATACTTCCTCAGGATCTCAAATGACTCTTTAAGGTGTTGAATATGGAGCTCTACTTCAAGGATTTTACTAACATGTCGTCGATGTAGACCGCCATCATGTTTCCTAACTTATCTACATAAATTCTCTTAACCAACCTTTGATAAGGGGCTCATGCATTTTTTAGACTGAACGACATGACCTGGTCGTAGTAAGTCCCTTACTTTGTGATGAACGGGGTATTCTAATGATCTGCGAGTTCCATCCTGATATGGTTGTATCCTAAGAAGGCGTCCATGAAACTCAGCAATTCGTGTCTTACTGTTGAATCGATTATGAGATCAATTCGAGGCAAAGTGAAACTGTCCTTTAGGTAGGCGCAGTTGAGGTCTGTGAAGTCGACGCAAAGCCTCCACTTCCCATTTTCTTTCTTGACGAGCATGACATTTGCCATCTTGGCAGGGTAATCCACTTCCTTAATTGCCTTGGCACAAGTAAAATTTAATACTTCTTTGTTAATTTCGTTCTGTTGTTCAGGGGCGAAAGTCCTTTTTTTCTGCTTGACTGGCTTGTAGCTTGGGTCCACGTAGAGCTTGTGCATAATGATGCTAGGAACTATTCCTTGCATATCCTCAGGCTTCCATGCAAATACATCTAGATTCTGTCGTAGAAATGTTACGAGCTCTTGCTTAATTTCGCTTAATAAATTAGAGCCCACAAAGACCAAGGTGCTCAGGCTTGTCTTTTATTTGTATGGACTCTAGCTCCTCCAAGGGAGTTGGTTTGGTATCTCTCTTGTCTATCATATCTAGGTCATTTATCTATTTCGGGTTAAGGTATCTGGTTGTTCGAATACAACCCGAGAATCTTTTTCTGCTGGTTCTGGGCCACAACTCTTGCATGGTCTCCAACATCTGTTGCGTACTTGGGATATGATTGGTTGGTGCAGGAGCAACCTCATCCTTTCTTGGTTGGTTATCCTCAGGCTAGTTCATGGATCTGGTGGTGATCGTCATTGGTATAGCAAGTAAAGTGATGCGGTGAGAATTTTATCTTTCCCACAGACGACGCCAAACTGATGATGCACAAAAATGAATTTGCACACCACCTATCAAGTAATTGAAAATAAATGCAATAATTAAAGTAGAGAGACAACAAGAATTATAGTGGTTCGGTCAATACGACCTACGTCCACTTCTGAATGGCTTTGGTCACCGGGCGTTTTATTATATCAAGTGTGCAAGGAGCATAGAGTACAAGGTTATAGGAAGAGGGAAGAGTCGTGCTCAGGTAAAAGTTTGTTGGCCCCCAAGTGTTGGTGGGGCTTGCAGTTTATAGGCGTCTCCTAACAGGTTATGGCGACTTTATAACGACTAAGCAGCTATTTCGATGGAGCTCACGACTTCCTCTCAACGGGCAAGGTGGTTGAAGTGTTCTTCATGAGACTCGATCCAGAAGAAGGTGAGGGTGGACTATTTCCTCAACGGTGCAGATAAGACTCCCGCCCTCTCTCTTGATAATGTAATTGAGCTAACGAGTTTGACTGGACTTGGATCATATTGAGTTTGTTGGATCTTTGTAAGATTAGACTTTTTATATGGATCGAGCCATTTGGGCTTGCCCATCAACATTCAAAAACTGTTGTTTGTCCAACAATTTATGAGTTACTTTTTGAATTCTATCATGATATGTTTGAGTTGTATAAATTTGAATTATGAGGTACTAATCATTGCTAATGTTACTTCTTTAATAAATTGTATTGGATGGTATATGACTAACAAACTAATCTATAGCTTTTTTGGGTCAACATTTATTACGTAAAAACAACTCAAGATTGCATTGTCCCTTAACCAAACTCCCTAATTTCCACGTAAATTAATTGTTTAGAGAAAGGAAATTTTTCTTTGCTTTTTTTTTTTTTTTTAATGTTCGGTAAGAGAGAGGGAAGTATAAAGAAGGAAAATGTGCACTTGAATATTTTAGTACTAGTCATAACACGTGCCTGAAGGCATGATATATCATAAAATTCAAACACCTAAAAAATTGATCTCCCTATATTAATTTTTTTTCAACATGTGTATACTATTGCATATGGATGATGTTTGAAATAAAAATTATGTTAAATTATAAATTAATCAAATATTGAATAATTAAATATGTGATAGAAATGAGTGATGTGGTGTTTTTAAGGGAAAACATATGTAAGAGCTAAAAATTCAAGTTGTTGTGTGTTATATTATATAGATTATATCTACATATCCAATTTACACACTGATGATACCAAAAAAATTTCAAGGTTGAGCTCAACTCAGAAGCAGCTCGGATCTCTTAGCTCGGACTCCCATCTCAGCTCTTCTAGCTCAAGCACAGTGTGACAACGACATCTCAAACCTTCCATAAAGTCATATCATGCCTAGAGAATAGAGCATCTAATGGTCAAAGATTCTCGGTACATAAGTCGTAACAACTACCAGAGGATCACGTTGATTGTGCAAGAATCCCTATTATTACAAAAATATCACTACTGTTACGCAAGGATTACGGCAGCTACCCAGAGATCACGCTGATTACGCGAAACTCTTAGACACTATAAATAAATACTGATCCCTCGCTTGATAGGGAAATATATCTGTAAATTGTGTCATCAGTAGCCTTGTAATCTCATTTCTCAAGTAATAGAAAAACCCCCAGGAGCAAGAGATTCCATTAGAGTGGACTAATCAAACTTCCAAGCTGGTGAACCACTATAAATCTCTTGTCTATCTATTTCAATTGACTGTTGTTATTTCTGTGATTTGTTATTCACCGCTATGAGCCTAATAGCTCAGACTGGCGGCCCAGTGAATACTCATTATCATCTTTAATAAATCTTTAACTCGTTTCCCCCATTTTTTTGAGCCCCGAAATCTTCTACACAACCGCGTAAATTACACCATCACATACCAAATAATATGTAATAGATCCATAGAATATCTGTATACATAAAGGGATATAAAGGTGAAATAAATTACATTTTAACCCAATTTTTTTCTCTGATTTCTACCAGATTTTGAGGATAAATTTTGAAAATTTAGAAGAAAAATTAGCCCTATACTTTTCTTTCGTTTTACTTTTTTTTTTTCCTAATCAGGCGCCATCTTTTATCCACGTTTTCATCCTCCTATTTTTTAACAACTATGACATTTACATTTATGTGTGTGAGACCAAGTCTCTGATTGAAGTAGCAGAAATCAATTCAACTATGTACAACTGCGTGGTCTATTTGCACTTTGCACCTTAGGTAAACACATGATGTTTATGAAGAAATTTGATGGTTGTAACTCGACGTTTACTATAAGAAATTGGATATAAAAAAAATATAAATAAATAGTGAGTGGTTAAATTATAGCGTTGAAAAATTATTTGTCCGTATTTTATACCTTATTTTTTTTTATTACACTATAACACGTGCAAAACTTTACTATAATTTAGTTTGCCTCAGAAAGTTGAATCGATATTGGTATATTGAAATTTAAACTCGTGAAAAATGTAAAAAACGTTTCGGATTTAAATTGAAATAATTAATTAAAAATACCAATTACTATTAGGTTAATCTAATTCTAAAGCATTTACACCTTAGTAAGGCAGCTGGGTGAAAACAATGAATCTAGGCCATTGCAATGGACTGGCTCCATAGCTCGTCCTTCCTTGTACTAGGCCTCGACATTGTCAGTAATCGAACAAGAATTTCTTCAAGAGAGGGTTGCGTTGAACCAAGAGTAAATTTCAAAATTATGCAACCATCTTCTAATCATAGGTATTAGTTAAATTCGAGAGACATTGACAAATATCTCTCGAGTTGGCAACAATCGAACCCAAGAAGAAAATCCAGATTATTTTCTTCATCGAGGGTTTTTTTTTTTTTTTTTTTCACGCGATAGTATTTGAGACCCTTTTATAAAAATGGATACTTAGGCTCCAGGAAGAAAAGCACCATAACTTCAAGTCAGGGTCGGGAGGGGGCCCGTACGGACTGCCCAAGCCTGCTGCGGTGGTAAGAATCAACCGCGTTTTTGACTACTTGGATTTGTGTCTAGTCAACCGCGTAGGCTCGGGTAGCCCATCAGAAAAGAATCGGGCCCACGGAAGCCACTGGTGGGCCTTAAAACGGCCATCTTTTTAACAAAATTTATAGAAAAATTTGAAAGCCGATGCTCTTATATAAAATTGTTTGGACTTAAGTCCTTTAAAGAAACTTATTTGTTATAAACTCAATTTTTTTGGACTTTAAGTCTTTCAAAGAAATTTATTTGTTATAAACTCCATTTTTTTTTCAATTTTATCATATTATTCATTCCCTTAAAAGTAAAATAAAACTGAAAGTTAAAAATTTCAAAATTTTAGAAATTTAACTAACGTTAAAAACTTTTCTCTCTATATCCATATATAGGTTAGGAGTTTGATTAACATTAAAAAAAAATTTCTCTCTCTTATATCTATCTACTAAGGATAACTCATGCCTGAAGGCACGATGCAATGTAAACCTAATTTGAAAAAAAAGTATACAAAACTAAAAGATGAACAAAACAACCAAAACAGTAAGCAATTTCATATGATCATTCAAATCTTAGAATGCAAAAGAACATACAGGATATTTGCTATTTTTACAAAATAATTAAAGAAAGTTACATCAATCTAATAACCCACTATTTTTGCAAAATTTGGCAAAATTTCCTTTAAAAATAGATCATGGAAATGTCAACCTGTATACGTAACTGAAAAACAAACATTACAATCCCCAAAAATAAAAAAATCCATGGCCAACAACCAGTGCCCAAGGTCACAACACAACCACAATTGCATATCACATTTTGAAATTGAGTTGGTGTCTAACCTAAAAATCCGCAGTATAAAATGGAAACGCACAACAATTTTATATATACCTGAATGCACGATACAATTTTAGGAACAATTCACAAGCATATTTAAACTACACATAATATATCCGCCATATCATATGTTCACCAAAAAATATCTCCAAAATAACACAGTTTTTTCTAATCAGTTGCAGAGTAGACAACTACATGATAATCAAAATTGCTGTGGGGCATGAACACGGCAAGCCTACAGAGACAACCATCGCATAATGACCCAGAAAGTGTGTATAAACCTCAAGCTCTCATGTACCGGCTTGAACAACAATCTATATAATGTTAAACACACAGATATAAGAACAGGGTAAAAGCATATGGATAAAGTTAAAAAGAATAATATATTATTAAAATACCTTATTAATATCCCAACAAAGAAGTCTACGCTCATTCAACGGATCGAACATAGTTGCCCACAAATTCTAAAAACATTGAAGTCTGTTATGCGTTATACTAATGAGACAGACATATATTATTTATTCAAAATGCATCATCATACATGTGTGGAAGAAATTATTAAAACTATAACAATAGTCACGATTGTCACATGACCCGACCTGCAATACATCTAAAAAAGTTGTAATAATTACACTGAGTCTAACAACACCTCTAGATATACAATATTTGTCATGGTTGCTGATCCATTAGGAGGGAGAAGGACACTGATGTGATCGGTAGACGTGCATCTAGACATGGCCACATATAGGTGACCGTGGCTAAATACCGACGAGTGCAGATCTACACCAACAAACTTGACTGATTGGCCTTGCAATTTTTTGATTGTCGTGGCTAAGTAGGGGTAATGAAATTTACGAAGTGTAGGCACAATGTAATTAATCTTACCGCTTCGCAAAGGTTTGGATCCATCTATAAAAAATAATGGTTTGAGACTTAGATACAACAAAATCATAATTTTGATAATAGCAGTGACAATAACAAGAAAGAAAATAAATACTCATATAACCAAATACGATGAGCTCAAAAAAACCAGCACTGTGCCTACAAAGTTAGTAATATAGTTTAGGAGGATTTGACAAATCTATAAAACAAATCAAACCAAGTGGAAGTAAAAGAACATTCAATCACAAAAAGGTAGGATAACAAAATTAACATAATTTAATGATGAACTAATAGATGTGAATAAGGTAGAAGGATTCAAAAGTAGTGAACGTAACAAAGACTTGTGAATTAATTCCAATAAACTTTGGGGACAACATTTGCGATTACCACCTATTAACAAACTCATAATGTAACTTAGAGATCTAAAACCAACCAAATGAAACACGCATAAAAAAATGCATCTATTTCATACAAAAGAAAGACCACTGCTTTGCATTGGAGTAATAAGAAACCCGCCTCTACACATGCACCTCTACTTGGAGAATTTCTCATATACTTGAATTTAGGATGCCTTAACATATAGCCGCAAAGTTGGTACAAATTCCCTTTTTTTTCATTAAAATGGTCATGGGAATATTAAGAGAACTCATATATATTTCCTCTCATATCTGCATAAATGCCAAAATGCCACAACATGCAAAAAAGTATCAACTTCTACATAAAGACAATAAAACCACAACATAAATGAGAAAATATCCCTACTTCTTTGTGTGCAATTATACAGGTGTGCATTCAAGTATCTATGCATCGCTAAGTTAGTGCAATACTATAGGAGTTAATAGAAAGAAACAACCATCAAGGAATGATGGTGCAAATGTTTCTATTCAATAAAAAAGCTATGTAGTATAGGGAGAAAAGAGAAAATAGACTGCTAAAGATCAATTTTCAAGAAAACTATTGGTTGCAATCATTGGTGTCACACCAAGTCACTATGTTAACCTCAAAGTTGTTAAACTAATAAAAAGAGTTATTCAAGAACAAAAAACAAATAAACAAGACCAAGAAGAGGTCTTTGTAGTAAAATTGAATGAAAGTTGTTACCTTCATTGGCTTAATTTGGGTGAAGCATCGCAATCATGAAATTCATCAAACACCTAAATTGGAAAAAAAACAATTCAACGTTTTAAGAATGATTAGTACCATTATTAGCTTTAATTTCATTTCACTAAAATTAAAGTCTGTCAAATCCTCTTGGTTGGAATCCTTCTTCATTAAGATTTCATAACTTGACACATCAGTATACTAATAAATTAGGTCAATTTTTTAGGTTCTAGAAGCATTACTCATTGGATGATTAATGCTTTTGGGACCTAAAAATTTGACTTAATATACTCACCTAATGATGTGAATTCATTATAACTGTTAAATTAAGTTTCAATGTTTGATGAGATTTATAGACAATCTAATGAATATAATGAATTAGGTCAATAAATTAGCTATCAAGTGATGGACTTGCAATAAAAAATTTCAACTGGCACAACAATACTATTGAACCATGTCTCTATCACATCATTAGATGAACAAATTAGATTATTTTTTCGTGTCTCAATAATATTACTCTATTTATAAATGATTTAGTGCTGGTGAAAATTGATTCACCACCTGAAACTCAGAGATGTCACAAGACCCTTAATCATACATTGCATAGGAAATAGACAGAGGGATGATTAGGTCAAAATGGTCTTTAACAACTAATGGAAATTTCAGCATTGCCTCAGCATGGGAGCATGTTAGAATTGCAGCCCTGTTGTTCAATGAAAGAAGCTGGTAGGGTATAGTTCACTAATTCTTATAATGACTTTCATACTCTGGTTGGCCATCAGGTTGAGCACTAAGGAAATAATGCAAAACCACTTAGGAACAAAATGTATTCTTTGTAGAACAGTAGAGGAATCCCACTACCATCTCTTCTTTGAATGTAATTACTCAAGTAGAGTGCGGAAACAAGGACTTGAAATGAGCCAACAACATTGGAAACCTAGACTATGGAGTGAGTTTATTCATTGGGCAACTGCACAGTGGAAAGGAAAGGCATTGGCAACAGTCATAATGAAATTTAGCTTATATGTTACTGTATATGTGATATGGAGAGAAAGAAACTGTAAAGTGACAGAGTGCCAAACTAAGCTCAACACTGTCATTCACATCAAGTTATTGACTTCAGATGATCCATTTACAGTCCAACCACACAAAAAATAGTTCTAAACAAAGTCTAAAGTCTAAACTTTCTTGTAAATTTAAGAGGATAAAGTTAGTTACGGGATGTAGGAATCTCACAATTTTCAGTTATTTGAATAATCTCAACTGGATGTAGGAATCTCAACTGGATAATCTTATCACTTAGTATTTTCAATTGGAACTCGAGAAATTTATGTTCCAATATTCATTTACACCTCAAGCCTGATGTTCAATATCCATTCAAATTGTTCATTAAAACCATATTCAAAACCATAAATTGAAGTAAACTAAAGCTGCCCAGAAACACTCATTTCTTGCTTGAAATGGTCACAAAACTTGGAACTAAAATAGATTAGGGATGATTAAAAGAAGGTAATTTATTTTGTGTTATTAATTCACAAAATTTAAAAATCCATACATGAAACTTAAAATTGTGTGTATATACACTAAGATATATACTCAAACGAAGGGATGTGATAATAAATGCAATCAAATAAACTCGAATATAAAACTTCTAAGAAAATATACAAAACAATCAATAGTCAAATGTGATCATAAACTAAACAGCAAATACAGAAAGTGCAAGTAAAATGCTGCCAAATTAAGCTTCTTTCACCTTAAAAAACTAAACAACATCACCAAAAATATTTCCAAAACAATCACAATCTCAAAAAACATCTGTCATATGGATTCACAAACCATATCCACCCCCCCCCCCCAATAAAACACCAAATAGAGACTTTTAAGATGTTCCAAAAAAAAAAAAAAACTCATAGACTCACAATATTAGAGCTAAACTAAGCTCCCTCGGGTTCAAGAGTACTCCTCAGATTCACTATATTACTTTTGGATGCCACTATGTCAAATTATTTTTCATCTTTGTATATTACTTTCTGCAAACTAAAAAAGAATTAAAAGGATTCCAACCAAGAAATTAAGTTTGTCATATCCTCTTTGCTAAGCTACAAAAAGATTGATTTCAGAAATTGAATTGCTTTGGCAGAAATTGAGCAAAAACTCTCTAAAAACTTTTGTCAAACATGTGGTGTTTATGGTTGGTGGTGGAGGTGCTAGGTGGACATGTGTGTGGGATCAAAGCTTTGACAAAGATCTCTATGGAACCCTTTGGCCAAAAAAAGTGAGGGGCATCTCCGTAACCCCACCAGCCCACTCTACTAGACCTTCTGAAAAGAAAAAAAATGTGTGGTAACAGAGAGGGTGAGGGATTTGCAGCAGTGAATTGTCACCCACTCCTACTACTTACCATGTAACAGTTGGAAAGATAAGGCATGTGCGTGAGAGAGAGAAAGAAAGAGAGAGAGCAGAGAAGAGATGGGGAGGGGTGTTACGTAGATAGGGCAGATAAGAGGTGGGGGTTAGAGAGAGAGATGAGGGATACCTGGAGAGGTAAGCAGTGGCGGCGGAGCTGGTGTTGCTGGTGGTGTCGCTGGGGGCGAGAGAGAATAAGGAGTAAGAACTGACAAAGTAAAGAAGAAGAAGAAGAAGAAGAAATAGCAATGAAACAATGACAAGGCTTTGAGAGAAGTTTGATTTTGAA
>CM042186.1:8767562-8787274 GCA_023539305.1 Ilex asprella
GGGGGGGAGAAGGAGGGGGGAAAGCATCTCAAATGCTAACTCAATACCACAACCTATATTAGATGCTAGTTGCTGGCATTGGCTTCTACCTACATGCCATATAGTTTTCTCAATGTTAGGCTATCCACCATGCCAGCATTTAGCAATCCACCGAGTGATCATACACGGTTTAGGTAATTATGGAGTTAGGAACGTATTGTCTTTTTCCTAATATTATTCAATACCTACATTGTCCAAATACATTGATCCAACACAACGGCTAAAAAGGAAAATTTTATCACCCGAAAATTTCAATTTCTCTTCTTTTCCTTCAATTTCCCAGTAACCCCACAACACAAAACATAAAAACAAGATAGGTGATGATATAGAACTAACTAATGAAATCCCAATGCAATGTTTCTTCTCCAAAATCTAGACAACACCTAGAAAGAATGGATGTTTCTGGGCACATAAACAAATCAGATTGATATTAATCATGCAACATGATAGTATGTGTAAAGCTTTATTCTCTCACCAAAAAAACCATGTTGAAAGAAAGATAGCCACAAATCAATCAACCAACCAATCAAACATCAGCCTCCTATTAAAATTTGGTTAGTTAACTTGGAAAAATGCCAAACAAAACGTCCGGCTCTGCTAACTCAAATTTGGTCACTGCTTGATGAGCAGGGTTAATCTGCACACAACAATCACAAAGAATGCTATTCTTCTTTCTAGAGGTGCTTCAGAAGTATATAGAAAAAAAATAAGATTCTTTCAGTGACAACACAGAGCAATGAGTACCAGAAGGGACTTCCAAATATAAAGAAAGACAATGAGGAAATCAAATGAAAATTACCTCCAAAAGGAGAAGAACAATACAGTCCGACAAATGTTCCAAACCATTCGAATGTATAGAAGTCCTTACATTTCATACCACTCTCCGATTAAGAAAAATGTTGCTCTGACCATTGAAGAACGATTGTAGATGTATACATGTAGATTAAGATGTCAATCAATGCATCCAAAAATCTTCCAGTTTAAATTTTCTTTATATTTTATTATCTCGGTGCTTTTTCAAACAACTTCCCTGTTAAGTGATTGAATAAATCACAGTAATAAGTCAATTTGCAGTGGAGATCAACCTAACAGCCCTCTTTTTCTTCAAGGATCAAGTCTGTCCACCAATATCTCCGTAACAGAAATCAGGTAAACCATAAGTCTCAGCATTTGTTAAATGGGCAACAGACTACATATTCTCACCTAACAATCAAAAAAGGGCGCAGCTCAAAAAATTTTAATATGAAGTGTGAAACCATAAATTTAGAATTGCAGGGCAGTAGTATTTTACTAGATAAACCTCATAGACAAGATCTTACTGATTCAGTGATTCTTATAGTAATAAAAGGAAGGACGTGACCAATTAGGGTCTTGGAAGGAGTCAGTAGAGAAGTCCTTTGGTGATCATACAAGAAAGCAAAGAATGAACTTGTCCATGAGGACTGAATGTCCTCTGTATTGAATAATGCTAACTTTCATCATCCTGGACAATTAGAAAAAAAAAAGAGACGTAGGCTTCCTCGGTTGTTCTACTCAATTGGTTGTACATAATTTGTGTTAACAGGATAATGTAAATACGTTTTGAACTCTTGTCAAAAGGTTCATGTCACTCAATCTCACGAAGTATCAGTTCCAGACTTCCAGTAGATCATAATAAATTACTTTATCGCTTATGCCATCTATGAATGCACACACAATGTAAACTTTTGGGGATATTGGTTAAGTGAGTAACACGTGGATCACTTCTAAACGGATCATGCAAATCATACTATTATAATACATTACAAACAATGTTTCACCCAAAAAATGTCTGTCTTCAAACGGTGTCTCATAAATCTGTTATTGCCAAACACAAGTTGCACTAGACAAAAAAAGTGAAAAATAAAGACAGCATATTAATGTACAAAAACCTCAAAATTATTACATCTGATAGAACTACGTTAAGAGCCTTTCACACTTGTAGCATCACTCTACAGATTTAACACTCTTTTAATTACAATTTAAGCTGCAACAACAGGCAAAAGTTATATCAAAGGAAACTGAAGAATTAAGCAAACAGAACCTGTGCGCTTGATGGAGTCAAGTCAGAGAAGGTTTCTGGTGCGTCCACCACTTGCCACTCAACAGAAAAGCTCCACTTTTTCTCGGACGTGTTTTCTGTACGAAGCCTCAAGATGTGGCCTACAGCAACATGAAGATTACGACCCACAACATAGATCCTGCAATCACAGCAATTTACAGAGAAAGGCTTGCATATCTGCTCTGGTAAAGAAGGTCCTAAGACAGCTTCCCAAGAATCAGTGTCTGAGTCATAAACTTTAAGTTTTGTCCTTTCATGTTCTGAAACCACAAACAAGTGCCCATAAACCACAACACTAGAACCAGTCCAACCTTCTCTCAGTCCAGTAGCCATACCCTCCCAATTATCAGTTGTCGGGTCATAAATCTGGCCCCTGGGAACAACATAAAAGGGCCAAAACCAGCCCTCTGTTACAAGAAGCTTGCCATCAAGAACTGCTGCATCATACGAGGCCATATTTGTTCCCATGCTTGCAATGGGTCGCCAAAACCCATGATCAGGATCAAGGACTTCAGCCGAATTCAACTCAAAAAGATCTGTACTGTTTCCTCCAGCCACATAAATCATCCCATCAATCACCCCACTTGCAAAAAATGAACGTGCAGTCATCATCTTTTTCATCACAGACCAACGATTCTTCTGTACTTCATATTTCAATACCAAGTTCAAAGGGCAATCCACATCAGAGATCACACCACCACAAACAAAGAGAACACCTTCACGGGGAATGGAAACACACCTAAATCCGTGGGGGCAAACCTTGTCCTTGCAAGGCATCGCTGGAATAGAGTGCCAAGAAAAGTGAATGAGGTCAAGTACCTTCCACTGAATTTTTCCAGTACATTTGTGAAAAGCAAAGACAAACAAATAAGGGTCATTAAAACCAAACTCCCTTCTCCGTGTGAAGAATCGCTCCTTGCTTCCAAGCAAAGAACACCAACGTTTGCAGACAGCCCTGCAAGCTCCATGGCTCTCAACAGGAAGCCGGAGGAGACAGTTGAAAGCGACATCATCTGGAAGACCAGGGATTAGAGGCTCTCCCCTGACAGACATTTCCAATTCTATTGAAGCATCTAGAAGCGAGGATTGGATTGCAGCTAACTTAAATTTTGGGGATAATGTCATTTGGGAATCTCCTAACTTGTGCACCGGGGCTTGGTGTGATGAAACTCGTACTCTTTGCATATCAAGAACCCAAAAAAGGAGAAATCCTTGTTCCAATATGTAATTTTCTTTAGATGCTATATCTCAAAAGGGTATGCTTCAGAAATACCAAGACGTAGAATCAAATTCAACTACAAATCAAAACCAAGGAACCTATTCAAGTTCTAACAGTTCACCAAATTCACTCTTTCATTGCCTTAATGCACATAAGTATTTCCCAATCATAAACTAAAATCTAGCACCGAAACCTTCTCCAGATTACTCTCTCATATCATAACCGACGATTCTAAAAAATCACAAAACTCATCAGAGACCCAAAACCCCATCTTAAACGTCCTAACTCATTCATTTGCATTTAAATCTACCAAATTTAATTCTACATAAATACACCAACTTCTTTTCATCTCCTCTTTAATAACCTTTAAAGCACAAACTTCGAGAGTCTAAAAGTCACAACTTTTAGGCAACTGACAAAAAATTTAAAAAGCAAGAGAGAACTGCAAAACCCCAGATGACTATACCTCAGAAACATGTAACTTACTCATTCATTTCATATTTTCAGCATCAAAAACAGAAGACCCGCAAAAAACCCAGCTCAGAAATCAGGGGAAATGGATTTATTTCAAAGTCTATACAAATTTCTGACTCAAAAACCACTGTACCCACTATCCAGAAGATGCAATAGTGTTATAATTCAGAGATCAAACCAGGAAACAATATGAAATAGATACGAAGGAACTTACAGAAATGTGAAATTGATGAGGGTTGTAAAAAGATAGCTACTTGCTGAGATTCGGATTCTGGTTTTTGTGCATAAGTTTTTGTCCCAAAAGACTATGCCTCTCTTATAAAGAAAGGATATTTTGTCCTTGTCCAGTCTCAAAGCTGTGTGTGTGGCAAACATAGTTCTTGTTTCAAGGGGTAAAAGAGACCACGCGCTATCTGTCCTTGTGTCAACGCGTGACAGCGGAAGGCATTGTTATGGGTCTTGGTATTTCCTTTTCGAAGGAAACTACAACACCAAAATTCTTTTTTTCTTTTTTTTTTTAATATTGTACCATTAAATTATTCAGGTTTTGTAAATTGTGATACAAAATTTCAAATTTATTTACAATTAATGATGTATAAAATAAGTTTATGCATAATCACCAGTCGAGTATATGATGCCGAGTAATTAATGAAACAATTAATAAAATAATTAATAACAAAAGATAAATATCAAGTCAACACAAGCAACACACAAATATACAATGACCGAAAATTTTTATTAACAAAATAAGGTGTGAAAGAGAGATCAAAGGTAAGCTCTAGGAGATGTTGGATAGCTATGAGAAAGATAGTTGTTAAGGTGTGTAGATATATGTTCCTCTCATGAAGAGGGCTTTAAAATTTATAAGCACAGAGCTTGGTTGAGGCAGTGGCGTGATGTGATAGGTGACTAATCCTTTTGATAGGATAGGTACAATTCAAGATAGTGTTGACCTAGGAAAGTGACTCTCTCGATAATTATTTCCCATATGTGCTAATATTATTGGATCCCTTGAATTTTGAATTGGGTCGGATCCATGAGCTGTGCTTGACCTGCATTATAGCTGATTTGAGCTTATCTCGTTAATCGGGTTTGGCCCAATTAAATCTAGGCTCATCGTTTGCCCCATACCCCAAGCCCCAGTGGTGACAAAAAGGTTAAGGGCATGAGTGAGTCCCTTCATCTAAACAGGCAAAAGGTTCCTTGTTCAACACAGAGGTTTTTTCATTCCCTTAATCACGAAGCTTCCACTAACTCCATGGTTGGGCACCCACTGCACTGATCCTCCTCCTCTATGGTGGGCCGCTACTGAACTTGAATCTCCTTTTTTAGGGCAACAATCTTTATAATTTAAAAAATCTTCCCCATTTTATCTGAAATCTCCCTTTTGTAACTATGGCTTAGAAAACCTTTACCTACATATTCTACAATCCATTGCGAGAAAGAGGTTAGGGAAGACGATGCAGAAGGTGACCTCAAAACCAAGGGTGATTGATGCCATAGGACTCCCAAAACCTAAGCAAAACGGAGGTAGAAGGAGCAGTGCCACATGAGCCAATGCAGGCCATGCCAATAAGGGTAGTGAAGGTGTCACTCATGAAGCAGGTGACGCCATAAAAGGAAAAAAATTGAGGCGTCCATGATGCTAGCGATGCCGTGAGATGCGAAGAGAGGGGGCGCCTATGGCGTTGCTAGCGCTGCCACATGGGCGACATCCATGGCACAGGAAACAAGTAGTAGAAACGGTTGGAGGCGCTGGTTCATTGGCGATAGTGGTGCGACTGAGGTCCTAGATGATACCCAAGCTCGTCTGGAGGAGACATTATAGAAGAACCAAGTAATTGTAGTAAACAAAGCCAACGAGGATGTTGAAGGCAACTTTTTGGGCTAGATGTGAGGCGGCGACGCCGATCGCTGACGCCAACGAGAATGTTGAAGCAAGGATAGCCCATGCTGTGGGCAACACCAAGGCAACACAAACAAGGGGCAAAGCTAAAGGGAAAGAGACCAGCACCTAGGACAGTGCCAGTGGAACAATGAGGCATCTTGGCAATGCCAGACATGCGCTGAGCAGTGGTGGTAGAGATATGGGCGGTGCCAATGGCCCTAACGTTAGGTCGGGGGCAGATGTAGGAAGAGCAAATGTAGGTGATGGAGTGATGTCAACTGGAATGGCTAGTGTTGGAGGTATGTAAGGAAACAAGGTATCATCTTTCGACTGGGTTTCTTAACCTTATTCATGACTTTCTGTTAGTCCCAGCGCTTTTTACTTTTATTGGCTTTTGCATTGTCAGGTACCCGAACTTGTAGGGGCAGCATGACAAATATTACACAGACTTCACACCAAGGAACTGCTGAAGGCGACGGGTCGAAGGTATCTTATATTTTTAGTTCAATTGATTGGGATGATAACCTTGCTTGCATCGTATCTTCATACAATATTCTTCCTGTTATTATATGTTGTATGGCAGAGGGACGAGCCGGCGTGTCATGGTTCCTTAGGAAAGATCATTATTTATAAGGACGTACTGGAGGCAGGGTTAAGGTTTTCCATATCTGGGCCCATCTGTCGGATTCTTGAACACCTATCGCTAGCTATAGGGAAGTTAACTCCCAACAGTTGTAGGGTGATTCTGGGCTTCTTTTCATTATGGCGGTTGGTCCATGGCGCTGATGTTCGTACCCCTTTCGAGGAGTTTTTGACTTCGTACGTACTTTTGGATAACCCTACTCCTTATCAAGGGTGGTACCAGTTTGTTTTGAGATTGGACATGCTTATCGTTGAACTGCCATCGAATTGTCACAACTGAAAATCTAGGTTCTTTTTTGTTGGAGGTGAATGGGCCACCGAGGGAGACCTTCAAGGTGGGACACTGTTCCGAGGACCAAGCTAGGTAAGAATTTCACATTTGCTTTTACGTCTAATCTCCATGTCCCTGTACTTACTGCATGTTTGGTTTCTTTACAACTTCCCTCATGTTATCTCCAGAACATAAGAGTAGGCTCTAAGTCGTGTGGGATCATCTCTTCAAGGAGTTCTCGGCCATCATGTTTGTGTTAGGTCATCCCAGAGCCTCCCCTAGGCAGAAGAGGAAATATATTTAACCCACACAATTGACTTTTGATGGTTATAACTTTGTATGCTCTTTGTCTCATACCAATTCTATAGGTTCCACTGTTGATAGAGCGATAGTGGAGATTATTTATGCTTCTAGGGTGACGTCTTTTCCTTGTTTCTATGAGAGGGTGAAATCTGATGCCCCCAGAGGTTCCCAGACAAGGTCCATTGGCTAGGTTAGTTCCTTAGAGGTGGGACATGGTGATGCCCTCACTCCTTCCCCAATTATGACTCCATCACATTCTAGAGCTAGCCCCAGTATAGCTGTAGGGATTGAGGCTCCAATTCAATCTCCTACAAGGATTGAAGCTCCACTTAGCTTCCCTGCTTCTAGTAGTGGTTCAATATACATATTGTAGCAAGTGAATCTGGCCAAGGAACGACTTTGAGGGTTTGTGACAGCTACGGAGATCCAAGAGGTCGACTCTCGAGGTCCAAAGGGTATCATTGACATTGCAATGGAGGGCTTTACTATGGCATGTTTTTTACTCATCTTTGATCTTGTACCACTTCTTTTTCCTTATGTCCTTCTTTTTGTGTACTTATAGGCAAGTGTCATTTTTATTTGCCTTTTTTCAAGGACAATGAATCTTGGAGAGGCATTCATAGATTTGGCAATAGAGAGGCAGACACGAGGGGTAGTTGAGAAGCAGTTGAGACTAGAAATACAGGCATGAGAGGCAGTCGAGGAATAGTTTAGGCTAGCCCACGAGAGAGCTGCACCCTTTTAGATCGAGCTTTTGGCGTCCTATAAGCGGGCCGCCCAACTGAAGGCTAACGAAGAGGCTCCTTGTATGAGAGCAGAGGTAGAGCTACAAATGTCCCCCGAGAGGGTCGTCGAAGCAAAGGCCGAGTTACGGATAGCTCGAGAGAGGGCTTTTGTGGTAGATATTAACCTTCGAGTAGCTCTTGAGAGAGCTACCAGGACAAAGGCTCACTCTATTGAGATGGAGATGAGGAAGGAGGCTGCTGAGAGGGTCGTAGCAGGATTCTTTATCATGGTTATGAGAAACTTAAGGGGAAGGTCTCAACAACTTTTCCTACCATTGACTTTTCTGGCTTCATCCCTTATGAGCACCATGGGCTGATGATGAGGATAAGAGCTTTAATGGGAGTGGATTGGGGAGCAATGAGTGATGTCTAGAGTGTAACACTATTATCTTTTTGGTTTTGTTGTTAGGTCATGTTATACTTTTGTAAGTGGTTATGAACTTCTATGGAATGAGAGATAACTTTTGAAAAAAACAATCTTGCAAAATTTTATTTCATAATTTGAAGTAGATAACAACAAAAATCAACTAAAACCACAAGAGATAGTTTAAAAGATGGCACCTAACTTGTGTACCCACTGACTTGCCCCCAACTGTTGATAATATCTCTTCAAGTGCTCTATGTTCCATGGATGGGCCAGTGCTTTCCCTTCAGAGTTATGGATTCTATCGGTGCCTAGTCTTACAACTTCTGTAATCATGTAGGGTCCTTCCAGTTAGGGGCTAGCTTCCTTTCCCGAAAGTCCTTGGTAGATAGGATGATATTTTTTGAGGACTCGGTCCCTAGGCAAGAAGAAGTGAGGCTTTACCCTCAAGTTGTAGTACTTGGTCATGCGGCGCTTATACTTTGCACTCCTGAGCATAGCCATCTCCCTCTCCTCCTTTACATTATCAAAGTTGATGCAGATACCTTCTTCATTGGTGGTAGGATTATGGTGTTGGACCCTAAGGAAGTGTACCCCAATCTCGACTAGTATGATCACCTCTATTCCATAAGTTAGGGAAAAAAAGGTCTCTCCCATAGGGCTTTTTGGAGTTTTTCGATAAGCCCATAGTACTCCAGTCCACCCATCACCCCTTGGCGTTTTCCAATTTGGTCTTTAGTTTACAGAGAAACGTTCTAATGGTGACCTCCGCTTGTCAGTTCGCTTGTGTATAGGCTAGGCTGGAGTGGGGTTGCATAATTTATAGGCTCGCGCAGAAGTTGTTAAGGAGTTTGTTATCAAACTGTTTGACATTATCACTCACTACGGCATAAGGTACTCTGAAATGAAAGACTATGCTCTTTCAGATGAAATCTTTCACCTTCTGGTTTATTATTTTGGCTAAGGTCTCGGCTTTTGCTCATTTAGTGAAATAGTCAATGATTACCGCCACAAACTTACACTAGCCCCAACTCATGGATAAAGGACCTAGGATGTCGATCCCCCACATAGAGAAGGGCCGCGAGATCAGGACATTGGTAAGCTCTTCGGGTGGTTGTTTGAGCACTATCACAAAGCACTGGTATTTGTTGTATTTTCTCACAAACTCGCGAGAGTCTCTGACAATGCTAGGCCAATAATAGTCTCGTTTTACTGCCATGTGAGATAGTGCCTGCACTCCTGAGTGATTTTCACATATCCCCTCGTAGATTTCTCTTATGGCATAATGGGCTTCCTCAGGGGCGAGATAGCTGATGAGTGGCATTGAATAAATTTTCTTGTATAGAGTGTTGTATAGGATGACGTAGCTAAATGCTCTCATTCTCAACTTTTTGGCTTCCACTAGATTCTCTGAGAGAGTGTCTTCCCTTAGGTAAGCTCGGATAGAGGTCATCCAATTGGCTTTAGAGAATACACAATTAACATTGTCCTACTCTGCTTTGAGCTAGCTTGTCTCAAACTAGTGGCTTGTCAGTGCTGGCCCCATGAGTACGTTTGTAGATGCGAACTTGGCAAGAGCATCTGTCATGACGTTATATTCTCTAGGCACGTGGTAGATCTGGAAGTGATTAAAATTTTTCAATAAAGCTTGGACCACTGACAGGTATTCTTGCATATTTTCCTCTTTCACTTCAAAGTCTCTTTTTACATAATTGACTATCAGCTATGAATCACTGTAAGCTGTCAGGCAGAGGGATTCCATCTCGATCTCAAGCTTCAAACCTGATATAAGGGCCTCATATTCAATTTGGTTATTTGATGCCACAAAATGGAAGGAGATAACATACTTGAATGGGTGCCATGGGGACTGATTAGTATTAGTCCTGCGCCGCCAACCTCGTTGGTAAATGATCCATCCACGTAGAATCTCCAGCATGGTACCATGTCAACCGGAGATGCCTACTTAGGCACAACATGGCATTTAGGCGGAAGTACAACAGGTTGAGGTACGTGTAGAGAGGGTGCTGAGGGCTCTGGAGGAACAGAAGGGAGTTGGGCGCCTCTGGCCTCTAAGTGTGATCTTCAAGGGCTTGAGAGGCTATCTCTAAGACGCCAGGCTTTCTGGGGATAGTGTCTAGACTTGCCTCATGGTGACTTGAGACATAATGTATCGGGTAGGTGAGCGTAGGGGCGCATGGTGGTTCTTCATGTGATTGTTTTAATGGTGTAGACTCAGCTACAAAGTCCGCAATCGCTTGCGCCTTTATGGCCGCCCACGACTGGTACTACACATCGAACTAGCGCAACTCAATAGAACATTTGAGGAGTCATCCGGACACATCTAGCTTTTCCCGGATTCTCTTGAGTTGTTGATCTATGGGCACCACAATAGTGTGGCTCTAAAAATAGTGAAGTAGGTGTTTGGCGGCGGTGACAAGTGCGAAAGCCAACTTCTCCATCTCTAAGTATATTACATTCGTTCCTCGGTATGCCCTGCTTAAATAGTGCACATGATTTTGGATTCTTCCATCCTCCCTAACAAGGACAACACTCACGACAAAAGGAAAATGAGGAGAGGTAAAGGCACAAGGTCTCTCCTGGTACAGCGTGGGAAAAAAAGGGGTGAGACAAGGTAGGCCTTTAATTTTTGAAGGGCCTTCTTTGCATCTGGTCCCCATTGCAAAGATTTGCGGAGGATTTTAAAGAAAAGCAGACAATTATTTGCTGATTTTGAGACAAATCTGTTGAGTGCTGCTATCCTTCTGTTAAGGCATTGGAACTCCTTCACAGAGGTTGGGGACTTCATCTCCAAGATAGCTTTGATCTTGTCTGGGTTAATGTAAAACCAGGGTAAATTTGAACTTTTTTGTGAATAAGGGCAAAATGATAATTTGTCACCATAATGAGAAAACTATAATACCTGTTCTCTAGACCTCGTATGACAAAACAAAGTTCTCCTTTGGATTCGTATCGCAAAATCTAGTTACTACGGTAAATTTCATCGAATTCTGAGATAGTCAGATTTTTGCACGTCGTTCGAGACGACTGCGTGGCGACTTAAATTTCAGGGGTCCCTAAAAACACTTTTTTTAAATATCCTTAAAAATTAAATAAAATTTTAAATAAAATTATTTTGAACTTAATCCGAGGTATAATGAATCATTTCGGGACGAAAAACAGACCCGAAAGTCAAAAATATGCGATGCGATGTGGACCGCTCATTTACGCCTATAAATATCCTCTTAAATCAGCTTTTTGGAGAGAAAAATATCTCCACATTAGCTGTAAGCAGCCGTCCAAGACAAGAGAGAAAATAAAATTCATCTTCAAGCTTCCCGCTCCGATTCCGGGAGTTTCGTCGGTCGGAATTCGTCGAACCAAAAGCCAAAGTTCATCTCCTCGACGAGGGCTTCGCGTATGTACCAAGAATGAAGGATTTCATCGGAGATACAAAGAGTGAATTTTAGATAAATCAAGGATCTTGAGGTGTTCTTGGTGTTCATGAGGTGTTCTTGAAGTTTTAAAGCTCTAGTCTTCATCTCACGCTCCAAGAGGTAGGGTTCCCCCTACCTTGGTTCATTTCTAACCTACGGTGTCATAAGTAATGGTTAGATGTATAGAATTTTAATGACTTGTCTATAGTCATGGGAATCATGAAAGGAATATAGAAATGACCTAGATAAATTCCTTGTTAAATTTGGTCTAGGGAAGTTACTTGTGAAATTTTCTTGTAACTTGTTATTATGTGATTGACATATGTAACTTATACATTGATATATATGTATGTTTATGTTATGGAAATGGAAAAGTGAGCATAAAAATGACTCAAACTAATTGTTAGTTCGATTTTGGTATATGGAAGTTACATGTGATTTATTATGTAACTTAGCATAGAAATGGCTTATGCTAATTGCTAGCTTGATTTTGGTATATGGAAGTTACATGTGATTTATTATGTAACTTAGTGAAAGTGAAGGCATGCTATGTGTTATATAAATTATGCCTTGAAGGTGTTTGGTGAAATGTCTTGAGTGTTTGAAAATTGTTGTTTTAATTGAATTGAAATAACATGCTTAAGTTATGTGAAAACTTATGGAATCATATGCTTATGATATGATTTATGATTGAATGTGCTTGTTGATATATGCATGTGTTGATATATTAACATTGAGATGAATATGGTATTGATATGCTTAGGATATAAATTTACCATGGATGTGTTGAAATTGTTCATGTGTTGTTCTTGGCATATTAAGCATTATGTTGTGTGCAATGGGACATAGCATTGAATATGAACGGAAGCATCTCATCACATGGGTGTGTGCATGGTTGATGTCAACAACACACTTAATGATTGACGGGATGGCTTGAGAAAAGTTGGGTCAAAGACCTAGCTAAGCCGTTTGGTTGCATAATAAATTGGGTTGGGGTTAACAAGAAGAAGCATGACGACCTCTCGGGTGCAAGACCCTGTGATTTAGGAAATGCACTCCATTGGTGTAAGAGTCCATAAAATGTGTGAGTTTGGATGACCGTTGGTGTAAATCCATGAACATCAATCCCCAATAAAAGACCCTAGTTTTGAAAATGTCATTTGATATGTACATAAATGATGGAATGAAATACTTTGGTACTGCATCGTGTAGTGGGAGTCGGTGAGGACTCGGGTTAAAGTGCATGAGTGAGTTTCATCTCATTTCATGGCATGGTATTGTTGCATTCCAACTTAGAATACATATCCTTATAAGGATGATTGTTTATATGTTGTAAATGAATGTTGCATGAGCATGAGCATCTAGGGGGGGGGGGGAGTAGCCTTTGTAGGATTTACTCTACTGGACGTTGGCTCACCCTATACGGGAAACATTTCAGGTGTGGGGTTTGCACCTGCGAATGGCTCACTTGGAGAGCATCAGACTTGAAGGGGCCCGATTTGTGGCCTTATTTCGAGTTTTTTTTGGTAAAAGGTTTATGAAAACTTGGTCTTTGGCATGTAGATTATGCAAATTAATTGTAATAGAACATATATGGACTAATGTTAAAGTAACCTTGCATGTTTTGATATAAGTATGCGTAATTGGACCCGGTGTGACCAATGTTTATTTATAAATAGACTCGGCGCAGTCATTGTTTGTATTGGGCCTCGGATGGGTCATGTTAAGTTATATTGCACAGGTTGAGTTTTGGGTAGAACTCTCTGTACGAAAGAGACTCTGCCCAAATTTTGTTAAGTTATGGATCCCGGTAAAATGGGGCATAACGGTGTGATATCGAGTTACTTGGTATCTACGGGTATTCCGCGGGTTGATGGGTAATCAACGGACTCCCGGATTTTGGGGCGTCACAGTTAGTCTCAATACCATTTTTATTGACCATGAAGCCTAAGAATTTTCCTGAACTAACGCTAAAGGCACATTTTTTAGGGTTCAACTTCATCCTGTAGGCTCTCAATATATCAAAGATTTCCTGCATATATGTCATGTGATCTATTGCAGCAATACTCTTTACCAACATGTCATCTTCATAGACCTCCATGGTCTTCCCGATTTGAGTTTCGAACATTTTGTTCACGAGACTCTGGTATATTTCTCTGGTGTTCTTGAGTCTGAAAGGCATCACTCTATAGCAATAGGTTTCTTTCGGGGTGATGAAGGAGGTTTTTTTCCTAGTATGGAGAAAACATGCTAATCTGGTTGTACCTAGAATAAGCATCCATAAAACTCAGGAGCTGGTTTCCCACAGTGACATCAATAAAGATGTTGATGTGCAACAAGGGATAACTATTTTTGGGATAGACTTTGTTGAATTTCATGAAGTCCATGTAGAGGCTCCACTTCTCATTGGCCTTTGTAACCATCACTACGTTTGATAGTCAATTTGGGTAGGCTACCTCCCTTATTGACCCATTTGGCAACAACTTCTCCACTTCTGTCTACATGGCTTGGTTTCTCTTATATATTCCTTAGCTTTTGGTAGACTAGTTTGTATCTGGGATCCACATTGAATCGTTGGGTGGCCACTTCGAGGTTGATGCCCTCTAGGTCTTCATGGGACCAAACAAAGACATTCATGTTCCGCTTGAGGAAGTCTACAAGGTGGGTGCTTGTTCTTGAGAAAGTAAGAAGCCATTATAAGCTCTCCTCTCTAAGAGGCTCTATTCCAGCTCCGTTAGCAGAAGTTCTTTTACTAGTTCCCCTCAATCCAAGGTTATGTCATCCCAAGGGTCAAGTACATTAACTTGAAGAGTCTCCTAAGGTCTCCTAGCCTTCATAGAGGCCACATAGCATTCCCTGCTGGAGACCTGGTCTCCTTTGACTTCTCCGATCCTACAGGGGTTGGAAAATGAAGGAGCAGGTGGTACGTGGACAACACTGCCCCTAGGGTGTTGAGTGTAGGGCGTCCAAGAATAATATTATAGGTAGAGGTATAGTCCAGTACTATGAAGTTCTCCATGATAGTGGAACTTCTTGGCATTGTCCCTATTGTGACTAGCAGGGTGATGGAACCCAAGCGATAAACCCTCTCCCATAAGAAGTCAACAAGGGGTGTCCTGACGGGTTATAATATTTCCCTGCCAAGGTGGAGGCTATCATAGGCTGGTGCAAACAAGATATTAGCTAAGTTGTCGCTATCAACCAGAATTCTCTTAACCTGGTAGTTGGCTAACATCATGGTTAAGATTAGAGGGTCATCATGGGGGACTTGAATTCCCTCGAGGTCTGTCTCTAAGAAGGTGATGACCTCTTCTTCCTTTTGTCGGGGTGACTTCGTTGGGCACGAGTCATTCGACTCCGCCTGCTTAGCTTTCCTATAGTGATCTTTCTTGGCAGAATTAGAGCCACCTCCTCCTCCTAACCTTCCGGAGATCATTTGGATTTCTCTAAGGGGTTGTTGGTGCTCTCGGTCATCCTAATCTCGGCCAAGTGGCAGGGCTTGTCCTCTGCCAGCAATGTATTGCCTCAATTGGCCAAGTTGTATGAGCTCCTCCTCTTGAGCTCATAATAGTTATCAGTGGCGTGACCATGGTCGCAATCGAAGTGGTAGTATTTGTTTGGATTTTCTTCAGTTTGGGGCGGACTTTATCTTTCTTGGCCACTGAAAAGTAGGGTCATCCTGTATTTAGAATAGGATATGCTTCACCGAAGCACTGAGCAGCGTAAAGGCTTGTCGCTCTCTCTAATGGGCAGGACCGGGGCGGTCCTTAACAGAGACTCTCTTCATCCTCTTCTTTTCGTTCTCTACTTCCTGTTTGTCCTCTCTGGTGTCCTTTTTTTTCTCACCCTCCAGGAAGGACTCATCTCATCTAGCCTTGGTAACGTCCTCAGCATTCATGTATTTCTGTGCCCTTGACATCAACTTGGGTATGTTGGATGGCAGTTTCTTTAGGACAGAGAACATAAAACTAAAGGAACGTAGACCCACAATAAAGGCAATCATGGTTACCTTGTCGTCTGACTCCTTGATCTAGATAGCCTCCTCGGTAAAATGAGTGAGGTAGCTCCTAAGGATTTCATCATAGTCTTACTTAATGGTGAACAAGTGGGCAACTGGCTTCTAGTGATGGCGTCCCCCTGTGAAGTATGAGATGAAGGATTTGGTCAACTTTGTGAAAGAGTGGATAGAAGAGGGTTTAAGCTTTGCAAACCATTGGCATTCAAATCTTTTCAAGGTGGTAGGGAAAGCTCTATACATCATCTCATCAAGCACATTGTGGAGTTGCCTGAGAGACTTGTACGTGTCAAGATGGTCGAGCGGATCTTTGTGCCATCGAAGATCTCAATGGCAGACATCTTGACCTTTGGGGGTAAATGATAGTTGACAACATCTGCCACAAACAGGGTGTCAATATACCTTACCAGATAATCCACCATCTCTGGCGCCTTTATTTTGATGGTGTTGAGTGCATCACCAAGCTGATTTTACACCTCCTTATTCTTTTCGTCCCATTGATTAGTGATATCCTCTGTTGGATCAATGTAGTAGCTTCATGATCCGCATACTGGTTCTCTCTTCATCCTCCTGCCAAGGATGGTCGGTAGTGTGTGGAACATGTACATGAGGAGGGAGAACATGTGAGACGCCTGCGAGCTGAGGGGGGACTCCTTGGCAAGGGCCACCCTGGCGCTACACAGTGGCGCCCTTGTACTAGGTGCAACATTGGGAGACGCCTTGGCACCCAGAGTGGGGAGGTCGTGGTACCTCTCTTATTAGAAGGAGTGGTGTTCCTCTAATGGGTTGAGGGGCGACATCTCTTGAAACGGGCATCAATTGGAGAATTTGTTGGTTTTTACTCAACAATAACTGCATAGTCTCCAACAGCTGTTGGCTGACCACAGGATTTGCCGCAGTGGACAGTTCTATTGGTGGAGGTGGAGGTAGGGCCTCCTCTCGACAAGCTGGGTCATTTTCTTCGGGTTGTTGGTTCATCGGTCTAGTTGTAATTGCCATTGATTCGAAAGAAAGTAGCAAGGTGGTAGAAAATTCAGTCGTTTCCCATAGACGGTGCCAAACTGATGATGCACAAAATAAATTTATGCACAATCAACAGTCGAGTGTATGATGCTAAGTAATTAATGAAACAATCAATAAAACAATTAATAATAGAAGGCAAAGACCAGACCAACACACGCAACACACAAATATATAGTGGTTCAGACAGGGTGATCTATTCCACTCTGCAGGTAGTAACGGTCGCCAGAGAATTTTATTAACCAAGTAAGATGTGTGTGTGTGTGTGTGAGAGAGAGAGAGAGAGAGCCAATGTAAACTCTAGGAGAGGTTGGGTAGCTATGAGAGAGATAGATGTGTAAAGAGTGTATAGAGAGATGCTCCTCTCATGGAGAAGACTTAAAATATATAGGCACAGAGCCTTGGTTAAGGTGGTGGCGTAATCCTTTGAAGATGATAGCTACAACTATGATAGGTACAATTCAGGATAATGTTGACCTAGGAGAGTGGCTCTCCCAGTAATTATTCCCTACGTGCGCTAATATTCCTAGATCCCTTGAATTTTGAACTGGGCCAGATCCATCAGCTGAGTTTGACATGCGTTATTGCCTATTTAGGCTTATCTCATTAATTGGGCCTAACCTAGTTAAATCTGGGCTCATCATCAACAACAAAAAAATATATTTTTTTTTCTAGTATTGTTGATTTCTCCTTCATTTTCTTAGCTAAATTTTTCACTTCATATTTATTCTCTTTCTGTTGTACGTAAGGCTCATAATCGAACCGAGCTACTCGAGTCCAACTCAAGTTTAGCTTATTTTGGGTTCATTCAGACTCAATTTAGGCTCGTTTAGGTTCAATGGAGTTACTTGAATAAGTTTTTAGGCTCTTTTAGAAAATGAGCTCAACAAACTCAGTTTGAACTCGATAGACTCGACTCATTTATGTGTAAATAGTCAGAGTCGATTCAGAAAAATGATCTGAATTTAAACAATTTTTAAGGCTCATTTGAAAAAAAAAAACAAATTCTACAAACTCAACTGAAAATTATTTGATTATCGACCCTAATTGCGTGTATTTAACAACTCACATTAAAGGAAATAATAAAAAATTTAGAAAAGTTATCATGTTATGAGTGAGAATTGACCACAAGGGTAAAATTATTTATTGAGATATAGATGCCGAAGTTTGAGATACGAAAATATCATCTTTGTTAACTATATAAGATTAGGTATATGTATCTTAAAATGATATAAATCTCATGCATTCGAGTGTTTTTTTATGATGTTATGAATGAGTTTATTTTTTACATTGAGTGGCAAGATTGTTCCACACTCTAAAAATTGTCATCATTTGGTATTTTTTGTGTGGTTGATATAGATAGGAGTCTCAGTATTTATTGACTTCTGCCCCATCTAATCACTCGTATTTACCATTTGTGTCTACACTAATCGTAAATTATACTTTAAACGATCTCTTGAATTTAAATTTATACACTAAAAAATTAAAAATCTTAATTTATACCCTCAAATATATAAATTTGTATCAATATACACCTGAAACTAATAAGTGTTAATTTATCGTCTAAAATTAAATGAATAAATTATAGCAAAACCCTCTCAGGATTATCACTTAATCGCTAGAACCCCTCACATTTATAATATTACACTTAGACCACTTGACATGTGTGCGCATGTAACACAAAATCTCCTATCGCAATATCCGTTAATGTAATCGTTAAAAAATATGATGTCATCCTAATAAACAACTATAATTTTCATACTACAATTTATTTTGTGAGTCCGTTTTATTTTAAAGTTTAAAATCAAGTTTACCATTTGAATGTTCAATACAATGCATAAATTATATAATATTCAAGAGCACTGCTATTATATAATGTTCTTTATATTCAATACAATACAATACATCATTTGAGCATAATTATTTAGATGTCCAATTAGGATAACACTTTTAGTCATATTTGGATTCTCATGAGGTGTAGGTATAATATTTCAAATGTGAGGGGTCCAAGTGATTAAGTGATAAATATGAGGAAGTCTATGTGTAATTTATCCATTTAGTTTTAGACGACAAACTGAATGGTTATTAACTTTAGGTGCATATTGATACAAATTTAGATCTTTGAGGGTACAAATTAAGATTCAAAAATTTTTTCGAGGTATAATTTGTGATTAACCCAAAAAAATATTTAATAAAAGAAGAGGAGTGAGTTTAATGTCTCCTCCTAAAATGTTCATAACACCATTTATTTTTTTCTTAAATAATTACTTAAAACATCTTTTTAACTCTATTCAACCGGCTCCATTCATGAAATATCAATATTATCCTTAATTTTTCCCAAATAATCACCTAACTCGCTATTTTATCTTATTTAAATGCCTAATTTTCTCTTCATACCAACAATTATGTCTAGTATGCATTGCAATGGATTTTGACACTCGATGTTCATGCTAATGTTGCACAATAGGGAAGTTTTACGGTACCGTTGACGATATCGGTACCGAAAATTACCAATTTTTTAAGGTTAAGTTATAACTTTTTTGATGTGTAAGTTACAATTTGAAAAGGTATAATCGATCATGAAAATGTTGGGATTGATATCGCATTTTTCATAATTGATCATGAGTGTCTGTGATCGATCACGACTTCTGAAGTAGTTATAACTTTTACTTAGAGATTTCCTGCACAATATGAGCGTAAATGATTATCTACTTTCAACAGCAGCTAATCTCTATCAACAGAAGCTACTCTCTATCAACTTTCAATGTCAATCTTTCAATGACGCGTTGAAGATTATAATCTTAGTGTGGCCCAATATCTAAGACCGATGAGTGATATTGATAGCAATGAATTTGTCATTAGCCCTGAATAGTGGAAGGGTGTAGGAATTGTAGACTTCAAGATACTATACATCTTATATCATCCATTAGTATTTTCTCTTTGTTTTTTTTATTTCTTTTGGGTTGGGAGTTGTTGAAACTGCCCTTCCTTAGCCCCATCATGTTCCTTTCAATTAGTCAAGTTGGGTCAATTAATTATGTCAAATGACCTTTGAGAGGTCAATTGTTCCTTTAACTTTAAAACCATATTATCATAGTGTAACAATTACCATCATCTACTTGCTCCCACGCTCGTAACCTACGTCTCACCCTGTAACCCCCCCCCCCCCCCCCCCCCC
>CM042186.1:8791494-8814360 GCA_023539305.1 Ilex asprella
TATATCCAAGCCAGTCCAATCCACCCATTACTTGCCAAACACACCCTTTGTGCCTTATACCTATATGCAGAAGGACGAGTTTGAAGGTATTACTTTGGATATGATTACAGGAGAAAAAATTCTATAAAGTGAAAAAAGATAAATTGGGCTGAAGAGTCAAAATTGGCATTCAAAACAAAATCTGTAACATGATCGGACGTATAGGTCTAGTCTCAGACACACAGTATGTCGCATGATGCCGACATACCAAGCTGCAAGTTTTGCAGGTTTTGCTCAGGTTCGGTGTGTGTGTGGATCCATAGGATGAAACTCATTGATATTTTTGTAGGTTAATTGCATTAAACGTAAAAATTTATCTTATTTTAATTTTTAATATTTTAATTTCATTATCTTAGTTTTTAAAATATTAAATAAATTTTTATGTGATCCTTCAAACAGATAATGTCCAAATTGTTAACAACTTTTTTATTATAAATTTGTTACATAATAACTAAATATGAGCAAAAAAATAATTTGGATAATTCTTAATTAAATTTATATCCAAATTTTTGGTCAAAGAGCTACTCAAATTAAAAAAAATTTATCATGAACTATTTAAATTTTAGTCAAAAGCTATTTATATTACACATTTTTTATCAA
The DNA here is from genome assembly GCA_023539305.1 of Ilex asprella. Classification (NCBI taxonomy): domain Eukaryota; kingdom Viridiplantae; phylum Streptophyta; class Magnoliopsida; order Aquifoliales; family Aquifoliaceae; genus Ilex; species Ilex asprella. The sequence continues at coordinate 8,792,134 of CM042186.1, forward strand.
GAGTTACCCAAATTTGAGTCAAGAGCTGTCCAAATTATTTTGTGTCTATAATTAAGTATCACTTGATAATTTTATAATCAGAAATCGTTAGCAATTTAGATGTTATCTGCTTCAGGGACCACATATAAATATATTTAATATTTCAGGGACTAAAATGATGCAATTAAAATATTACGGACCAAAATAAAATAAATTCTATATTTTGGGGACCTCCAATATAATTAACCCAATTTTTTTTTTTTTTGTATTTAGTTTCCTTATGGAATACTTCAACTTTTTTATTTTTTTTTATTCGATCAAAATTAAATCATCCACATCGACAGGCACAAAAGCATGATTATGGCCAAAGCTACTTCAAAATATTAGGGCATCTCCAATGTTGACATAAATGTTTACTCAAATTTGAGCAAAAAACTTAATTTAATACAAGACGTTCCAATGGACAAATTCAAATTTAAAGAAGGACAAACTCAAATTTAAAAGAATGTGAAATATGACCATTGAATCATTTAATATAGTGAAATTTGATCATTAAAAATTTAAATAAATATTTGAATTTATCTTGATATTCCACATCTTTCGTAATTGTTAGGGATTTCTAACTCAAATGAGTAGTTGGTTAAGACTGAAAAATCAATATTCTATCAATTTTTTAATAAATTGATTAGACTTGTGCTTGTGTAACTATAAAATCTATTTTTTTGGTCATGAATATTTTCAGAAGTACGCTTCGCAATAAGATAATACTCATTCTTCAAAATTTAAAATATACTAGATTTAATGGTGTGGATTTAAAATATACTAGATTTAATGGTGTGGATATATCCTGACTATGCAAAAGGAATAAGAAGATTCTCTAATTATTTTACAATTGGAGATGAGCCAAACCCGACTAAAAGTGGATGTTCAATAAGCTGTTCCATTGTTGGTCAAAAAAAAAAAGCTGATCCATTAGTTCCTTTTCTCTTTTTTTCAAATATAGAATTAAATCCAAAAGTAATACTAACTTGTGTCTCATTAGAGAAATTTGTATTGAAAACGTATTTTTGTGAGTGTATGAGATGAGATATAATGAATGAAACCCTAATTATGAGAAGATGTTAGATGAACATACTTATTAAAGGGATGTACATAGATTGAGGTGAGCTTAGTTATTAATGGGATGAGTATAAAAAAAATGGATAAATGGGGTGGAAATGAAAACTTGTGAGGTAGAAATAGCCCCACTGTTTCTAAATTTATGGCTCATCCTTGTCTCAATTAGACTATCCTTGGAGTTTATGAAACTCAGTGATGAACCGTTTGGTAGACGAGATAAAAAAAATGAAAGGAAACAAAATTAGAAGGAATAGATTGTTTATCTTCAAAGAAAAGAGATATAATTATTTTTACCAATAAGAGGATAAAAGAAAAAGTGGAAGGATAAATTGTCTAATTTTGTGTTGATAGAAAATGAAGGAAAGAAAAAACTTACATAGTTAAAATAATATTTTGCCTCTCCTATAAAGTTTTGAACCAATGTCCCTTCTTTTTGTAATGTGCATATAAAATATTATTTGTGGGTAACACTATGATAATATATATTTTTTTTAATACCGTACTAAAAGTTATCACTTTTTGAAGATACAACTTGATGAGTCAAGCCCAAGGGCCCAACTCATATTATAAACCCAGTCTGAATTAATAGCCCAACTCCAAGAGATTCAGTAAGTCTAGTCCAAAGTGGTTCACGCCCGGCCAAGCTCATCATCTTCCCCTTAGAAAGAGTCAACCCCCACGCATCCTTTAACCAAATCTTATGGAGAGTACTGTAATTGTCTCGCTCGTTGAGAAGAGGTTGCCAACTCTACCAGATTAATCACTTAGTTACTAATAACTCGCCCAAATATATTATGAGGCAACTATAAATTGTAAGTCCTGCCAACATTTGGGGGATATCACACTCAATCGAGCACAACTCTCCTATCTCTCTTTGTTTATAATTCTCTGCTCTCCCAACACACTTGAAGTAATAAAATACCCCGGTGACCCTAGTCATTCAAAGTGGACGTAGATCACTTTGACTGAACCACTATAAACATTTATCTTGCTTTAGTCTCTATCTCTCACTTCTTAATTACTGCATTTATATTGCTCATTTGACAGGTGGTGTGCAAACTCAATTTGTGCATCATCAATTTGGCGCTGTTCACTTCTTTTGTTGAACCAATGATGATCACCACCAGTTCTATCAATCAATCTGGAGACAATCTAGCATGAGAGGAGGAGGTTGCTCCTCCACCAACCAATCACATTGCAAATGCTGGACACAAAGTAGCAGCTTGTAGCCCAGAATCAGAAAATTCTACAAGTGATGCTCGCCGGTCAATAAGGAGGAGCGCAACCTGTTGTACCCCAAGCCAAAGGAGCTCCCCACTTGGGTGCCTTACCCTTAAAAGCCCCTTTTGGAGCCCTACACAGGGAAGCCCACCATGAGGGATCTCCACCTCCTCCTCCAGCTCTCAGCTTCTCATGGTGGAAACCCTCATTTCCAAGAGGATGAGGGTGAAAACTAAAGCGTGGAGCATGAGATCCATTTCCACGATAATTCCAAAGGAGTTCTCAATCACTGAGACGAAAAAATTAAAGAGGTGCAAAATTAATTGGGTGACGTCTTCAACGCTATGAAGGCACAAGGACTTGAGACAGTGGATTACCTCATAAGGTGAACCGACATACCTTTCGTACCTGACGTGGCGAACTACCCACTTCCTCAGAAGTTCAAAATGTCATATGTCGAAACCTTTGACGGTACGAAGGATCCACAAGACCACCTCGAAACTTACAAGACCTTAATGCAGCTGTACAACGTCCTTGACGAAATCATGTGTAGGGCGTTCCCAACCACCTTGAAGGGATTTGTCCAACAATGGTTCTCCAAGCTCTCCCCAGCCTCCATTGGTTCCTTTGTTGAGCTAAGAAGGTCCTTCGTGTCACACTTTATTGGAGGACACCGCCACCAAAAGCCTGCCACCCATCTGTTGAGCATAAAACAAGACCAAGATAAGAGCCTAGGGAGCTACCTCACTCATTTTAAGAGGAGGTCCTCCAGGTTGAGGAACCCGATGATAAGGTCACCATGACCGTTTTTTTGGGAGGCCTCTGGTCATCAAGCTTCCTCTTCTTAGTGATGAAGCACCCACAGAATAGCATGCCAGAGCTACTTGCAAAAGCTAAAAAATACATCAATGCTGAGGACATCACAAGGGCCAAACGGGGTGACTCATCCAGAACAGGAGAAAAGAGAAAGAAAAGAGATATCGATGACAAGAAGGAAATTGGTAACAAGCGCAGCAGAACAGAGAGGGTACCTGCCAAATACAGTCTTGGTCCTACTCTTTAGAAAGATCGACCAGCCTTCACTCCCCTTAATGTCGCTGTCGAGCACATCCTATTCCAGATCCAAGATGATCCCACAATAAAGTGACTTGAGAGGATGAAGTCTCCTCCAAACTGCAAGAACAAGAACATTTATTATCGCTTCCATCGCGACCATGACCATGATACCGACGACTGCTATGAACTCAAAAGACAAATTGAGAAACTCATCCAACATGGTCATTTACTCTAGTATGTTGCTGGTAGGGGACAAACGTCGCCACCGCCTCATAATCAAGAAGACCAATAACCCATCGAGAAAATTCACACCATCTCTGAAGGGCTAGCAGGAGGAGGAGAATCACTCTCTGCCATGAAGGCCCATGACAGAAAAGCTAAGCACCTCGACGAACTACGCCCATCCAAGACGCCAAAACATGGAAACAAAGGACCTAAAAGGAATCTAGCGCCCTCATGAAGACCCTTTAGTACTCACTAAAACCGTCGCCAACTTCCAAGTACAAAGCATCCTGGTGGACAACGGGAGCTCTGCGGATATCATGTTCACAAAAGCCTATGACAAGCTCAGCTTGGGCAGAGAAAGATTACAGCCTATCAGGTTGCCCCTCATTGTGTTCTCAGGGGAGAAGGTGTATCCCCTAGATTTTATCACCTTACTGATCATTGTCGGTGCAGTTTCTCGAAGCTCCATAGTCATGGTCAACTTCTTAGTCATAGACTGTCCGTCGGCTTACAACATCATCGTAAAACGACCTTCTCTCAACAACCTAAGAGTTGTGCCCTCCACCTATCATCTCATTCTCCGTTTTCTAACCCCAAATAAAATCGAAGAGGTCCGAGAAAACCAGGTAGCTACAAGAGAGTGTTATATCTCCTCTATGAAGACCAGGAATCCATAAGAGACACTGCAATTGGAGGTCCTCTACCCAAGAGATGATGCCACATTGGAAAGAGGAGCTCAAAACAGTGGTCCTAGATGAGGAGTATCCAAACAGAAGAGTATGCATTGACTCTTCCCTTTCTGAAGATTTAGTCAACGAGCTTATAGATTTTTTGAGGCACAACATGGATGTTTTTGCATGGTCACATTCAGACCTTGAGGGTATTGACCCCAAGGTCGCCACCCACCGCCTCAATGTTGACGCTCATTACAAACTTGTTTTCCAAAAGCTAAGAGGTACCTCAACTGAAAGGGCTCAAGTGATGGACAAGGAGGTTGGAAAACTGATAGAAAATAGGTCGGTCAGAGAAGTGGCATATCTTGAGTGTCTTTCAAATGTGGTGATGACGACTAAAACCAATGAAAAATGGCGCCTCTGCGTCGACTTTACCGAGCTCAACAAGGCGTGCCCAGAAAATAGCTACCTACTGCCGCGAATTGACCTCCTCATCGATGCCACCGCAGGACATGAATTGCTTACCTTCCTGGACGCATATCCTGGATATAACCAGATCAACATGCACCACAGACCAGGAGAAGACATCATTTATCACTTCGAAGGGGACCTACTGTTACAGGTTCATGCCCTTCGGGCTAAAAAATGCAGGAGCAACCTATCAACGACTGGTGAACAAGATGTTTCAGTCTCAGATTGACAAAACAATGGAGTTATACAAGGATGACATACTGGTAAAAAGTCTCAAAGTAGCAGACCACATTGATAACTTTCAAGAAATTTTTAATGTTCTCAGGTCATATCGCATGAAGCTGAACCCTGAGAAGTGTGACTTTGGTGTAGGGTTAGAAAATTTCCTAGGATTCCTGGTCAACCAGATGGAAATTGAGGTGAACCCCGACATGATCAAGACCATTCTCGACATGGAACCACCATCCTCAACCAAGGAGCTCTAGCGGCTCAACATGAGAATTGTAACATTTAACATATTTGTTTCCAAGTCTGAAGACAAATGCTTGTTTTTCTTCAAGATTATCTAAAAAGACTTCAAATGAGGACCTAAAGTGGGGGAAGCCTTTCAAAAACTCAAAGCCTACTTGGCCACACCTCCCCTCCTATCACATACTACACTAGGTGAAACTCTATATTTGTACCTTTCTGCTTCTCCGTCGGCGATAAGCTCCGTCCTCGTCAAAGACCACAATGGAGTACAAAAGGTCATCTATTATATGAGCAGAGCATATCGAAGAGTAGAAATCAAATACTCAAGGCTAGAGAAGCTAGCGCTCACCCTTATCTCAATAGTAAGGTGTCTACGATATTATTTCCAGAGTCACACCATTGTTGTTGTCACGAACCAGCCTCTGAAGAAAGTTCTAGAAAATTCGAACGTGTCTAGAAGACTTCTTAAGTGGGTAGTGGAGTTGGGCGAGTTTGATGTCCAGTACCAACCAAGGGCGGCCATCAAAGCACATGCCTTGACATATTTTATTGTGGAGCTCACACCAGCAGAAGAGGATAGCAATAAGCCTTCCACACTTCATCCAGCCTCCACATATTTAGACACTTAGACGTCGAGCCCAGGCACCCAAAGCAACCCAATGTCTGACGAGGACATCCAAGCGCCCCAATTAGACATCTAGGTACCCTAGTCAGACATCCTGGCCCACCAGGCACCCTAGGAAACCAGGCCAGGTGCCCAAGCACCCAAGCGAGGTACCCAGGTCTGGCTCCCAATCTCCCATAGTGATCTCCAAGCCCTTCTCTCTACCCCTTTGGAAACTATATGTGGATGGTTCTATGACCAACAAAGAAGGTAAAGCAAGCCTAATCCTGATTAGCCTTAAAGGCACTCCCATCAAGTATGATGTGAAGCTCCACTTCATCGTCTCTAACAATGAGACAGAATATAAAGTCCTCCTATCTGGCCTAAGATTGACGATCAAAATGGAAGCCCAACACCTTATCATTTATAGCGATTTTCAACTGATAGTCAACTAAGTGAAGAGAGAATTTGAGGCAAAAATAGCCAGAATGCAAGAATACCTCGCTATGGTGCTAACCTTGCTTACCAAGTTCCATTACTTCCAGATCTGTCACATCCCGAGGGAAGACAACAAGGCTGCAGATGCACTCGCCAAGCTCACCTGATCCTCGGAAGCCCCATCAAGACCCACATTCATTGGTCACCAATTTGAACCAAGCACGCTAGACGTGAAAACCACAAATGTCAACTATGCGTTTGTCGAATCAAACTGGATGACCCCGATAAAGGCATACCTCTAAGAGGGTATATTTACAGATGATCCTCTTGAGGCTAGGAAGCTCAAGATGAGAGCCTCTAAGTTTACTATCTTACAAGATACTTTGTGCAAGAAAGGCTACTCTTTGTCATTGCTGCGGTACCTTTCGCCTGAAGAAACTAATTATGCCCTGCGGGAGATCCATGAAGGGGTTTGTGAGAATCATTTTGGAGGACGATCCCTCGCCCACAAGGCACTTAGACAGGGTTACTTTTGGCCTAGCATGAAGAGGGACACCCAGGAGCTCGCTAGGAAGTGTGACAAGTGTCAGCGCTTCGCCATCGTACCCAGGCAGTCTCTAGAGGAGCTGACAGTCATCATGAGTCTGTGGCCCTTTTCCAAATGGGGCATAGACATCCTAGGCCCCTTATCTCTTAGCAAAGGACAGTGCAAGTTGGTAATCGTAGCCGTCAACTACTTCACTAAGTGGGTGGACGCCGAACCCTTAGCAAAGATAACAGACACAAAGATTAAAGATTTTATCTGGAAGAACCAAGTTTGCTGGTTCGACATACCCCAAGCCATTGTCATCGACAACGCTAAGTAGTGTGACAACAAGCTCTTAAACTCGTTCTGCTCCGATCTCCAGATAAAGCAGCCTCATTCCAGCCTAGTGCACTCGCAGACAAATAGACAAGCAGAAGTTATGGTTAGGACAATTTTATGTAACCTAAAGATGAGGTCATACTAAACAACACTGAAGACCCTAACTGGAGAAATCCCCTTTTTCCCTCGCCTTCAAAACTGAGGCTGTCGTCCTTGTGGAGAGAGGGGTACATTCTCTAAGGGTCCAACACCACAACCCAATCACCAACGAGGAATGACTCCGCATCAACCTCAACTTGGTAGATGAGGCAAGGGAAATGGTTGTGGTCTGCAATGTGAAGTACAAGCACTGCATGACAAAATATTACAACTTGAGGGAGAGGCCTCGTTCCTTCCAACCAGAAGACTTGGTCCTAAAAAAAGTGATTCTCACCACAAAGGATTCGCGAGAAGGAAAGTTGAGACCAAACTGTGAAGGACCCTACCTCATAACAGAAGTGGTGAGGCCATGCACCTATAAGATCCAGAATTACTAGGGGAAGATCTTACCCCATCAATGGAACGCTGAGCAGCTGAAGAAGTACTACCAATGACACCTTAAAAGAGTAGAAGTAGTAAAATTGGGAAACTTGATTTTATTTTTTGTACCTTTTTGGGGTTATTACCCGATATTGCTTGACATAAGCAATGAATGAATAAAACTTTCTAGATTTTACTCCAAAAAAATCTTTACATTTTTGCATTCAATTTTAAAGGAGCATCAATGGCAAAAAACCACTTCTATAAAAGTGAGGCTACATATTGCCTTTCTTAAAAAAAAATTCAAAAGTCCCCAGCACTCTAACTACTCTCATGATCTTTCTCCTCCTCATCCTTGGCATCACTATCACCATCAGAGCCTTCATCAACATCATTAGGTGCCTCATATAGCATGAAGGCTGAAACATCAATATCAAGGAAAGCAACATAAATCTTTCCCCGGAACTCCTCATAACCATCAATAAAGGAATTTGCAAGGCCATTCTCCAAATCACTCTCACCCAAGACAACCTTCACCCTGGCCCAAGAAGCTCTCTCGTGAGCTGCCTTCAACTCTGCCTCCTCTCTCAAACAGGTAGCCTCTCTGAGCGTAGCCCTCTCACAGGTCTCCACAAGCTCAGCCTCTTTGAGCGCGTCCTTCTTATGGGTCGCCAAAAGCTCAGTCTTAAGCTTAGTTGCCCTCTCACGAGTCTCCACAAGCTCAGCCTTGGTTACCACAAAATATTGCATATTTAACGTGTTTTGCATCCCTTTTGTGCTGGCTTTTGTGGTTAAATCGAGTTGATATGCAATGTCTATGCTATTTATGGAATGTCAGTATGGTTTTAGATAAAAGGTGATACATGATGTTTCTTAAAGCCTTCTTATAGTATTTGGGATGAATGATGATGAAAGGATGACTCGATGATAGCTCAAGAGATGAGGAAACGAAGATATCAGCAAAACAAGGAAAAACCTACCGGTAGGTCATACCAGTAGGTTTCAGCTATTGGAATTGCACCTACAGCCAAATCTATCGATAGGTTAAGCTTGCTAGAGTAAAACCTACCGGTAGGTTTTACTGAAAGTGTCAGATTCGAAATCTCAAGCTCTATAATCTTGGGGGTCCCACCATACATTCTCCTACCTGCCTCTGCCACTGCCAACACCATGGACATCCCTCTTACACCCCACTTTGGAATTTTTTATGCTTGACGATTAATAAGGAGATAGGAGAGAAAAGGTGTTGGGTGTGGAGACAAGGCCTCCACCAGCCTCCATTCATTTCAAGTTGCTTTTAAGTTTAATCTCCCATTCAAGCTTTCACCATTAATGCATTCAAGTTCTTCAATTTCTTAATTTCAAAATTGTGTATTCAATGCACTCTCTTTTAGTTTATGTTTTCTTGCATTAACTTAACTATATTCTTCATGTCTTTATAATTTTTTCTCATTACATTGTTGCATTTACCTTAAGCATGAGTAGCTAAGTTTTTTAGTTGACTAATCCAAGGAAGATCTCCCCTTGGGTATGCTTTTATAACTCATTTTCTTTCCTCCTTTCAGAGTACGATGACTCGGTTTGAATGGGTTGAGGGTGGACGAGATTGTGAGTCTTTGATATCTTGTAGAGTTGTCACGGGTTATGCTTGGATTCTCATTTCCATCTCGTCCCTGACTTCTCACAAATCAATCGTACATCTATGCTCTATTGGAGGAAGGATTCGAGTTGTCTTGGCATCCCCATTGGAGTGAACCCTTCGGATTAGCCAACACTTGTTTCCCATTCCAAATTCATCACAACCCAAATCACAAAACAATTTCAAACAACAAAATATTTTACACTTTTCTTTCACCAAAATCACCTTTTACACGATTCACATCCTTCTCCAAGGAGACGACCTTGGAATACCTCCAAGTAAAACACGACACACAAAAGTCTTTTTCTGCTTGAGAAGAATTTTTGTTCACTCACACATTTTATTTTTCACCATTCCTTTTCCCTTTCTTTTGACATCATTTCAAGGAAAAGTGACACTCCCGCTTTCACACATACATCACACATACATTGAGGAAAAATGTTAGGAGGTTAGGAACAACAACGAAAAATAATCAAGCAAGCCTCTCTAAGGGCGGCCCTCTCATGGGTGGCCACAAGCTCAGCCTGGTGTCAGCAGCTTCAAGCTCAGCAATCCTCCCATAAGCAGCAAGAAGCTCCTTTTGCACAACTTCATGACTATGTTTCAGCAGGCTATAAAAGACAGCCCTTGAAAATAATCACATAGATATAGTTGAAGCCTAAAGAAAGACAAAAGGCAAAAGAATGTTAGACACTTAAGGAAGGACTGGAGAAAGGGAGATAACATACCCTTACCTAAGCCCAGCCTTCCAGAAAAATGATGATGATTCCCACGAAGCCTGGAGCACTAATATCATTCACATCAGTAGGAAACACTAACCTCCCAAGTCGATCCTTGATGACTCGTGCGTTACCCAACATGGGGCTAATCTAAGTAGATGCCCCTGTAGAAGTTCCCACAAGAGGAGTCAACAAATGGGTGACAGAAGTTGTGGTCGGCGGGGAGTCTTTAGAGTAACGGTCATAACTGAAAGAGTCACCGACCGAGGAAGCACCACTTAAAGGGTCACTTGATAGGTATCGCTCATCCTCACCACCTTAGGAGGAGGAGTGCTCCTATTAGAATCATGGGACACAACCACTATTCTATCCACTATAAAGGAGATGAAGTGTTATCTAGATGAAAAACCAAGTAAAGGAAGAACGTACAAGATAATCAACGTACCCTTCCTCTTCAAAGATGAACTGCCGGACTTCGGAGATGAAGCACCAACCCTAGCATGGACTGCAGGGGAACCTCTGGCCCCACCATCTTTGGGCAAAAAACTCCCAAGTCTTTGTCAGGATGAGCCTTCACGGCCTGCATCTTCCACTCTTGGTCCTTGGAGAGCACAGGAGAATTTGCAAGAGAGATGATGGACACATAGTAAAAAATAAAAAAAAAGGAGAAAGATTAAGTTTAGGTCATACCAAGTCTCTTTGGAGCACTCCATCCTGTTAGTATCAAAGACCTATAAGCCTTTGAGGCCCACTCGCTGCCGATGAACAAGAAACGAGATTTCCAGCTATGAAAGTTGGAGCGTAATCTGGTAATCAATTTACCACTTCTCGTGGTAAAATAGTACCAGACTTTATTAGGAGCAGGAGTCTCACTCAAGTTATAAGCTGCATAAAACTCATCAGGAGAGGAATCCTCATAGTGTACCTTCCTTCACAATACTAAAACACCCATCAAAACTTTCCAACCGTTGGGCACCAATCGCCCTGGTGCTAGTGAAAATTAATGCAGAATATGACAAACGGAGAAAAACGTTTTGGAACATGAGCCCAGCCTCAAGTATCTCCTCAGGATGAACAAAATCGACTAGTTAGACAAGCCTTGGGCCCCAACATGAACATTGACGAAGACCCACGCGAGGATGCGGGTGATAACTTTGAGAATGTAAGTACCAATCCAAACATGCAACGGGGTAGGGGAGGACAAGAACCTAGAATACCCAATCCACGAATACAATTTCTCCCTCCCGAAAATGAAGGAAACAATATCCCAATTGATCATTCGGCGAGGTCAATTCAGGAATTTCTTCAACCAACCCATAGCATCACATGCTCATGCATCCTCTTATTGGTCCAAACTCAGCTCTTCCATGTTAAGCCCGGGATGAGGCAACTAATTCCTACATTCCACGTAATTGAAAAGAAAAATTCTTATTTGCATATAAAGGAATTCGGGAATATAGTTACAACCTTCAATGCTAATTATGGTATAGAGGACATAGCTCGCTTAAAATTATTTCCTTTCTCCCTTAAAGAAAAAGTCAAATCATGGTTGTATTCCTTGCGACCTCGATCCATTACCTCTTGGGCTCAAATGCTTTCGTAGTTTTTGAATATTTTTTTTTCAGTTCATAGGACCGATGCTTTAAAAAAGGTAAGTCAAAACTTTTCGGAGAATTTCAATGAGCAATTCTATCAATGTTGGGATCGGTACAAGGAATTATTGCAATCTATTCCACATCATGGCTTTAAATTGTGACAATTGATAAATTTCTTCTATGATGTAATCACACCGAGACATAGACAATTCATTGACATGATGTGTAATGACGAGTTTTTAAACAAAGACCCCGATGAGGCCCTTGACTACTTTAGTGCATTGGACCAGAATACATAATTGTGGGACATTAAGGATTCCAACTATGTACCTAGGACGTCTCTGGATAGTAGTCAACCACAAGGGCGAGAGATGTATGACTTGAGAGACCGGGAAGACTGTTTTTTCAAAATTTCCAATTTGTCTAGAAAGGTTGAGAGTCTTGAATTCAATAGGAGGCACGAGGTGTCAAATATTTCAAAGATTGAGGAAGGATGCTCAATTTGTGAGAGTGTGGAGCATTCCATATTGGAGTGCCCCAACATTCCGGCGCTTAAGAAAGTGTATCACGAGTAAGTCAATGCCTTTAACAAAATGAGATAATCATTTTCTCCACATTCAAACACCTACAATCTGGGTTGGAGCAATCACCTGAACTTTAGTTGGAGAAATGAGAACCGAACTCCTCATGGTTTTAATACATACACACCCCTCGTGCCCCTAGGCAAAATCAATTTCAATCCCAAGGTCAAGCGTCTAGCTCCAAATACCCCCAGTCTAATCCGCAAGGATATTCATCAAACCCACCTCCACAAAACTTTTCCCAAGGACCATCCAACCCATCCACATACCAACCTCCTCACAAAAGGAATTTAGAGAATATGGTTCATGCTTTCATCAAAGCCAAACTACCTTCAATCAAAATCAAATTGTAATAAATAATCAAAATGCCATATCTTTTAATGACATTCGAGCCCAACTCACAAAGTTGACAAACTCCATGGGGGGCATCACAACAAGAGAAAGAAAAAATTTTCGCTCAACCCCAAGAGAACTCGAGAGGTCAAAATGTTGTCGAGTCATCAGAGCCCTTAAGAGAGAGTTATGAGCAACTCAAGGCGGTCACCACCGTTTGTAGTGGCAAGAAAATTGATAAAACCAGTGTGCAAAAGGCCTCACCCAAGGCCACATTACCAAAAGAAAAAGAAGCCATGGATTACACCAATGGGGTGAGGTGAGTGATGAGGTGGTTGAGAAAGAAAACTTGAGTGATGGTAATGTGTATGTTTCACCTATTCCTGTTCTTTTTCCTAGTTTGAAGCCACCCGTCAAGGTGGATAATTATGTTGATATACTTGATATGTTTAAGCAAGTAAAGATCAACATTCCACTCCTTGATGCCATTAAGCAAATTCCATCTTGTGCTAAGGTCTTGAAGGATTTGTGCACCGTGAAACGGAGACTAAATGTGCACAAGAAGACATTCCTCATCGAGCAAGTGAGCTCAATCTTGAGGACCAAAAACCCACCCAAGTTCAAGGATCCTGGATGCCCTACCATTGTCATAACAATTGGGAATTTCCAGGTGGAGCAAGCTCTCTTTGATTTGGGGGCTAGTGTGAACCTCTTTCCATACTCGGTGTACCAACAACTTTAACTTGAGGAGTTAAAGCCTACTTCAATCACGCTTCAACTGGCGGACCGTAGTGTCCAAACACCGAGGGGAGTAGTTGAGGATGTTTTAGTGCAAGTTGATAAATTTTATTTTTCTGTTGATTTTATTGTGCTTGATACTCACCCTGTTGTAAATCTTAACTCTCAAATCCATGTAATACTTAGTAGACCTTTCCTTGCCACATTTAATGTTGTGATCAATTATAGGAACGGTCTCATGAAGCTTGCATTTGGGAACATGATTATAGACCTCAATGTGTTCAAGTTGTCCAAGCAATCGGGGAATGATGAGGAGGTGCATGAAGTCAATAGGATTGACACCTTGAAAAAAGAACACTTGGAGTTTTTGGGCATGTTAAAGTTGAAAAAAGAGGAGAATTTTGAGCTAGTGGAATTTGATGAGCAAAAGGAATTAGAGAGTTTAAAATGGGTAGAAAAGTGGATCCCTACATTTGAGAAATTCCCTCACCAAGACAAGAAGTTTTTTCCATCGGATGTACAAAATCCCAATTTGGAGTTGAAACTGCTACCATCTCACTTGAAATATGCATATCTTAGGGAAAATGAGACATTTACGGTAGTGATTAGCTCAACATTAGACGCAACCCAAGAAGAAGAGCTTTTGGAAGTGTTGAGGAGGTATAAAGGGGCAATTGGTTGGACAATTTTCGGCATCAAAGGAATAATCCCCATCATTTGCACACATCGAATCTATATTGAGGAGGACGCCAAACAGTCTTGACAACCACAAAGAAGATTGAACCCAATCATGAAGGAGGTGGTGAGGGACGAGGTGCTAAAACTACTTGATGTGAGCATCATTTTTCGATTGCTGATAGTAAGTGGGTTAGCCCCATGCAAATAGTACCCAAGAATTCGGGAGTCACCGTGGTGGAAAATGAGGATAATGAGCTTATTCCAACAAGAGTGATCACCGGATGGAGAGTGTGCATCAACTACCCCAAGCTCAATTCTTGCACAAGGAAAGACCACTTCCCATTGTCATTCCTTGACCAAGTGTTGGAATGAGTAGCGGGGCATCTATTCTATTGCTTCTTAGATGGGTAATCCGGCTACAATTAAATCAAACTTACATTAGAAGATCAAGAGAATACCACCTTCACTTGCCCCTATGGTACCTTTGCTTCTCGTCGCATGCCTTTTGGGCTATGTAATACCCTGGGACCTTTCAACGTTGCATGATGGAAATTTTTAGTGATATGGTGGAGAATATTGTTGAGGTGTTTATGTATCACTTCTCAGTCTTTGGGGATTCTTTCAATGGATGCTTGAAAATTTTGGAGAGATGTGAAGAGAAAAGCTTAGTATTAAATTGAGAGAAGTGTCACTTCATGGTGACACAAGGAATTGTTCTCAGGCACATCATCTCAGCAAAAGGGATTGAGGTTGACAAATCAAAGGTGGAGGCTATCTCTAACCTCCCTACGCCAAGAGTCGTCAAGGATATCATGTCATTTTTGGGCTATGCTAGATTTTACAGTCGTTTCATTAAAAAATTTAGTGCATTGGCCCGACCTTTGACCAATTTATTGTCTAAGGATGTCCTATTCGAGTGGTCGAGTAGTTGTGAGACATCTTTCATAAAACTCAAAAGTATGCTTGTCACACCTTCGATTATGCGACCACCCAAGTGACATTTACCTTTTGAGCTTATGTACGACGCGAGTGATTATGCGGTCAGCGCAGTGCTAGGTCAAAGGGAGGAGAATAGACCTTATGTAATATACTACTACACTAGCAAAATGCTCAATGAAGCCCAAATGAATTACACTACCACAAAAAAAGAGATGCTAGCAATAATATTTGTATTAGATAAATTTTGTTCCTACATCATTGGTTCACCGGTAGTTGTTTATACTTTTTTTTATTGTTTATACTGATCATTATGCTTTAAAGTATTTGTTGTCTAAGAAGGACGCCAAACCAAGACTTATCAGGTGGATCCTCCTACTCCAAGAGTTCAATTTGACAATCAAAGACAAAAAGGGAGTGGAGAATGTGATGGCAGATCATTTATCTTGACTAGTGGTGCAAGAGGCCGATGAGAACATTCCTATCCCAGATTCTTTTCCTAATGAGCAATTACTTTCAATTCATTATGTGTGTCCTTGGTATGCTGACATATGTAATTATCTTGCAACAAGACAAATACCACCGCAGTGGAGCCTAGAGGATCGAAGGAGATTCATGGCGAATGTGAAGTAATTTTACCACAACAACCCATACTTGTTCAAGTACTCCCCAGACCAAGTCATGCAAAGATGCGTACTAGAGAATGAACAACAGGATTTCCTTGAATTTTATCATTCAAAAGTATGCGGCGGCCACATCTCAGCGAAGAAAACTTTAACAATTATCCTACAATCATGTTTTTATTAGCCCTCTCTGATAAAAGATTATTTTTTATTTTGTAAGAAATGCGATAGAAGTCAACATTTGGGTAACGTGACTCGAAGGAATATGATGTCTCTCTCCCCTGTACTTGTTATAGAAATATTTGATTGTTGGGACATCGATTTCATGAGTCCCTTCCCTATGTCATTTGGCTATCTATACATTCTACTGGTAGTGGACTACATGTCCAAGTGGGTGAAGGCTATCCCAACCAAGACCAATGACCACCGGGTCGTGGTCAAGTTTCTCAAGGAGAACATTTTTTCAAGGTTTGGGATGCCTCATGTAATGATAAGTGATAGTGGATCACATTTCTGTAATGGGCCATTTGTATCTTTGATGCACAAATATGGTGTCACACATAAGGTATCCACCGCATATTACCCACAAACCAATGGCCAAGCCGGGTTGGCTAATAGGGAAATCAAGAATATCTTAGAGAAAACGGTTAACCCAAATAGAAAAGATTGGTCAAACAGACTGATTGATGCCATATGGGCTCACCTATTTTAGGCATGTCTCCCTATCGGCTTGTCTATAGAAAGGCTTTTCATTTGGTAGTTTCCAGTTGAGATAGAACACAAAGTCTATTGGGCAATAAAGAAGTTGAATTTTAATTTGAGAATGACCAAAAATCATAGGAAGTTACAATTGAATGAATTGGAAGAGATTCGAAGAGACGCGTATGAGAGCTCTAAAATTTCAAAAGAGTGGGAGAAAATCTTTCATGACAAATCCATTGTATGGAATTCATTCGAGCAAGACCAAAAAGTGCTCTTGTATAACTCTCGTCTCTCGATTTTTCAAGGCAAGCTCCAATCCCATTAGGATGGCCCCTATCTTGTCAAGGTGGCCTACCCTAATGGAGCTGTGGAAGTCACAAACTCCGAGAATGGCCAAATATTCAAGGTCAATGGCCAAAGACTTAAACCATTTTTCGAGGGTTTTGAAGGACAAGGAGTAGAGGAGGATTTGACGGATCTAGTGTATCCGGAATTTGTGGAGGAGTAACCAGTTGTTATGATTTTTAGTGTACATTCTTTTCTTTTACTTATGTTATTTTCATTTTGATATTACTTACTTTACTTGGTCGTGTAACATTGTTTTCTTAGTTTCAAATATTGGTACTTTTGTTAAAGCTCAAGCCCGAGGTGTTCTCTAACCCTAATCATCTTTTTACTGTCCTTCATTGTATATCATATCTTTTTTGTTGTATTGAGGAGAATGCATGAATCAAGTTGGGGGGTGAGGTGCGCCATTTACATGTTACACCAATGGTTGAGGAAATTTTTGTGGATAATACCAATTTTTGGATGAAAATTCACCTTTCACATATTGTACAAATTTTTGTTTACATTAGTGCAAATTATGTGAAAATTTTGAAAATGTTTGTGAAAAATATATGAATGTCGATCTGTATTCCCTTATTATGAGTGTTGAGAATAGATGATATGATGATATTTGTTTTGAACCTTGAGCACATGAGCATGTTATAAAAGTTAATTCTATGCGTGAGTATCACTTATATATATATTTTTGAACTCAATCGTATGTGTTTTTTGAATGCGTAATTTTAGCAATTTACGAATTGGATTCATATTTTAGGCTTGACATAAATAGTGGAGACGAGTAATGACCCTTGAGAGCTTTAGTGCCAATTTTTTTTTGGAGGGGACTTACAATTACTCAAAGAACAATTCTTAAATTTCAAATTTGTTCAATAATATCATTATGTTTGTCTTGGCTAGGTTCATTTGGGTAGTAGACTGATGTTGTCTTGTTATGAACAATGCCCTCCCATGTGTATCTAGAAGTGATTTTAGACCATCTTTGAATATTTCAAGCCTTTGCCTTGTTCTTTAGAAAATATTAACCCTAGTGTCGTGATTGAGCCAAATTGAAACTCGTTTCTATGCCATACATTAGCCCAAGCCAATTAAAATGATAAATATCTATCTTACCTTGGTTGTTCCTCAAACTAAATATGAATGATTGCATAAGTGAAAGAAGTGTGGTGTGGAAATTCAAGCAAAGGATATTTGTTGTTGAAACTCAAAGAGTTAAAAAAAAGGCAATGAAAATTCAAGAAAAGGAACAAATAGGGGCGAGAATAAGAAAATAAATGATCAAAAGAAAAGGAAAAGGAAATTGTTAAGGAAAAGAAACAAAGAGTGTGGTGACAGTGTAAGAATGAGAATCCCTTTTGAAATAAAAATCTTTCACTCGGAACAACCCTCTTTGTTATCTTATATCTTTCGTTTCTTTTGCCTAAAATATCACCCCAAGGCCTCATTACAAACTTTTAAGTCCTAAGTGATTGAGAGAAGTATGGGAGATACATGGTTTTAAAAGAAAATGATGAGTTAGTTTGCTACCCAATGCCATAGCATTCTTTTCATGAGATTATGCCAAAGTTGTTTCACTTTCATACATGAACTTCATTTTTGGATTACATGTGAGCACACTTTATTTTTTACACATGATTTTATCTCACATGTACACATGAAGTACATGCCAGGATAACTAGAGTGTATTTCATTGTTAAGAATGACCTTTTGTGAGTTTTGCATTGAAGCTGAATTGGGCTAGCCATTCGAATGTGAATTCTGTTGCGTAAATGCTCAAATTACTTATTCAATTCACACACACACGAGTTTGAAAATAAATGTGTAGGTGCATACTTTAGACTAGTATTTGAGGCTATAGTGATGCTCATGTGTGCTTAGTTCGACCATATAATAAATGTGTTAAATTGCTCCATGCTTGCAGAATAGGGGAATATGGCTCAACCTTCAATGTTGATAATATTTAGGAATGCCTATGGTTGTTGAATTCATGCTTTACGTATGGGTATTCATTTTGGTATTAAAAGTGGAAATCCATGAGTTGATTATTGAATGCATCAAAGTTTGAAATCATGTTGCAATTTCGGTAATGACTAGGGGCATGATGGTTCAAATTGTGGTTTACAAGTTTAGTACATGTTTAGGGTGGAGTAGAGATCATAAAGAGAGTGTTAGAATGTATAGGATAGGTCCTGAAATGAAGTGGAGTGGTAGTGTACTGGACAGTAGGTCCATTTTGCAACTAAGGAAAAACCTACCAGTAGTCCATACCGGTAGGTTTTGGCCACTGGAGTAAAACCTACCGATAGGTTTCCATCGACCTACCGGTAGGTTTCGCCTTGAATGCTAAATTTAGGACTTTTAATCGAAATCTTTCAGGGAAACCTTTCATTACCCTCCTAAATCACAGACCCTAGTTCATTTCTCTCTCACTCAAAATCCTACTAGGCTTCTAAATCACCCTCTAACCCCATCAATCTCACAAATCTCAATCCATTGTACTATGATTTTGTGGATTTCAACCTAGAAACTCTAGAATTTTCAAAAATCCCTCAAGCCCTAATATCCCTTCACCTTTTTAAATTCTCCAAAAATCTCTCAATGGCTCGTCATGTGGAGATCATTCATGAGGCTATGGACCTATTGAGGGTCTTTTCTTGATCCTTTTCACATTGCTTTGCATGGCCCAAACCAAGAGAACCGAACCCGACTCCTCTCAACCCGAGGAGCCTAGCAGTCGCAAGAGAAGTAGAGAAAGGTCAAGTGAGGACAGAAATGAGCAGAGAAAGAAGACCAGAAATGAGGCGAGGAACTAGTTAATTTGCAAAAAGATTATCATATACGAG
Organism: Ilex asprella; assembly: GCA_023539305.1. NCBI lineage: Eukaryota > Viridiplantae > Streptophyta > Magnoliopsida > Aquifoliales > Aquifoliaceae > Ilex > Ilex asprella. Next base: position 8,811,508 of record CM042186.1, read on the forward strand.
CGGCACCTCGACCACATTTCTCTAGGCCCGAGGAACGAGGTTGTGCAACTCATTTCTGCCCATGGGATTTCATTCTGGTTTGAGCCAGTAGATGGGTACAACTTGTCTCTAAGCAGAGAATTCTATCAAAAGCTTCGGGTGATAGAGGTGAATGAAGTTGAGAGTTTGAGGGCTAATGTAAGGGAGAAGTCATTTGAGGTATCTCTCGATGTTATTGCCACTCTCTTAGGAAAGTACGAGAGTCCTCCTTCCTCCACGCCTATCTATCCTCATAACATCACCCCAGCCAAGACTATTGCTAAGTTTGTAGCTTTGATCTATGGTGATCCTACTCAATTCAAGGGGACGGTCCACATTGGGGGGTTGAAGCACTCATACGGACTTTTGAATAAACTTCTGCATTACAATCTTCTAACAATGGGTGTGGAAAAGACACCAAATCTTGAGAAGTTAGCTCTTTTGGACGCGGTTATGTCAGGAAAGATGATTGATTTTGCTCTTTTGTGTGGGAAGTAATGAAAGACTTTGCAGCGACACAGAAACCCAAGGCCAATCTGCCATTCGAGAATTTGGTGACCAGGATGTGCCAGCACTTCAAGTGCAAGGCCTACGCTTTTAACAAGCTCACTCTTCCCGACACTGGGGCAATTGGGAAGGCAAGTAGCAAGAAGAGAAAGGCGATGAGCTGGGGGAAAGAGCTAGGGTTTCGGAACAAGATTCTGAGGCTGCTGGGCCTTCTTCGTCAGTCTCATCCTCTTCTGTTGTAGAGCACTTAATACCTAGCGCATTGATGCATTAAAGGTGTTAGTGCATGGGATAGAGGCGATAGTGTAGGGGATCTCTACTATGATGTCTCATCCTGGTGGACCACCTCCGCCTCTGTCCCCTCTACCTCCACAGCAGTTGAAGTGGGTGATGATGATGATGACACATATGACGAGGAGGGAGAGAATGATTTTGATAGGGATGAGGATGGAGATAGTGGTGACGAGGATGACGATTAGGATATTACAATTAATACTTTTGTTCTTTATGGGGAATAGGATATGGTAGTCTTTTGTCTTTTCTTTTGTTTTGGATTGTATATAGTTAGAGTGGAGTCACTGACCTTATAGAAGAATCCTTAGGTCTTAGGCCATTTTGTATCTTTTTGATGTTTGAATCCATGTACTCCAACTTTGAAACACATTAACGAAATACCACAGTTTTTGTTCCATTTGTAACAAGTTCATTACATCAATTGCACTATGATTTTGTATTTTGAATGTTTAATGGATGAGTTGTGGAAAAGGTCTATTTTGGTATTATACTTGTTACTTTATTTTGAAAATAAATTTCGTTAGGGACTAGCAAAACTTAAGTTGGGGGTGTGATTAACACAAAATATTGCATATTTAACGTATTTTTGCATCCCTTTTGTGCTGGCTTTTTGTGGTTAAATAGAGTTGATATGCATTGTCTTTGCTATTTATGGAATGTTGGTATGGTTGCAGATAAATGGTGCTTCTTAAAGCCTTCTCATAGTGTTTGGGATGAATGATGATGAAAGGATGACTCGATGATAGCTCAGGAGGTGAGGAAACCAAGATATCAGCAAAATAAGAAAAAACCTACCGGTAGGCCATACTAGTAGGTTTCAGCTATTGGACCTGCACCTACCGCCAAACCTACTGATAGGTTAAGCTTACTGGAGTAAAACCTACCGGTAGGTTTCCATCGACATACTGGTAGGTTTTACTGAAAAGTGTTAGATTCTGAATCTCAAGCTCTGCAATCTTGGGGGTCCCACCAGACATTCTCCTAAATGCCCCTGCCACTCCGAACGCCATGGACATCCCTCTTACACCCCTCCTTGGACTTTTGGATGCTTGACCACTAATGAAAAGAGAGGTGCTGGGTGTGGAGACAATGCCTGCACGAACCCTGTCCAGCCCATTCTTATCAGCCCTATGGATGGATTTCACATCACAATGCCAGGGCATCACTCCATGGACGTTTTTTTTTTTTGGCAAGAAAGACTCCATTATGGATTATTATGCATGACATATTGTAATATACAGAGAGAGGCTAGTAAGAAGATGAATAATGTTAGAGAGAGAAGTTGAGATGTTTGCATTTTCTTCCATACATTGTCTTGTAATATCATGTAAGAATCTTCTAAGCTTTGTTTGAAGTCTTTAATTCCATTTATTTCAAGTTGCTTTTAAGTTTCATCTCCCATTCAAGCTTTCACCATTAATGAATTCAAGTTCTTCAATTTCTTAATTTCAAAATTAGGTATTCAATGCACTCTCTTTGAGTTTATGTTTTCTTGCATTAACTTAGCTATAATCTTCATGTCTTTATAATGTTTTCTCATTACATTGTTGCATTTACCTTAAGCATGAGTAGCTAAGATTTTTAGTTGGCTAATCCAAGGGAGATTTCCACTTGGGTATGATTTTATAATTCATTTTATTTCCTCCTCTCAGAGTACGATGGCTTGGTTTGACTGGGTTAAGGGTGGAGGAGAATATGAGTCTTTGATATCCCGTAGACTTATCACGGGTTATGCTTGGATCCTCACTTTCATCTCGTCTCTAGCTTTTCAGGAATTAATCGTACATCTATGCTCTATTGGAGGAAGGATTCGATTTGTCTTGGCATCCCCATTGGAGTGAAACCTTCAGATTAGCCAACACTTGTTTCCCATTCCAAATTCATCACAACAAAAATCATAAACCAATTTCAAACAATAAAAGATTTTACACTTTTCGTTCACCAAAATCACCTTTTACACGATTTACATCATTCTCCGAGGAGACAACCTTGGAATACCTCCAAGTAAAACACGACATGCAAAAGTCTTCTTGC
>CM042186.1:8814460-8825857 GCA_023539305.1 Ilex asprella
GTAGCTAAGATTTTTAGTTGGCTAATCCAAGGGAGATTTCCACTTGGGTATGATTTTATAATTCATTTTATTTCCTCCTCTCAGAGTACGATGGCTTGGTTTGACTGGGTTAAGGGTGGAGGAGAATATGAGTCTTTGATATCCCGTAGACTTATCACGGGTTATGCTTGGATCCTCACTTTCATCTCGTCTCTAGCTTTTCAGGAATTAATCGTACATCTATGCTCTATTGGAGGAAGGATTCGATTTGTCTTGGCATCCCCATTGGAGTGAAACCTTCAGATTAGCCAACACTTGTTTCCCATTCCAAATTCATCACAACAAAAATCATAAACCAATTTCAAACAATAAAAGATTTTACACTTTTCGTTCACCAAAATCACCTTTTACACGATTTACATCATTCTCCGAGGAGACAACCTTGGAATACCTCCAAGTAAAACACGACATGCAAAAGTCTTCTTGCACTTGGGAAGTATTTTTGTTCACTCTCACATTTTATTTTCCACCATTCACTTGCCCTTTCTTTTGACATCATTCCAAGGGAGAGTGGCACTCTCCCCTTTTCACACATACATCATAAATACATTGAGGAAAGATGTTAGGAGATTAGGAACAACAAAGAAAAATAATCAAGCTAACCTCTCTTAGCACGGCCCTCTCATAGGTTGCCACCTTGGTAGTACGGATACGGATATGATACGATACGGATACGGCGATATGTCAAAACTTAAAAAAATAGGATACGAGTACGACTATGATACGTCTATAATAAAATAAATTTTATATTTTACTATTATTTATCAACTTAAAAATTATAAATTTTCAATAATTCTTTAACATTAGTAAGTAAAATTAAAAAATTTTACCATGAAGAGGATGTAATATCGTCTCATTATAATATGTTCATAAAATGAGCATGACAAATTAAAGGAATCATAACAACATTTAATTAGTTGGTTTTGCAAGTATTTATTTTTAAAAAGTATAGTGTAAGTGACTCATTTTTTTTATACTCTCTTAACATGTAATAGTAAATAATACTTAAAAAATGCTTGTATCTTCAAAATCAGATGAAATTTTATTGATATTTTGTATTGTATGTGAACTCTAAAGAAGGGGTATAGCTTAAAATTAAAAATTGTGTCATCTTGTTTCATATTTAGAAGTATCCATGAAGTATCCACACATTTTATTAATTATTGGATATGGATAATATGTATCCGATACATATCATCGAGTATCCGACGAGTATCGTATTCGATAAGGGTACATCGACCTTGAAGAAGTATCCGTGTTTCATAGGTTTCCACAAGCTCAGCCTGAGAAGTCTTGTCAGCAACTTCAAGCTCAGCAATCCTCCCATGAGAAGCAAAAAACTCATTTTGCACAACTTCATGACTATGTTTTAGCAGGCTATAAAAGACAACCCTTGAAAATAAACACACAGATGTAGTTGAAGCCTAAAGAAAGACAAAAGGCAAAAGAATGTTAGACGATTAAGGAAAGACTGGAGAAAGGGAGATAACAGACCCTTACCTGAGCCCATCCTTCTAGATAAGTGATGATTTCCCTCGGTGCCCATAGCAGTAATCTCATTCACATCGGTGGGAAACACAAACCTCCCAAGTCGATCCCTGATTGACTCGTGCGTTACCTAATATGGAGCTAATCTAAGTAGGTGCCCTAATAAAAGTTCCCACAAGAGGAGTCGACGAATGGTGGGCAGAAGGTGTGATCGGCAGGGGAGTCTCTGGAGTAACAGTCATAACTGAAGGAGTCACCGACCGAGGAGGCACCACTGAAGAGGTCACTTGAGAGGAGCTCCCCTCGGTTGACACCACTGGAGGGGTCACTTGAGAGGTATCACTCATCCTCGCCACCTTAGGATGAGGAGTGCTCCTATTAGAATAATGGGACACAACCATTGTTCTATCCACTGCAAAGGAGATGAAGTGTTATTTAGATGAAAAACCAAGTAAAGGAAGAAAGTACAAGAGAATCAATGTACCCTTCCTCTTCAAAGAGGAACTGCCAGACTTCGGAGATGAAGCACCGGCCCTAGCACCGACTGCAGGGGAACCTCTGCCCCCAATATCTTTGGGCAAAAGAACTCCCCAAGACTTTTTCAGGATGAGCCCTCACAGACTACATCTTCCACTCTTGGTCCTTCAAGAGCACAGGAGAATTTGCAAAGGGGATAATGGATACATAGTAAAAAACAAAAAAAAAGGAGAAAGATTAAGTGTAAGGCATACCAAATCTCTTAGGAGCACCCCGACCTGTTGGTACCAAAGTCGTATCAACCTTTGAGGCCCACTCGTCGCCGATGAACAAGAAACGAGATTTCCAACTATGACAGTTGGAGCGTAATCCGGTAATCAACTTACCACTTCTCATGGTAAAATAGTACCAGCCTCTACTAGGAGCAGGAGTCTCACTCAAGTTATAAGATGCATAAAAAACGTCAGGAGAGGCATCCTCATGGTGTATCTTCCTCCATAATACCAAAAAACCCATCAAAACTCTTCAACCGTTGGGTGCTAATCGCCCTGGTGCCAGTGAAAAATAATACAGAATATGACAAACTAAGAAAGGCATTGGGAACCTGAGCCCAACCTCAAACATCTCCTCATAGATGGCAATGTCACCAGAGGAGTCATCATAAGTAGGCTCACCCATTTCAGCTCGATGGCACAACATCGTTGGAGGAATGTTATAAGTAAAAACAAACCTTAGAATATTACCATTAGTATTTAGTGTACTAAAAATGGTACTTACTTTGGATCCATCGTCGTCAAGAGCTACCTTTCCTCGGTGCTTTTTATTACCAGAGTGTGAGGTATTGCCCGAGCCATTACCATGGAGGCCTTGAGGAATCTGATTTTGAGAAATAGCACTCAAAGGAGCCGGATCTTCACCACCAAAAGTACCCATGGCTGACTGCGTCTTGTCCAGTAGTAGAGGTGCCTCACAAGTAACGTCCAACACAATAGGCGTTTGGCCGCCAGCACCCGGCGCCTGAAACGTCCTGCCCAGGGCCAAAGGCGCTTCACGAATGATGTCTGCTGCCTGTGGCATCCTGGAGACAACCATGGACGCCTCAGCAGTTTGAACCGCTCGCCTAGCCACATTGGCTACTCGTTCTTCACCGGTCTGCACCGTCTGGTCGTCTACCGCATAGGGTGCTCACTCGTCACCAAGCTGCACCGACTAGTCGTCTGTCGTAGGGGCTGTTCGCGCGTCAATGGGTGGAATGAAGAAGGAGTTTTCTATTTATAACCAAGGGTTTTTAAAAGCCTATTAAGGGAAGGAAAAAACAAAAAGCTCCAATTTATAACTAGGGCTCTTCAAGAATCCAAAAAGGGAAGTAAAATGAGGAGTTTATATAGCTAATTGTGTCCCATAGGCAAAAAGAGTCTATAGGAAGGGAGGTAGTCTCCATCAAATGGAGTCTCCAATAAATCTAAGTTTAAGAAGGGTTGATCATTATTTTGACCGTAACTTTTGTTCATAGTTCCAAACGTGGCCCATAATGTGTCAAATCAAAGCTCTCGGCGAGCCCTACAAGACTCACCACTTTTACTTGTGACAAACCCGTTAAAAGCCCAAAAAAGGCCTAGAAACACATGTTTTGCCCTCCCAAAGTTTTTCCAGTAATGCGTTTAGCCGAAAATTCAAACTCAACTGAATACCCTCATCTCCAAGTTTCACTGAACGCAGGGCATTGGTGGAGCAAATGATGGGTCAAGCCCAAGGGCCCAAATCATGTTATAAACTCAGTCTGAATTAATAGATCCAGCAAGTCCAACCCAAAGTGGTCCACACCCGGTCAAACTTATCAGGTTTGAGGAGCTACATCAGCAAGAGAACATGCAGGGTCATTCAAGAGTCTCATCCTCTTCCCTTTGGAAAGAGTCAACCCCCACATCGTCCTTTGAACAAATCTTATGGAGAACACTATAACTGTCTCGCCTATTGAGAAGAGGTCATCAGCTCTACCAGATTAGTCACTTAGTTACTAATAATTTGTCCAAATATGTTATGAGACGACTATAAATTATAAACCCCTCCAAAACTTGGGGGGCATTACACTCAGTCAAGCACAACTCTCCTATCTCTCTCAGCTTGTAATTCTCTGCTCTCCCAATACACTTGAAATAATAAAATACCTCAACGACCCTAGTCATTCAAAGTGAATGTAGGTCACGTTAACAGAACCATTACAAATCTTTGTCTTGCTTTTGTCTTCATCTCTCACTTCTTAATTACTTCATTTATATTGTTCATCTAACAGGTGATGTACAAATCTAATTTGTGCATCATCATAACTAATTGAATGATAACTTTTTCTTTGAGTTATAATTTATTCTTTAAAAAACGTAACTTCTTGGAATCAATTATGTTATTTGTAAATGGGACTTACAGCCTAAAAAGTTATAACTTCTGTTTACATAAAAATATTAAAAATTTGAGAAGGACATGTAACAAAATTAAATCAGAGGAGGTCTAAGGGGATAAGATGGTTATGAGAAAAAATCTTGAAGAAGATAAGACGTGTTAGAAGGGGCGTCGTGGAGTCCTAAATTATGATGGACTGGCCACGGGCACTAGGCTAGTGGACTGAAAAGACGGTTCCAACTGTTGGAAACCAACGCCTCTATAACTACAAAGGATTAGGCAACAGACAGAGGTGTTGACCCAATACTTTCTTAAGCATGATTTTGACAATGACAAATATCATAATGCGGATTAATTTTTGTATTAGGGTGTGGATGCGTGTAGGATCAAGTATAAGTATAAGTTCGTGCTGCAGTTGAATAACGAAAGAAAGAAAAAGGTACGAAATAATTCAACAAAAGCTAAGCAGAAAACTAATTTGGAAGGGTCATTCAGAATTTCGGATACTCCAGAAGTCTGGATGCCTTATCTAGAGTTTTGGCTAAGAAGAAATCAAGAAAGCAAGGCGGAAGGTGTATCCGGATGTCCGTGCACTGGTCATCCAAAAACTCTAAAAACACTCTGTAATTGCAAGATTTGAGGGTACTAAGTCAAGGCCAAGAAAAAACCTTTTTAACTACGGACAAGTATTTAAAATTTTTGTCAAACAAGTCATTTAGATCTATTGCATATATATTTACTACTCTCTTAGCTACAAACAAATTAGAATTAATAACCATGTTTATACTTTGCAAGTATTAACCTAAAAAATAATTTTATATCATTTATTACATAATTGGCTAATACTTAGTAGGTTATGTATCAAGTCATTAGTAATAACACATTTTCAATTTGACATATACATTTCTTACCCATTTTTCAAAACCAACAATATTTCCTTTGGCATGTCTCCAAAGATAACATATCCACAATCTTGCTTTGATACTTAGGCAAACTTTGAATTATCACCCGTCATGTGTATTGAACATCCACTATCAAGGGAACTATTTGTTAGTTTTGTGGGTGGACTTGAAACATACCTACATAAGCAAATGAATGATTGAATTTTGGTACCTATCTTGTTTTGGGTCCTTAATAGTTAGTGTATGTCTTTTGCATGAATCTATTTTGATGTGATATCCGAGCAAAGTAATTATACGCAAGATACCCTACCTTATGACAATAGTAGCGTGTTCTATTTGTGATATTTAACTTTGACTCTTTAATAAAGAAATTTTTGTAAACTTTTTGCTTTTGGTCACTGTTGAAACATAGTCTGACTTTGTCAAATACACATCTTTGAATTGAAATAAAATTTTCAAATTTTCCACTTTCTTAATTGAATTTAGAGACAAATGTGTTTAGATCACAATTCTTTCTTCTTAACTTGAAATAAGTTTTTCAAATTTTCCACTTTCTTAAGTGAATTTAGAAACAAATGTCTATAGATCACAATTTTTTCTTCTCAACTCATTATTTTCAATTTTAAACTTTTCAGTCAAGGATGAGTCATGAGATTCATTTTCCAAAAAAGAAAATTGAACTTTGAGTTTTTCATTCTCAATTTTCAAGAAATTATTTTTCATTTGATAAAGTAACTAGCTTTTTCATAAGATACTTATATCTCTTGGGAAGACTAAGCAAGTCATCATGTAAATTATTCATGGCATCACACAATTCATTGTAAGATAATTTCTCATGTTCACTTCATAAAGATTGTACCTCTTCATTGTCCTCCAAAGCCATGAAACATAGATTTGCTACTTGTTTCTTGGCTACAATCTCGGAGTCTCTATCATCACTATCACTCCAAGTTACTTTCATTACAACTTTTTTGTCCTTTTTATTGGATTTCTTCAATAATGGACAATTTGGCTTGATGCGTCCCAACTTGTTGAATTCTTAGCAAACAACTCTATTTTTCTTAGAATTTTTCCCTTTTCGATATGAGCCTTGATTCCTCAAAATCTGGGTTCTTTAAATTCTGAGGGTGGTGTGATTACTGAGATCAATGCAATCAACTATGTCTCTTATTCGACACAATACTTTGATTCTACCCTTCTAAAAAGATTATCGACTCTAACAATTTTGTCACAGTCTATTAAAACAACCAGAAATGTTTCAAAAAAGTAGTAGAAATACATAGTACAAAAGTTTACACCCTTCTTTATCTCTAAAGATAGGGTGTCCTAACCATTCAACCGTTATTCCATCTTTGTCATCCATTGAGCGTGCCTTGAATAATCCCCCTTTTGTCGGATTATTGTTAATGTAATCATTAGAAACTAAAATTTTAGGAATTTTATACCAAGTTTCTAATTTATTTGTGATGAAGGAAGTTTTTCATCGCTTTATTCTTCCTCTTCATCAATTTCATTTGTTGTCTTGGTTGGTTTAAAGGCAATCGATTTATTTTTCTTTTTTTCTTGCTCTTCATCTCTTTTGATGCTTATTTCATATGTCATTACTAACCCAATGATGCTTATTTCATATGTCATTACTAAGGCCATTTGCTTCTATGATGGCGGTCACCTTGACATTCCACAATCTTGGTAGGCACCTAAGAATACTTCTCACAAGTTCCTCATCGACTTAGAATATATTGATAGATTTTAGAGTATTAATAATGTTAGTGAAACGAGTGAACATTTGCGATATGCTCTAATGAGATTTTATCCTAAATAGCTCATAATTGTGAACCAACATATTTATTTTGAATTCCTTAACTATACGTGTTCTTTCATGAGAGATGCCTAGCATATGCCATATTCTCCCAGTGGTCTAACATCTAGAGATTTGATTGAATTCGCTTCTATCTAGTGCACAATATAATGAATTCATAATTTTAGCATTGCGAAATTGTAGTTTCTTTTACTCCTCAGTGGAGCCGCCAAAAGAATGTAGGTGGGGAGTTAAGAAAGGCTGACACAAGTGCCTATGCCAAGGGTAATCGAAGGTTATGAATAGGATGGGATGGAAGGAACTTGAACAACCTATTAACGAGAGGACCAACTAGTTGGCCAGAAGGAAGGTAGATGGAGTAAATGTTCTGACTAGTAGGGTAGAAATCCTCATCCTTTGTAGTGGACAAGTAATGTGGGTATCTATAACACAATGTCAGGGCAGGTTAAGCTACCCGCCACGCCCCTCTGACATTTGCGTCTACTCACAACTGCCTCGACCGCGACGATACCAGCGGTCGTTAACCGTGAGCCACATATCCTAACATTAGTTAGATGAATCTGACGTTTTCACAAACATAGCCTAGAAGCGGCCCCCATGGAGGGTGGGACAATTGAGACAAAAAGGGGATCCCAAGGTCAATGACCATGACTAGTCACTATAGGACAATGACCTCAAAAAGGCCATGCCCGTAACGCCCCCAACACACTCATACTCGAGGTCTTACCTTCCCTCTCTAAACCCTTTCTTGATTCCTTTGTCAAGATGCCTGAAAGAGGAAACCCATATAATTTTAGTCCTTCAACCACCACCAATTACCTTAGGAGTCCCTTCGGATCCCAATCAAACATGGCCCAATGGGGCAATGATGTTAAACACTAGGAAACCTGCTTGAGCAGACTAAACCTTCAATAACCTGTACCAGGCCGAGGTTGACAATCATAGTTGTCCGCCCTCATTCCTCAATTATCCCTTGAGGAAGGTCATAATGCCCTGTCTCTAGGTGGATACCCCTCCTCTTAATCCACTTGGCCAATTGAGTAACGGTGTCTAGGAGGTTAAGGATACCACTTCCATCAGTTGCGCAATCCCAGTCTTGTGTCCTATTTTTGTAGTTGGGGAGGCGATTCAAGTCAACGTTGCCCCCAGACCTCCACGGTGGTTAAGGGTCCGTTTTACCACTTTCAATATGATGAGGATGTGCATTGAATTTATCGGATACTTCATAGATCAAAGAAAAAAAATGACATTAACCGAGCAACATTTTCCACCTAAACCAAACAATCAAAAATCATCCTTTCCAATCTTAATATTTCTTCCTCTCCTTTCCGTCTACTCTCTTTTCCACCATACCAAACAACCCTGACCGTTCTCCCCAATTTTTTTTTTGGTCATGACCGTTCACCCGAGTTGAAATTCTACGTCATGGTACATATAATTTCTTTTATCAGTAAATTATAGTTTTGAATTTTTTTATTAAATTATTGTAATTTTGAACTTCTTTAACAAACTATACCATTATTTTAATGACGTGTATTTCTGAAACAAATACTTTTTAATAAAAATAGCAATAATTTATTAAATAAATTAGAAACTACGATGTTTCAACGAAATGGTTATAAAAATACGATAGAATGAGAATTGACTCATGGTGTTACTGGTACATAGGTGTCCTCATAAACCCCTAATGTGACCTGGGATACTAAGCTTTCTTTTCTTTTTTCACAATTTGGTTGTTTGTATCCAAAGAGAAAAACCTGCACCAGAAATGTCTTAATGTTATCATAATCCAGAAATATAATCTAACCTGTTGTTCAAATCATGGTATTAAATCAGATTTTTAGGTCCCGACAAATTATTTCTATTAAAAATACTGCTCTTGTGGGTCAGGTGTTTCAGGATAGACCATTGGAAATTGAAGGATTTTCTAGTGAAGGTTTCATCCTTTGTAAGCATAAGGAATGCGACATAAATAAAAATTCTAAGTCAATTTCTTGCATTAAACAATTTAGAATGTTAGACTCACAAGTCTCACTGCTTTCCACAGGCATCCTATCAAAAAATTGTGTCACTCATCTGGTATAAGAAATTTGATGCACGATATTAGTACACACAATTTTATTATTAGCATAAAATATTATGATACCGATATTTATTTTTTGGTACCACAACAAAATTAAAAACAATAAAAAACCTCAAAAAATAGAAGTTTAACCTTAAAAAGTGATAGTCACTATCCAAAAAGTGACAAATGAACTTAAAGGGCTTGATCAAAAAAAAACCTTAAAAAGTGAGTGTCTCTTAAAAGTTAGTGAACTCCCGTGATATAAATACCCAAAAAAGGATTTAGATCCCTTCCATTATTTTTTTCCTTCAATTCCCCTCAATACAGTGTTAGATGAGTGACGTGTATAAGATTTTAAATTTCAATGTACAAGATTTTTTCTTATTCATTTTATGATTGATTGAGTGTTAACCATTATTAAATAATTTTCTCATAAGAAAAAAAAATTGTCTATTGAAATTCAAAATCTTATATATGTCACTCATTTAACACTGTATTGAGAGAGAATTGAAAGGAATGGGTAATGGAGGACAATGACGGCTCAAGGTAATTTTAGGCCTAAAGCAGTAACACTAAATGTGACATTTTTATTTTTAGCATTATTTTTAAAAAAATATTTTTTTTAAGTGAGAGAGGAGAAAGTGATACTTTATTTTTGTTTTTTTAAAAGAGAGAGAGAGAGAAAAAAAAAAGAGAATAGATGTGAGTAAATTTGAGTTGATTTTTGAATATTTTTTAAAATTTTTTTATTTTTGAGTTTCTAATGTTATGAGTTGTATTGTAGGCTCAAATTATTAAAATTATAATTGTAACACCCCAAAATACACCCTGGACGGCATTACATTCTAGTAACCATTTAAGCATGAGAGCACTAAGATAAATCATCAATAGAGAAGACTTCAAGCAATAATTCATAATATTTACATGAATATCCCAAAAGAATTATGTCATCTTTGGCATTTACATCTCCAAAAAAATATTAAAGTAGGCTTGCAGCGGAATACAAAATAACTAGACTTCACAATTTTCAAAAGAACATCCTAGTCTAGTACAAAAGAAAAGGGGTCGCTCTATGCGTCCACCTCGGGATCCACACTCCCCTCAATCGGAGTCTCCCACTGGACGGCCTCCTCGGCTCCTAACTCCTCCTCAAGTACATAATCTGAAAAAGGTTAGCAATAGGGGGTGAGCACGAAGCTCTGTAGAAAATTTCTCCCAAATCCAAACAAGGTTTTAAAAACATAGAAAACGGTCAGTCTCATTTCACAAGTAACATATATAACATTTTGGAATAAAACAGGGGCATTTTAAAAGAGATCTCAAGTTTGGACAATAATAAAGCAATGAAAAGAGAATGAAATCGACTTTAATTGACAAACAGTTTTCAATATAATCCAATCCACCATATACCATTTCCACAAGTTATCGCGGCATCCCATACTATCCGAAACTCTTGGGGAAATACTATTTGGTACAATGAACAATAATTTATATTTGGTACCACTCAAGTAGGCTGTCGTTTCTCATGAATCTACCCAACGAATCTACCTCGTTCACCCATACATAATCACAATCACAGACCAATTTAGGAAGGGCGTGTACCGTCTCATACGGCATTGACGAAATCCTCCCAAGGTGTCTAGTATACTAACCCTTTTCCCCGGTATCCGTGAACAATAGTGATCAGTGTCACAACAATGATCCACTACGAGCATTAGGCAACCATCTCATCCCTCATTGGGATAGACTAACCTCTAACGCCCTACGGCAGTTTTTGAAGGTAATCCAAGTCCCTCACAACACCATACACAAGAGTGCCATACCAACAATATATTCAACACATATACAAGCAAATTCCATGCTTTTCCCCAATTCTTCACAAGCATGATACATAATAAAACAATTTAAGAAAACATACTCATTCCCCCATTCATGTTACAAAAGACAAGTTTAAAGTAAATATGCATGAGATCATACATACTATCATTTTCACACCCAACACAAAGCTCTAGCACTTTAGAAATCAAGAGGAGTTGAAAATATAGAGAGAAATCCATATTTTCCCTAAAAATTAGGGTTTGATGAATTTCCAACTATTATTTTGTCAAATCATGTGAATATTCGTACAAAGACTTAGAAAAATTGAACCCATAACAAATATATTCTATTTAGAGTCCAAATGTACATATACAATAACCCTAGCATCATTG
>CM042186.1:8835364-8855227 GCA_023539305.1 Ilex asprella
GGAGGCGTAGCTAAGTAAGCTTTGAGCCATTGGAAGGCTTCTTCTGCCTCAGGTCCCCATATGAAGGCCTTTCGGAGAATTTTGAAGAAAGGCAGACACTTATCCGCAGACTTGGAGACGAACCTATTAAGTGCTGCAATTCTTCCGTTGAGGCGTTGGAGCTCCTTGATTGAGGAAGGGGACTTCATGTCGAGGATTGCCTTGATCTTATCAGGGTTAGCTTCTATACCCCTCTGGTTGACCATAAACTCAAGAACTTTCCAGACCCAACGCCGAAGGCGCATTTCTCAGGATTCAGCTTCATGTGGTACGACTTGAGAACGTTGAAGGTTTCTTGGAGGTGGTCAATGTGGTCTATTGTGACGAGACTTTTCACCAACATGTCGTCAACGTAGACCTCTATAGTTCGCCCAATCTGAGACTGGAATATTTTGTTCACTAGTCGTTGGTAGGTTGTTCTTGCATTCTTTAGTTTGAAGGGCATGACCCTACAATAATATGTCCCCTTCGAAGTGATAAAAGATGTCTTCTCCTGGTCTGGGGGTGCATGCTAATCTGTTTATATCCAGAGTATGCATCCAAGAAGGTGTACAACTCGTGTACCACAGTGGCATCAATGAGGAGGTCAATCCGAGGCAACGGGTAGCTGTCCTTTGGGCACGCCTTGTTGAGCTCTGAAAAGTCAACACAAAGGTGCCATTTTCCATTGGCTTTGGTTACCATCACCACATTGGAGAGCCACTCAGGATAGACTACTTCTTTGACCGCTCCATTATCTATCAGATTTCCTACCTCCCTGTCCATAGCTTGTGTGACACCCCAAAATTCGGGGGTCCTTTTTAAACCGTTGACCACCCGTCAACCCGCGAAAATAAAAGTTCTTTTCTCAATTTCGGACTTTAAGTTCAAACAAATCCCTTTAATCGGGACTTTAATGAACGTGTGAAGTCCGTATTCTTTTTGTCATTTAATTCATCCGAGGTGTTAGGTACCTCAAAATACTTCATTTTTAGTCCATTTGCATCCCTTGAATCAAGGAAGACAAGATCGAAAAGCATGGGAAACAATATAAAAATTTAGAATCTTTCGGCAGTACCGGTACGTCAAACTCTCTGGAGTAAGTCGTACTGGTATGCTGTACCGGTACTGTCTACCCAGAATTTTTCGTTTCGTCCATTTTTTTGTTTCCAACTCATTCCAAACCTTATTAAAACCAACTCAACACTTACATAACATGTAATTGGGCATTTCACAAGGTTCATACAAAGTCTGTTGTAACATTTGTATGCAATCTCATTTAATTATATACCAAAAGTAAATATTCATTTTAAATTTACAATTTTTGTCAAAATGAGCCACATTCCGGCTTCTTCATCCTTGAGGCTCAAAGTGAGAGCCATCCACTGGCACGAACCCCGCACCTAAAATATTTTTTCATAAATGGTGAGCTACGCTCAATAGAGAACCTCCTAAATAGGCTACTCTCCAACCCAAATGCACATGAAATGTTCATATGCAATCATTCCACCATTCACATATTCCAAACACATATATGCCATAAATGTTAGAAATTTACAATGCAATGATATGGGATGAGATGATACTCACTCCCTATAACCAACTCCGGCTTTTTTCGGCCCTTCGACACATGCAAGTTGCAATCATGCAATTGCCCGTCATCCTTGATCCCAAGCCCTTTCCGACTCTCCTACACATGTAATATCCCATCTGTATCAATCCGACATTTATGTTACACATCAAATGACATTTTCAATCCCGGGTCTTGTATGGGGTGAGTATTTATGGACTTACACCAATGGTACCCAACCGATACGAAATTTATGGACTTTCACCAACGATCCCGCGTACACTAACACACTTTATGGACTAATATCAACGGCAGTGTGTATCCAATCACCGGGCCTCACACCAGAGGGATCTTCTAGCCCTTCTTGCTAACCCCGACCCTCAACCAATATAAATCATATGACTCGGCCAAGTTATCGACTTAGCTTACTCGAGCCCACTCATCATCCACCCATGTAGTGTATGACTACTTCCATGCACAACCACCTATTTTATGCAATGTTCCCTTGTCTATGCAATGCAATGTCTCATTGCAACTCTACATCAATGTTCAATATGCAATGTATGCCATATGAATCATTTCATGCCCAATTCATACAATCTATGACAAATTATATCATAAAACATATAATTTTCATAACTTCCAATGTCAATAAACAATTTCGCATTTATCAACATTACATCTAAACTCGATTCACATGTATGTATCTCATATTAAGCAAATAACATGCTTTCAAATCAAGGCATTTTATAAACACATAACATGTCCACACTCTCACACAATTCAAGAAATCACATTTAACAATTTCTACATACCCATTTCAAGATAGAAGATATTCTACCTACTTTCAATACCCATGTCCTCAAAAATCAATTTCATAGGCAAGTCATATATATCTATATAAACCTACCCATTTTATTTAACATTCTAGGTTGTGAATACCACCCAAGTAGGAAAATTTTCTACCTCTTGTAGCGTGAGAGAGCAATCGTAGGAGTCCCAAAAATTTACCCAAGCTCAATCCCAAGCTTCCCCCAAATTTTTGGTTTTCTCACCTTCGTTGAAAACCCTCCTTTTTGGTGTGTACGCGTAGCCTTCGTCGAGGAAATTGACTTTGCTTCTTGGCCCGTGTGGATTTGAGTTCTCTAGCTCCATAGATCGTAGAAAGAAGTTTGAGATTTCTTCTCCTTTCCCTCTCCTCTCTATCGTCTGAAACCGGCTGAACAAAATAGGGAAAAATCTAATTTTTCCCCCTACTTATAATTTTAGAACACTTGACCCTTATTGCACCACACGTCCCTTTTTATTCCTAGTCTGTTTCATCTCGAAACGATTAAATTTTGCTCCGGTTCAAGTTCAAAATATTTTTAATTTGTATTTACTTTATTACTTTAAAATTCTCATAATTTTTTCAAAAATTTCGTATTTGGGTCTCTCGGGGGCCGACCGCCTCGTAAAACTTGAAAAATCCGATTATCTTGGAATTCGATGAAATTTGACATAGTCACAAGATTTTGCGAGATGAATCCAATGGTGAAGTCCGTTTCGTCATCCAAGCTCTAGAAAATTTTAGGTTTACAATCCGAACTGTTGTGGCAATTTATCGTTTTGCCCTTTAATATTAAAAATTTAAATTTACCTAGATTTTTACAGCTTTGGCCCTTTCAGTAGAGGCGCCCCTTAGCTTTTGGCGAATAGGCTTGTAATGGGGGTCAACATTGAGGCGGTGTGTGGCGACCTCAGGGTCAATACCCTCAAGGTCGGCATGTGACCATGCAAAAATGTCATTTTCTACCTCCTAGGAAGTCTATTAGCTGTCGAACTAGCTCCTTAGAGAGGGAAGAGCTAATGTATACTCTTCTGTCTGGATGTTTCTCATCTACGACAATAGGGGTGAGTTCCTCGACTGGTTCTCCTCTTTTTGTGGTGGCATCATCCCTTGGATCAAGGACCTCAACTTGTAACGCTTCTTGTGGCTTCCTAGTCTTCATAAAGGAGACATAGCACTTCCTTGCTGCTACCTGATCTCCTCTGACCTCTCCGAATCCATTTGGGGTTGAAAAATAGAGGATAAGGTAATAAGTAGAAGGCACAGCTCTTAATGTGTTGAGAGCAGGTCGCCCTAGTATGATATTATAGGCTGATAGACAATCTATTACTAAGAAGTTGACCATAATCGTGGAGCTCCAGGATGCTGCTCCGGCTGTGACTGGTAGGGTGACAGACCCTAGGGGATACACCTTCTTCCCTGAGAACCCAATGAGGGGAGACCTGACAGGCTGTAGTCTTTCCCTGCCCAGGTTGAGCTTGTCATAAGCTTCTACGAATAGGATATCCGCAGAGCTATCACTGTCTACCAGGATCCTTCATACCTGAAAATTGGCAACGGTCATGGTGAGCACTAGAGGGTCGTCATTGGAGTGCTGGACTCCTTCTAAGTCATTGTTTGAGAAGGATATTACTTCGTTGTTGCCATGCTTGGGCGCCTTGGACGGGCGTTCATCACCAAGGTGCCTAGCTTTCCTAGAATGAGCCTTCATGGCGGAGAGGGATTCTCCTCCTCCTGTAAGCCCTCCAGAGATAGTGTAAATTTCTCCAATGGGTTATGGATCCTCGTGATTGTGAGGTGGTGGTGGCGTCTGTCCCCTCCCAGCAACATACTAGCGAAGGTAACCACGTTGAATGAGGTCCTCAATTTGTCTCTTGAGGTTGTAGCAATCGTCCGTGTCGTGGCCATGGTCACAGTGAAAACGACAGTACTTATTTGGGTTTTTTCGGTTTGGAAGAGACTTCATCTTCCAAGGCCATTTTACTGTGGGGTCATCCTAAATCTGGCATACGATGTGCCCAACAGCGGCATTGAGGGGGGTGAAAGCTTGCCGATTTTTTTGAGGAGAGGGCCAAGTCGGTCTTTGGCGGGTAGCCTTTCCCTCTCTGTCCTATCGCGCTTGCTATCACTCTCCTTCTTGTCATCTCTATCTCTTTCCTTTCTCTTCTCTCCTGTCCTGGATGACTCACCTCGTCTGGCCCTCGTGATGTCTTCGACATTCATGTACTTTTGGGCCTTTACTAGCAGTTCCGTCATGCTCCTTGGTGGGCGCTTCATTACTAAGAAGAGGAAGCTTGACGAGCGAAGGCCTCCCAAGAAAGCGTTCATAGTCACTTTGTCATCCGGCTCATCAACTTGGAGTACTTCCTCGTTAAAATGAGTGAGGTAACTCCTCAAGCTCTCCTCACGATCTTGCTTTATGCTAAGTAGGTGGGTGATTAGCTTTTGGTGTTGACGTCCTCTGATGAAATGCGACACGAACGACCTACTCAGCTCAGCAAATGAGGCAATGGAGGTTGGGGAGAGCTTAGTGAACTATTGTCGGGTGGACCCTTTTAATGTGGTTGGGAACGCCCTGCATATGATTTCGTCTAGGACGTTGTGCACCTGCATCAGCGTTTTGTAGGTGTCAAGGTGATCTAGTGGGTCATTCGTTCTGTCAAAGGTCTCTACAGAGGGCATTTTGAACTTCTGAGGGAATTGGTAGTTCGCCACCTCAGGCTTGAAAGGAGTGTCTGTACGCTTCACCAGATAGTCCACTGTCTTGGGTCCCTGTGCTTTCATGACGTTGAAGCCATCGCCCAATTGATTTTGTACTTCCTTGATTTTCTCGTCCTAATGATTGGGAGCTCCTCTTGAGTGATCATGAAAACGACTCCCATGCTCCATACTTTGGTTCTCACCCTCATCCTTTTGGAGGCGAGGGTCCTCGCCATGAGAAGCAGGAAGAGGAGGAGGTGGAGGTCCCTCATGGTGGGCTCCCCTATGTGGGGCGCCCAAGGGGACTCCAAATGGGGCACCTAGACCTGCATGGGCGCCTGGATGGGGAGCAGCAAGGAGTGGAGCTCCTTGATGTCAAGGGCATGGAGCTCCTTGTGGTCCTCTAAGTTGTGCTCCTCCTTGCCCAGCGAGCATGAGTTGCAATATCTGTTGGTTTTGGGTCACCAGCTGCTGCATGGTCTCCAACATTTGTTGAGGATTTGGAGCTGGAGCATTCGAGACAGAGTTAGCCAGTGGAGGAACAATCTCCTCCTCTCGTGGTGGATTATCCTCAGGTTGGTTCATGGACCTCGTGGTGATTGCCATTGATTCAATAGAGAGAATGATTTGAAGTGAGAATTTTGTCGGTTCCCACAGACGGTGCCAAACTGATGATGCACAAAATGGTTTTGTACACGACCTGTCAAGTATGAATAATAAATGTAGTAATTAAAGTAGAGAGATGGAAAGACACAAGTAATTTATAGTGATTCGGTCAATGTGACCTACGACCACTCTTCAATGACTTTGGTCGCCGGGTACTTTATTAGCTTAAGGGTGTAAAGAGCAGAGAATATAAGCTTTGAGAGGGAAAGGAGGTATATGCTCCGTTGAGTGTGATGCCCCTCAAGTATTGGTAGGGCTTACAATTTATAGTCGCCCCCTAACAAATTGGGGCGACTTAATAGCGACTAAGCAACTATTTTGGTGGAGCTGACTACTTCTCCTCAACAGGTGGGGTGCTCTCCATGAGACTCAGTCGAAGGATGAGGCAATGGTTGACCTTCTCCAAGGCGGCGAGGGTTAGGCTCCTGAATGCTAATATATCTCCTTGGTGAGTTTGACTGATCCGTGACCACATCGGGCTTAGTGGGCTTTTATAAGGTTAGCCCTTTAATTGAGTTTGGACTTTCTCCATGGATTGGGTCATTTGGGCTTGACCCATCAATGTTAAATTCTACACATGTCAAACTTTATTTTTAAGTTTCAAATAGGTCATTTTGGAGCTTATTTTCTCATTCACATTTTACTTGATTTGGACAAGCGATCATACTACGTTAATCTACTCGCGGAGTGAAATACGAACCTACAAAATTTTAAGGATGAGTGTGTCGCATTTTAGTTTAGGATCAAAGTCAACAAAAAAAAATCAGATTTTTGACTTCAAAAAATTATGTTTTTTCCAACAACTTTAATAATCTGCATGAACTTAGAGTTCATCCACAAGTCATAAATAGGTCATCTACACAATATTTTTCCTTCCATAGCTTTTACTGGTTCCAAAATCCTCAGTTTTGGTTATTTGGTAAACCTGTGCCTGTTAGATCACGAGGAGCTCATTTTTTTTTTGGGCCAAGATCACGAGGAGCTCATTGATCACCATCTATACATAAAGAACACTCAAAAGATGATCTACATAGAACGAAAACATATTTAGAGATGGTTCAATAGTTGAGCTTGATTTTTGGTATTTCAGAGATTTCAGATTTAATATTTTTCATATTTTTAAAAGTTAATTAGTTATTCTTATTCATCAAAAGATATGTTTTAAACGTACTCAAGCAACGATTGTCAGTATCTGAACTCAGTGGTGGATTTAGTATGGGGGTAGTGGGGGCAGCTGCCCCCACTGAAAATTTTAAAAAATTTGGGACTTAGGTATAATTTTAAGAATTTTTTAAACTTGTCCCCGCTGAAATTTTTTTAAAGTTTAGGGTATATTAATATAATTTTTAATCTTTAAAAGCTAACTTTTGGTAGCTTCTCCTCATTTTTCACACTTGACAGTTTCCCCTAATGAAATTTTTAAAATTTTTGGGACCTAAGTGTAATTTTAAAATTTTCAAAAATTTTTAAAACTTGTTCCACTGAAATTTTCTTAAAATATAAGATAGATTAATATAATTTTCAATCCTTAAAAGTTAACTTTTGGCAGCTTCTTTCAACACCTGTTTTATTTTTCTTTCGTCTTCTTTGTCCGAAATTCCAATCCAGTCTAGGCGACAAGCATCCAATCCCTCTTTTTTTTTTTAGTTTATTTATTAGTTCATTTGGTGTATTCGTCAACAAATCTGCCTATTAGATTCAATTATTTTGCAAATCAAA
Organism: Ilex asprella; assembly: GCA_023539305.1. NCBI lineage: Eukaryota > Viridiplantae > Streptophyta > Magnoliopsida > Aquifoliales > Aquifoliaceae > Ilex > Ilex asprella. Next base: position 8,842,867 of record CM042186.1, read on the forward strand.
TTTGAAGAAATCCTAGAAGATTATGTTGAAACTAAGGAAAGGTAATCAATTAGCCAAATTTTTTGATAGTAGTTTTAACACTAATCTAAAATTAGATTTTTTATATTAAAAAATTAATTTAGTTCTTGTATAATTGATGGTTGTTTGGTGTATTATTTATAAACTTATGTATGATTTATTTGTTTCGGCTTGAGTCATCACTCAACTATTTTAGATTTTTGTTGAAACCTCTGTTCAGATTGGTTATCTGAGATTTTTGGTTAGTGCTATTTTTCTTCCCTATTTTTGTTGCCTTTTTTTGTATATCACTCATATATATGAGTTGCGTCTCTAAATGACATTCTTTTGATATAACTATGCTTATAAATAATTTATCAAGAATATATATTTTGATAAAAACAATGTTACAATTATATTTTGAAATTAAAAAATTTATGTTGTTCCTATTGGGCCAAAATCTTGGCTCCGACCTTGTCTGAACTCGAGAGAGCAATTGACACAAACCTGAATAACTTATAAAAAAAACATAAAAGAAGAAAAAGTGGCTAAAGAGAATAGTACCCAAAAAAAGATTTGAGAGAGCACTATGTATTTAGTGAAATTTGATGACAAAACCTTCCAAATAATTTTTATTTTCATCCTTCTCTCAGAAAAACAATCCCAAAGTAAAAGAAAAATAACATCTAGTTTACGTTTCTATTCAAAATAATAATAATAATAATGTGTACGACTCTATTAATGGGTTTTAAAGAGGAACATTAGATAAAGGCTTAATTTTTGATATTATTTTTTGCAAAAAATGACTCTTCAAGTTAGAATCTCCAATCTCAAGGATGAATAACATTATTATTCTCTGTCATCTTATCTTATGAATTATTGGGGTCTAAAAGAGTTACTGTTGAACTATGGGCAACCCATCCAAACTCACTCTAAATAGACAGCGTGGAAGTGTAATTTACTCAAAAGACAATCAGCATTCAAAAATTTTTAAAAAATCCAAATCAAATTGAACCCCAAGCTCAGCTTACCAACTTTATCCACAATGACAAATCTTCAAAAACTTTAGTTTATAATTCCTCTAGCAGAAAATTTCCGGGGCAGAAAACAAAAAAGAAGTAATGGGAGTTCTGGGTTTTCTGCAATTCACTCCCCCTCAAGTTCCGCCTCATCAGACCCTCTCTTCATCTGCTTCCTCTTCTGCAAATTGTAATAAGACCCTTCTTACAAGACGTAAAGCTATAATCTTTACTTCCTCTATAGTGGCCTCTTATGTCCACCTGTATCAAAATTCAACTATTCCTTCACTTCACTCTGCCATTGCCCAACAAATGGAAGACCTTCAGCAGGATGAAGACCGGCTCGTTCATGTCTTCGAGGTTTATCTCTCTCTCTCTCTCTCTCTACACACACACAAGTATAGATTTTGCTAAAATTTTCATTTCTGTGCTTTTTTGGCTGGCTGTTACAAATTCCTTGCTAATCTGTATGACCCAGTTCATCTTTCAATGTGATTCAGTAATAGAACATGGGATGAATTGAGGGCCTTACTCTGACAAACTATAATGAAGGGGTCAGTATAATTATGTCATCTAGACTAAGAGTACGAAGAATTTGTTGATCTTAGGTTTCTAAGCTTAGTGGGGGTAAGACTACAGAGGTCACATGTATTTTTACAAAAACTAAATAAGGCCAAGTTGAACAAAAAAGATGGGGTCAATTTTAAAATATTAGGATCGATTCTAAGATGTTCATGATTGATTTAAAAAAAAACACTGAATGTTAGGACTGATCCCAGAGAGTTCCATGTTGCTGTAACCTTATCTGATTGAGTTGTAGCCTTTGCCGTATTTTGTCATTTTGGTATTGTGGTGACTGCAGGTATTAGTATTCATTTCTAGATTTTGATGTATTCAATGAGACGGATTTTGTGTTCTGCATTATCATTTGAGGTTTATTATTACAGCTACAGGCATTGTGGCTCATTTAGTATTTAAAACTTGTTTACCAGTGGGTAGTGTTTGGAGTAGAAACTCATAATAACTCTCTAAGCATGAAGAGCAAGGAACTATAAGAATAATACTAACCAAACCAAATTCAACCAAGCCTTATGTTCCAATCATTTGGAGTCGGCTATAAGAGTCCGTCTAAACTATGAGAATAATACTATAGACAAATAATCATTTCATTGGAAATTTAAGGTCATTGTGGGTGTAATCTGATTAGTGTATAATATAGTTAGAGACAAGCTATTTTATCATAAGGGAACAATTTAAAAGCGAAAAAAGAAGTTATGGTTTGCATAATAATTTTAGACTTTACATAGAATCAAGTTTAATGCTCTTTTTGTTCTGGTGGGAATCAGGGAATGATATGTCTTCGTGATTGATCGAAGAGGCTGCTTCCAAATGGAACAATTTATTAGGGTTTTCTTGTGTTGGACATGGTCTTACACACGGGTGTTATAAAGCATTAAAAGAGCCTTAAAATTGGGGCCATTGTCTAGTACAATGTGGACTACTTTTGATATCCATAAGGATGCAAGTTAGCACCTGAGGGAGTCAATTTGTGCAATCAATGTCAAATGTTAGGTTTGAACCCCGTTCAGCCCTCCCAGCACCTTTGGTAATTTGAACTAAATTGCATAATTGCCTTTAGATACCATTTTGTTTCTCACAAAAGCCTGTATATTATAATGGAGTTATCCTAGTTCAATTATTGCACAATTCTTGATACAATAAGAAATTAAAAAAGTTCATTACTCAATTTTTTTCTTAATACTTCTAATACTGGACTATGCAACCTCAAATATTTCTAAAATTTCCTATCAAGATGCCTCTAGGCGTTGAGAGAATCTTCTTACATGAGTTCTTCATTATTCTTCATCTAATTTGGACAATGCTTTGTTTGGTTTGGTTTGGTTTGTAAGTTTATTTCATCTCTATTTTTCATGAGCCTGAAAAATCGTTTCTCAGCGCAAACTACTTTTTCATTTATTTGTTCTCTTCTTGTGGGTTACTGATCAATTCAACCATTTTTTTTCTGCACTATTTTGGATGTATTTGTAATTTACACTGAAAGAGTTTCTTGCACAAATTTTAGGAAACTTCGCGTTCAGTCGTGTTCATTGAAGACATTGAATTAGCAAAAATCCCCAAGAGCTCTACTGAGGCCATGCAGTCTGAAGATGACAGTGCAAAAGTTGAAGGGACAGGTTCGGGGTTCATTTGGGATAAGTTTGGTCACATTGTAGGATTTCATCCTTTGAATTTGATATTTGAAATAACTGTTCAGCATGCATCACCATATGTTGATGCTTATTTTGTTTCTTTTTTTTTTCTCTAATCCCAATAATCTTCGGTTCTGACTAGAATTCATTTAATAGTTTCTGTTGAAATCTTTGAGATGTAATTTATCAATATCAGTAGCTGTCTTCTTTGCTTTCACATAAAAAGGATGATCTAGAACGACATATTTCCATTACAATGGGAATCTAGTTACCTCTAATAATATGTTTTTGTGTAGCCTTTATGGTTTCTTTTGGGCTCTCTTCCTTTGATGCTAGCTTCAATGAGATTTTCTGAACAGTATTATTAGCATGTTGTAACAATATTATCAGATTTCTCAGTATGTAGAGTCTTGCTAATCTCCTTTGTTGGCCAGGTCCAACAACTTTTCTGAGTGCTTTTATGTTTGGCTGTTTGTAGTTTGTTATGAGACTTGTCCAAGGCTGTCATCTTGTATTTTCTTCACTGTAGTTGAAGCTTTACTTTGACCATGAGGGTATGTGCTTAGTATATTGAAACAGATCATTTTGTAACTGACAGGTCACTAACTATCACGTCATAGCTAAGTTGGCTACAGATAGAAGTGGACTACAGCGTTGTAAGGTTCTGTTCATGTTTATTATTTTCATTCCCTTAAATCGTTCTATCATTCATTCCTAGTCAATGAACTGTATGGAGTATGCTAAATCTTCATGTATTACAGCAGTCCTTTTTCCATGGAGTACCAATATTCTGTCAGTGTTCTTTTTTTTGCAGATATTGCTTGTTGATGCAAGCGGCAACAGCTTTTCCAGAGAAGGCAAGATTATTGGTTTTGATCCATCATATGATTTGGCTGTTCTAAAGGTTCTAACTTAAAGCCTTGTTGCTGTCATTTGTGGTTCTTTATTGATCTGTAATGTTGTTCGCATATAGATTTGGATTCTCAAAGTTAGTAGTCATAATGTATACAGCTTATAGAGTAGTAAATTTGAATCTCTGCGTCTGTTCCTAGGAAATCATATTGGTTGAAAAAAATCATATTTGAAAAAAATCCTTGGTAGGGCTATAAGCTCTTTCACAGATATGGTAAAAATGTCTTGGTTCTTTGATGTGGAAAGAACTTGACAGTCTGAGGTGAACATTACACAGAATTGCACAAGTGACTGTACATCTCATGAGTAACGTCAAGTTTGACTACTAAACAGGAAATTAGTGCTTTCTAAACCTTGCAACATATGATGGAGAAAATTGGCATGAGAGATAGTTCACTCTCAGAACCTTAAAAACAGTAGCACTTTGGTAGGCAATGCCAAGTTTTTGTAGCGTCTGTTTACTCCTTACAAAAACTTGGAGGCCAAAGCCTATATTCAATAGCCAAATAGGCTTTGGCCTCTAAGTTTTTGTATGCCTACAGTTAATAGTCAGTAATATGGGCCATAAGCTAATTATTCAATATTATTTTATGTTATTGATATTGCTGTTTAATCAAATCAACAGAGCACCAAGACCATTCAATCCACCATTGTAATTTTTCATTTAGATGCTAGTCTAAAACTAGAGGCTAGTTAAAAGCTAAGAAGCACAGATATTAACACAGGATATAGATGCGATGCGACATAGACACAGGACGGACACGTTGCTATTCATAACAAACTTAATTGTTTATGATAAGTAAACTTATGTCTAGTCAACTAATGTGGATCATTACACTAAAGAATCATAATAGTGAATAATTGTCCATTTTTGTTAATAGAGATTGTGTAGCTAGCTTATATAGTTACAATAATTGCCCTAATCTTCTCAATTGCTCTACTTTAGCGATAGTTTAATGCATATTTTTTATGGGTAAAATTTAAGTACACCTTTAACATGAGTAGTTTTAATAATTTTTTAACCATTCATAGTATAAGATAGTCATTTGTCACTTTTTGTGAGATAGTCATTTGCAGATTCTTAAGGTTTGTTGATTACGGTCAACACATTTTTATATTTTAGTAGCATACACGATCTAAAGATGTGTCGGGCACGTCACCAAAAAGTGTCGGACACATATCCGAAATTAAATTTTATCTTTTAATTATGGACATGAATTAAAAAGTATCAAACAAGTGTTCAAGAAGTATTAGTGTCTGATATGGATACATAATCTACGTAAGAGTGTCCGTGCTTCTTAGGTTAAGAACATATCAAAATGGCATGTTCATCTTAGTTCCCGCAACTTCTAGTGTAGATCTTGTATAGAGATTGGCCGGTGTGGATTACCTATTAGTTTGGTTGGTTCGTGGAGTTTTCCATGTTAATTTTTGTAAAGAGGCACTATATATGGTATCCTTTCTGGCCAAAAACTCTTTAAAACCCATATGAATTGACTCTGTCTCACGAGGTTGGTCATTTAGTGTCAGTTTTGCCCTCTTGGTCTTGATGTTGAAGCTCTGTCAGTTATTAGACATTTAGACTAGCTAAACTAGACATATAAGCTAGCTTTTGATATTCCAGGCGAAGATGTCACTAAGGTTGTAAGCTTCAAATGTTTTATCATCCTAGTTCTAAGATTTTGAATATGGTCCCCATTTTGTATTTCACGTGAATTATATTTATCTTACAGACCCATTTTCTGTCATGTTCATCCCTTTTTATTCAACTGTTAAGTATGTATTCATATATAATTATAATGCAAGTTACATATTCATATTGAATTTAGGATACTGCTATTTCAGACAGGTGTTAACCAGGTTTGATTAGATAATTTTCAATTTGCTCCAATACCGCTAAAATTCGTTGACATCCTCAGGTGTATCTAATATGACCCCAGATGCAATATCTTTGCAATCAACACAATGTCTAAAATTTTCCTTTCTTTAACAAATGCTCCTTGATGTTTGAAATAGTCTCCCCCAAAAATCTATCTGATAAGATAGGTGATAAAGACATTCTGTGCTCGTGGGTCTGTATCTCATTATCTTTATTTAGTTGTTGTTGTGTGCTATCTGCTACCTTGTGCTCATAGGCGTGCTAGTTGCTACCAGATTCATTGAAGGATTGAGCACCATAGATCTGCTAGTCGCTGCTGAGATTCAATCCAGGATTGAATACTATCATTCTACTCTATCAAGATATGGTATAGGAGATAATGCTCTGAGAGAGGAAAATATGCAAAGAGGGCTCCCTTGACTAATGGTAGGTTACTCCCTTAAGTCAAAGAGATGTGTTCTATCAAGAGTGTATAAGACTGCCAATCCAAGGATAAGAATTCTTCTCTTGATAGATCACATCTCCTTGACTAAAGGAGTAACCTCCCATTAGTCAAAGGAGCTCTCTGATGCATGTACTCCTCTCTCATTACATTATCTCCAACACTATATCTTGATAGAGCAGAACAATAGTATTCAATCCTTGATTGAATCTTGGTAGCAAATAGCACACTTATAGGTCCAGTCCTTCAATGAATCCAGCAGCAACTAGCATGTCGATGAGCACACGGCAGCAACTAGCACACGTGACATGACAACAACTAATTAGAGATCATGAGATGCAAAGCTATGGGCATGCAGCAGCAACTATGAGCTAATGACATCTTTATCACTACCTCACAAGACTTAGCTAACTTCTAAAGACTAGTCACCAAGCTAATAGGGCTATAATCATTTATCTTGAAAGAATTATGTTTTTCAGAAATCAAACAATTATATGCCGCATTACTGTTACCATTCCCCACCCCATTATTAGAGAACTCCCTAAGCGCCTTCATCAAATAATCCTTAATGAACTCCCAACAGTCTTGGAACACTGTCATTGAAAATTTATCTGGTCTCAGAGACTTATCCCTATTGCACTCAAACACTGCCTCTTTTATCTCACTTTCTTCAAATGGTCTCTCTAACTAACATGCTTTACTTTCACTTGTTGGATTCGACTCCAAGCCCATAATCCTTGGTCCCTCAATTTTTTCTTCTAAATACCCCACCTATCGAAGATACTTGTGATCTCTTTCTCAATCTTTTCTTTCTTCTCTAAAATAACTCCATTGTCAACTCTTTTTTTTTATAAATAAAACCTCGATAATTGGAGAGAAATTTTATTAAGAAGTAATTAAAAGATTAGAACTGAAACAGGGAACATAAACCTTACCCCATAAGAAACAAACATCATCACTAGTTATAAAGGAAAACATCATGACATTTAAGATCCATCCACCCAGAACCAATCTAGAGACAACCCTCTTTTGCTTCAGAGCTCTAATTCGCCTATGGTCTTGCATCAGTAGTTGACAGGCCTGAGCTGGGAGCAAAGAAGCTGTAGTAACCTCACAATTTTTGGTATCCAAAATTCCTTTATTTGTCAAAAAACATAATTATTAGTATCGTACGATACACAATACATATCGTACGATATATCATGATACACCTGAAAAACGATATGTATCGTGTCTCTGTATTATTTTTATACCATATTGTACGATACACGATACGATACGCCCAATACGTGAAACAACGTTGTTTTACTTTAGGACTTATTTTTAAATCACTAGTTAGTGAAACAACGTCGTTTAAGTGGTTATGGTTTAAAAAAACATAAATAAAGTTTGCTGTTAATGTTGTTTAATTGAATTCAAAATTTCTGACTAATATTAAGGTTGTTCAAGCACTTGATGTTAGAAGTTTGAATTAGAGATATTTGCATTTTGATATTACTAAACTATGTTGGAAACTTGAACAGTTGGTGAAATATTAATGAAATGCTATGTTATTATGAATTTATGGGTCTATGATTGTTTTACAAAGGTATATACATATATTTTATTAATAATTATTTAAAAATTAAAATTGCGCGTATCTTACGATACACGATACGATATAATACACTATTTTAAAAAAACGATACGCCTTCTAATACACGATTTGACTACTATGACAAAAAGTCAGCAACTGAGTTTGCTTCCCTGTATATATGTACAACTCCATTGTCAACTTCCACCTTATGAGATTTTTCTTCCTCCTCCCATTTGTCACTCTACGAAACAACTTCGAGCTATTGTCCCTCTCTTTTACACACATAATCTTAGCTTTTTGCCGCCTCGAAATTTCTTATTTAAAGACCACTTCCTAAAATTTGTTTCTCAAAACACTCATCGTTTTTCTCAACTAGGTTTTTCTTTTGGAACGGTGCCATTCTAATGGGATGAGCACAATAATGGAAAAAGAAAACAGCATCTGAAGGCAATCTCTTTTGGGAGACGCATTTCAGATGTTTCCAACATGGAAGACACATTTTATGCATGCAACATACAGCAAACCTTCAAAACACTGTCTGAATGTGATTCGTGATTTTAGGATGATATCTTAGGTCGAAGTTTATTTTCAAATTTCAGGTTACTCCCTCAACTTTCATTTTTTGATCGCGATCGCGACATTTAAGCAGAACAACCATGACAGACCTTCAAATGTCTAAAGCTCAAGCATGCTTAAGCATATGCCAGAATGCTTGTGATTGCTGCTATACATTGTTCTTTCAGCACGATTGATTTAACTCTCACTTCATCTTATTATTTTGATGTTTATGAAAAGTATAAATTAAGGGGTCTCATACATTATTTTGCAATGTGGAAATCAACTGAAAATGCTGCATCTAATATTTGCAGGTTGATGTTGAAGGGCATGAACTAAAACCAGTCACTCTAGGCATATCTCGTGATTTACGGGTTGGCCAGAGCTGCTTTGCCATTGGAAATCCATACGGATATGAGGATACTTTAACAACAGGGGTAAAAATGTGCTGGTTAAATACCTTATGAGGGCAAAGCTCTTAATGTATTTGCAACTACAACTCCTTGTGGCCATTATTGAACTTTTTAGTTGCATTGATGAGCTTATTTTACCTTAGTTTGCTTCTTTCTGATCAATCCTTCTTGCTTGCAACAATGTTTCGGGGCATTCTGTGTAGTTTCTCTTTAGCAAATCTTTTTCTAAAATGGGGACCTGTTAATGCATGCCCCTTTTGAAGAAACATAGATAGCTACTTGCTTTAAGGCAAGGAAAATTTAATTGGCTTAGACGTCTCATGCCATAAGGACTTAAGGAGGGGGGTCTGTGTAGAAAAGGAGAGGAAAGCATAGGGAGAAAGTTGATGTAGCCCACGTCTTCATATAGGGTTGAGAGAGACGATCCCTTGCTACTAAGTAGAGGGGTATTGACGGCCAAGGCCACATATCTGGGCAAGGCATATGCACAGTATAGCAAATAAATTGACTATACCTATCTGATGTTATCTCCTTCGGGTGGGACCCACTCATTAGAGATTTGATGTCCAAGGAAGCAAAACCACCAATACTGGCTTTGATATACTCATATACATGCTTCAGTGTGATGGTAGTGGTGTGATCCCATGGTATCACCCTTTTCTGATTTTGAAAGTCACAAATGGCTGCCTACATGTACCAAAACAGAAGGCTGCCCATATGGAGCCTTCATGGCAAACACAGGGATCTAATGCCTATACAAAGGATATAATGATAAACTTGCTGCAGGTAGTGAGTGGGTTAGGGAGGGAAATACCATCACCAAACGGAGGAGCCATCCGTGGAGCAATTCAAACAGATGCTGCAATTAATGCAGGTTCGTAAGAGAAGTCATAAAAATTTCGTTCTGCCTTTGGGTAGACGTATTGCATATATTTCATTTTCCACCTATCATTGGCTTTTTGTCTGAGTAGTACTTTCCTAATTTCTAACCATTCAGACATTGCTTTTTGTCATATATGTGCAGGAAATTCAGGTGGACCCTTGATCGATTCATATGGCCGTGTTATTGGAGTTAATACAGCCACTTTCACTCGCAAAGGTAAAGATATGTTTCTCTATTTTTGCATACCCAAGATTATTTTTTCTACAAAAATGGCTTCATATGTTTCTGCAAGAACTACATCTTGACCAAAACAAAAAAGTATTTTCAGGGAGATTTGCTTGTAATGGAACAGCATAATAATTATTTACATAATATGTCCAACTTTCTGTTGTTTCATTTGAGAAATATTTTTTTTTAATTCATCCTAAATTCTTTACAAGATCATTTGTTTGGCAACATGTCTCGTCTCAGAGATGGTTTCATCACCGTCTGAACATTTCAAATATGACTAGGTCATACATTCTAACTGCCTTGCAACACAAGATCTCTATCTTTGGGGATTTCTACTTTTAACCATTCGGAGACTACAGTTTTAGATGAAGAATTTATATTAGTACAACTATTAATTATAATGCAGGGACAGGAGTATCCTCTGGTGTTAACTTTGCAATACCAATCGACACTGTAATGCGCACTATACCGTATCTCATTGTATACGGAACGCTTTATACTGACAGGTACTGATTATTTCTTTTTGTTAAATCAGATTAATGCTCTAGTTGGTGTTGGTAATGTTCTCAGGTTGTTGCCTTACAGGTTTTGAGCCTTTAAGGAAAAACATTGATATCAAAAGGTGGTTTTGTCCGATGTTCATATGCTGCACTGCACAAGGCCTCCACAAGCTGTAAGACTTGTCAAGTATGTTGTAATTAAGATTAAATTCCAAAGATGAATCTAAAGAAGTACTATAGAACAATTTACTGTTAAGCTTTGTAAGCTCAATTGTCTCCTGATTTATAAATGGGGCTTTATAAATGGTGGTTTTATGATGTTATTATACTTACATCGTACTTTCAAACTTATTTTTAAATTTACCAAGATTTCTATAAAAATATGAGTCTAACTCATTCTTTTCAACATGAATGTGTGTTTTCATGATTTGAAGTTCTTTTTTTCTTTGGTCAGATCATCCGGTATCCGAAAGTCGTTTTGGGTTCCGACTAATTCGGATTCGAGCTGGATAGGACCACAAGGACGGCAAAGCTCTCTCTACCGAGCGCAGCTGCATTCCCAAGACTCGAACTCGAGACCTTGGTTAAGCTAGAATAGTTTCTTATCAATTGATCTAATGCTCGTTGATAGTTCTTTTTTTCATTGAAAGCATATTTTGCAAACACATTTTTATAATGAAAAATTGACGCTTTTATCAAAACCATGGTAAATTGAGAAATGAATTTGGAATCATTGCAAAGTGAGAATCAAGTTTAGAAATTAGTTTAATATCGAATCTCATGGCCCTCCATCCAAGGGCTCGACGTGACTGTGCCATTGCTGACACACTAGCATATTGTACCTGAAATGATGTTTTATCTTCTGGCTACTTAAGAAATTTTGTTTCTCATAATTCTTTCATTCGTTTTTCCTTTCTTGTTGCTAGTACATGGGCAATGTCCTCTTCCAAGCAATTGTTTGGAGGGTACACTCACATCTTAAAGCAATGTTTTGGCAAGGTCACAACCTCACATAACAAGTCAAATTATGTGTACTTTTCGAACGCCTTGTACAATAATAGGATCCATTGCTAATTAAACCATTACAGTGAATATAACTGGCAAAAAAATGTATTAGTAAAATGAGTCTAAATAACATTACTGGGTCATGCTAGTTTGGCACTGCAAAACTATAGACACTATAAATCCTCTTCTAGAAGAAATAACATTAACTATAAATTCGGCAAATTTTTTTTTTAAAGTTAATCCGACAGTTAATATTAATTCTTTAAATTTAATAACGAAAATAGATCTCTTAAGAATATGTTTGAAGTGACTTTTTAAAAGTATTTTTAAGATTTATGATTTATCATAAGCACTTTAAAAAAAATTGTATTTGGAATAACTTATTTTAATTACTTTCAAATGAGTCAAAAATAATTTTACCACTTAAATAACTAAGTAAAAATTATAAAAAAAAACTTTTACTTCTTTAAAATTATTTATTTACAAAATATTTCACCACCACTGCAGCTGCCACCCCACAACCAGTGTCACCACCTCACAATCACCACTACCACCCCCCATCGTCGCCGCCGCCACCACCACCACCACCATCACCATCACCACTATCATTGTTGCCACCCCACCATCACCTTTGCCACAATCACTATAACCATCGTCACTACCAATGCCATCCCCCACTACCATCGTTACTCATCACTGATTGCTACCATTGTCACCATCCACCATCATCATCATCATC
>CM042186.1:8855627-8873747 GCA_023539305.1 Ilex asprella
AACCCATCATCGCCCAACACCGCCATCACCCACTGTTACCCACCCCCACCACACCTACCACCACCATCGCCATTTACTACCACCCACCACCATTGTCACTGTCCACCACGACAACCCACCACCACTACCACCATCTTCATTGTCCCACTATCTTCGTTGCTACCACCGCCATCGTTATCCATGGTTGCCACTACTAACTATCATTACTGTCTCCCACCACCACTGCCGAACCCATGACTGCCACTACCATTATCGTCATCCAAAACCCACCACCACAATTACCGTTGCCACTCACAGCTGCCACCACCACTGCGGTCGTTATCGTCCACAACAACCATCACCGTCTCTCACCACCACCATCACTGTCAGCCACCAACAATATCACTACTCACCCCCTACTATAAACAATATTTAATTTTTTTTTCTCTCTATTCTATACTTGTGATTTGATTTTAAGTGTAAATACAAATATGTTTATGATTGAATTTTTTTTTGTATTACTCCATGCTTTTAGAAACGAGTAATAACTAATCCTTACAGATGGTAGTAAAATAAATTCAGAATAATTGAGAATAATGTTCTAATTACGGAAGAAAAAAAGCTCATCATATAGAGCTGATTTCTCCTAAACTCTAAATCCTCATTAAAGTTCTTATATTGGATGAGTATTACAGCAAAGCAACTGGGTTTTATACCAACAATTATGGGTGTCCATGGGCGGGGCCGGGCCGGGCTAGGCTCGGGAAATTTTTTTCGGGCTAAGTTTGGATAGTATATGTCCAAGCCCTTATCCAAGTGAGTTATCGGCCGGGCTTCAGGTAAGGGTAGGCTACCCATATGCCAACTCACGAGCATATTGAGTTTTTTATATACAACTTCATTTAAAAATAATGAATATTTTTGTAACTTAATATTTGTGTAAATTATATTTTTGAATAAAAAATAGAGTTAAAATGGATAAAAATAAAATAATGAATAATTTTATTTGTAATTAGGAGATAAACTACATCCAATAGAATGAATATATCCCAACTAGGTTGACACATACTCACTTATCTATCATTTGCATTACTCTGCACTTTAAAATTTATATGCTTAATACATGGAAAATAAAATAATACATTATTTATACTATCTAAATTTTTAAAATTTCAAATTCTGACATTGGGAGACTTATTTCAAAATTTCAAATTTAATGGTTTAAAAGTATAATTTTATTTTTCAAATGAAGGGTGGGCAAGTTGGGCTTAGCGGGTGGGCGGGCAAGTTTGAAGGGCAGGGCTTTGGGCAGGGTAATGGATTTGGGGGAAAATACAAGCCCTCTTTTTAAGGATATTGGGCTCGGGCGGACCAACTATCGGGTTTTTAGCCTATTTTTTGGGCCGGGTAATGGGACCCATGGATACTCCGGCCTAGAGACACGCCTACCAACAATCGTCAATATATATTAAGCCATGAAAAACAAAGACTTGGAAGTTGTATCAATGTGTAGTTCCACGAATCTCATAAATTCTAGTTATGCAATTGGAATGTTTTGATTAAATATGATAATCACTAAAATTATTAAAAGAGCAATGCTTCACGACTTAACTTATTGACATAATCATTCATAGTCATTGGATTAGTAATGAGCCCCAATATTGTTTAGGACCGTTATTAATCTAATGATTATGATGAATTAGGTTAGCATGAACCGAAGCCAATTGAAACCATTAACAGAGTGTTAAAAGAGAAGCACAGCAAATAATAAAAACGTCACAAGAACTTTAAAACCTGAGAGAGGGAGAGGGAGAGGGAGAGGGAGAGGGAAAGTAATTGAAAAACCAGTAGTCATGACAATGAAATTGATCATTTTAGAATTGGCGAAAAACATTTAATTATTTTGGTATTTGGTGTAATATCTATCCATGTACAAAAAAAAAGAATAATCCGAAAAAAGAGTTCCCAATCTTCTGCTAGTGCTTGCACCATCACCATTGCTATTTCCATGACCCGATCCTTCTTCTCCTTCGGTTCAGACTCTAACAAGAATAAACCATCGTTGTGAACTGAGTTGGAATGACCAAATCTGCACAACCATTCCTGCAACCAGGCCATTACTCCTCCTAAAATCATTCCAGTATTTGGTCAAAACGTACATTGGATTATTTTCACCACCAGAGCCAGGCTTCTTCATGTCCCACTTCCTCAACTTTATCTCGCTTTCTTCCATGGTTGGTCCCATTATCCATGCTGATATTTCACCACAGTTCTTTCCATGAATATTGCGCATTTCCACCTCTCTCTTCTCATGGTGTTCTAGTTCAAAACCCAGTTCGATTTGACTTATCGGTATCGATAGTCGACCATGTTGATCACTAACATCTGTATGGGACAAGCATTTTTGTATCACCAGCACAGGCTCAGAACCCCCCACGCCTCTGATTAAATTCTTGAACCTTGTGGGTAGGTCAGGTTTTGGGTTTGAACCAGTTTGTGGCATGTTCTTCCTCTGCTTCTTTGGCTTCATAACTTTTGTTTCAGAACTTTCACCTTCAAAAAACTTCCTCTTTGACGTTCTCTTCTCAGACTTTTTGGTTCTATCCACGGAAGTAGGGTTCATGGGCACCTCAACTCTCATCGTCCTTGGTACACTGTGATACCAAACCTCCTCTTTACCTTTCTCCATAGAATTCTCTGATTTCATCAACATCACCTTTTCCTCGCATAACTCTTGAGAATTAATGGTTGGTTTCTCCACAGAAGCCTCAGTATTCATCAACCCTTGTGCATTGTTCATGTAAAGATTGCCCAATGTGAGATTGAGCGTCACATCATCCTTGAGAGTTTCTTCGTCCATCAGCCCTTTTTCTCTATCATCTCCCTTGGTCTCAACCTCTAACATACTGATGAAATCCCTAGTAATAGGGATTTCCTTCGTCTTCACACCCTCCAGAAGTTCAAAGACAAAATCTCTCATGATCTTCGCTGCAGTTGAGAGGGGATTAGGGTTTTCTTAGGAAAAGTGGGAGAGGTTTGGGGTTTGTTTTGGAGAGTAGTAATGTGAAACTATGGAGGAGAGTGATGAAACCTGTTGAGGACCTGCTACTTATACATAAGCTTAAGTCCTAGTGGCCAAAAAACTCTCTATTTGCGTATAACTACTTTTCCTAAACAACGTAAGAGAGAGGAATATGATACATTATATGTAATTTCAAACCTTTTAGAACTGGGAACATAGTGTTAATCGAGCTCTTGTTGAGCATAATTTACACATAAATAAACTAGTTCGTTTAACTATTTACTCATAAATGAGCCTAAAATAGTGTTCAAGCTCGACTTGATTAACAGTCCTAATTGGGAACTCTGTTTGATGTTTAAGTTTTAATTAATTGGTTTTTGGATTTCAAATAAACCCACTTGTTTAGTTGAGATAGAAGTGTGCATTAACGGCCAAGATTTAATTGGCATGAGAATCTAATGGCAATGATGAGACAGGTTTAGTCAGATATGCTTGAATGGCAAAATGAGTTTGAGATTGAGATCCGGCATCCAATAATATAAATTCTTATATTTTATTTTTACAATCTATATTTAAATTTGTTAAAAATTAAAATACAATCTAATAATCATTTATTATCATCATACATTTAAATAGGATAAGATATTTAAATAACGGAGGCAGTAGAGCTGATTAAAAGACCAAAATGCCCATGGATGATATTATGTGAATGGAGAACAATTACAAATGAGTAATGTTACACCGACCAAATTTTAGGACTAAATTTAGAGCCCAAATGACATGACAGAATATTATTTGGAGTCTTTATTGGGGCCCAAATGACATAGCACCAAATAAAGAAGCCAAAGTCAGTTGCCATGTCATTTGGACTCCAAATTTAATCCCAAAATTTGATCAGTATAACATTATTGATTACGAATATCCAGATTAAAGTCAGTTTTATCTCTGTCTTCCTATTATCTTTTTCAAAAGGCCACCATAACCTGCCCGTGAGGGGTATTCATTTTGCCATATGAAGATCCATTGTGTTTGTCTTTGAAGCCCGAAATCAGGTTCAAGTGTAAGCACAGGTGACCGCTTGTATATAAGAATAAATTTGACCGCTTGTAATATACAAATAAGGGTAAAAAAAAAACCTCTGAACTAAGTTTCTGTCTCACTTCACTTCCTATATTTTTATGGTTTGCACTTAATCCCCTCCAACTTATGAACAAATTGTAAATGTTAGTATAGGTAACAGTTTATACAAAAACACTAAACACCACAAGACATTGATCTTTTAGCCACATATATTATTGCAGCTAAATGTATAAAAATTGTTATTATCTATTTTAGAGACAACTTTTTATTGCCACTAAGCTGCGATAATATGTGTATGAATAAATCATTTAGCTATGACATTTAATTGTTACTCCTAAAAGTAAATTTTTTTAGCCGTACCATGAAAAATGTCACTAAATGTGAAATTTTATGCCGTCATAATTATTGTAACAACTTAACGTAATGTTGCCACTAAAATATATTATATCACTACTAAAAGTTTTAGATTTTTAGTAACAACAATTAATTGCGGCTAAAAGTATACATTTTACCCACAATTAAAATCACCATTAAAATTTGAAACATAGGTTTTTGACAACTTATTGTCGTTACTAATTAATACATTAAAATAAACAAAGAAACATATCACATATTTGAAAGAATTTATTTTTCAATATTATCAAATTTCACATGCCTGTTGTAGTTTAATATATCTAATGAAAAAAAAATATAATAAACTCTCACTTTCAAAGATATAATTCT
Organism: Ilex asprella; assembly: GCA_023539305.1. Taxonomy (NCBI): domain Eukaryota; kingdom Viridiplantae; phylum Streptophyta; class Magnoliopsida; order Aquifoliales; family Aquifoliaceae; genus Ilex; species Ilex asprella. The sequence continues at coordinate 8,860,432 of CM042186.1, forward strand.
CAAGTCAAATCACGTGAAAATAATATTATGATATTAGCATCGTTAAATTGTACGTGTATACCACGTCATCATCAAAGAATAAGAATGAACAAAAAAAGTTATGATCATGTTTTCAAATTGTGTCATAGCAACTAGAAAATGATACCCACTCAAAAGAAAGTAATTGCATAACAATCAAGTCTCAACTACATATTCGTTTTTTGGCAAGTTATTAGATCTTTTGTCTATAGTTTTCGGATGCGAGCTTTCCACAGTTGTTTTTAGAGCTTCTACTAGTTTGTACCTAACATATATTACCCAACATTAATAGAAATTCATCGAAGAAAATCAAGAGAAGACATATTAGAGATGATTCAAATATATATCAAGGCTACATAACTAGTTTGCTCAATGTAAATATATTATACCAGCCAATAGAAATTCTAATCTACCAAACTGTTCTAGTGATAGAGGCAGCGAGCCCTATGAGATTGTGGGCATATCAGTCTGCTTGAGTAAGTAAAATGTACAAATGCAAATAAGTATACAAGTTTGCTTGATCACAAACAAATGCAAATAGGCATCAAAGATTGACTCTACTAGTTCTTGAATTCCATATTCAATTTTTCGTAAATCAAACAAAAAATAGAAACAATACCAAGAATATGATCAACACCGTAAATAAATTGTTCAACCCATAAAAGTAAGATTACTAACCCATTAAATATAACTTTTCCAATTTAAGAGATCTTACCTTATCACAATGAAGAGAGGTAAGAATTTTCCCGACTCTTTCATTTGCCGAAAAAATGTGGTGAGCTGAGTTTGAAGTACGACATGCACCTGTGTTTGTATCTCAACAAGCATATTGGACTCTAAGAACTCCGGCCGCGAAGCCAAATCACTGTTTTCCCTAGGTATCTTCCGATCTCTTGTTATGTCAGGAAAGTCTTTTATGTCGAATCATATGTGAATATATTTGAGGAAGCCAAAGTGAACAGGGGTACGAGGTCATTAAAGTCGTCTACTTGATTATGGTACATACAATATACAAAGTTGATATGTTAATAACTGCCTTTCTTTGGAACATTTTGCAAATAGAACATCAGCTCTTATCAGAAAGCAGGGAAAGAGATTTACACCTTTAATATTACCCAGACCCATGGCAAATAGAATTATAATATCCAGGTCCAAACAAGAGTTCTATTCACAATGCAATGCAAAAAAGTTTCAAACAAAGACAATTATTATTATAAACTTTGTATACTGTAAGTGTACCACAATCAAGTAGATGAGCAGCTCATACACATCTTTAGGGACCTCATATTTTTGTTCACTTTGGCTTCCTCTAGTTAGTTCTTCTACATAGTATGTGCAACAATAAAATATATCACATATGTTTCGACTTAAAATGCTTTCTGACATAACAAGAGATGGAAAAGACCTTAAGCATAAGAAAATCCATGGAAGCAGCTGTCTTTGGATCGTCATTCAACTTTATATAATAGACTTTGATGTCTTTTCAAAAGTTGTAGAAAATAACCGGTTTTTTTAAATACTTCTTCAGTCAAAATATCTACATATGCAAATCACTACACCCAACTTACCTTTTATGCTCAAATCCTAAATCAAGCTCCTAATATATTTCTTTATTAAATTTCTTCTCGTTAGCTGAATAACATTCTCTTCAATATATTCAAAATCAACAACATAATTATCAAGTAACGGGACAACGAAGCGCAGTTCGTGTGGTAAGACGCTTTCCTACAACCGTACTGTCGTGGGTTCGAGTCATCCAAGGGGGAGGTGGGAACCACTGTTGATCCTCTGAAAAGAAAAAAAAATATATCAAGTAACGGCAGACACAAATATTTCACATATTCCTCTGCCAAAAAAAGAATATATTAACTTTGGAATCAACATTCAGGCAAAATATTAAAGAAGTTGCAAGCATTACATCTTCACCACTGATTTTCACACACGCAGTAGCACACACACCTCTGACAAGCAAAATCACACACATAATGATGCTGTAACATGAACAAAATGACACTTTCTAATTGCTTCGTTAAAAAATTTCGTCCCAAGTGCAACACAACATAAATTAGGACTTAAAACGTGAATTTCGCATGACATAATTTTTATGATTATTATACATTTTATGTTTTAGTGATTTTGGGATCGGATGGGATCAAATAATAAATTAGGTAAAATTGTGACGTCAGGATCTTACAAATATAAATTAATTGGAGTTTTAAAGACAGAGCAAGAAATAAGGATAAAGAGCTAAAGCAAGACAATGAGAGTGAAAGAAATTTGAGAGAGATTGTTATTTTTAAAGCTAGAAATCATTATTAAAATTATTATTTTAAAGTTTTTTAGAAGGCTTTGTTATATTTTAGGACTTTCTATAATGTTTTATTTAGACTTGAGAAAATTATTTTTTTTGTCCATATTTAGGTATTATGTGACAAATTTATGATAAAAAAATGTTAGCAATTTAGACATTATCTGCTTGAGGGACCATATAAAAACATATTTAATATTTCAAACATAAAAATAATGCAATTAAAATATTAAGCGACTAAAATGAAATAAATTTCATATTTTAGGAACCTCTAATGTAATTAACCCCAAATTTAATTTCGTGTGGCATTAGGCTGAACTTTTGGGCTCTAATCAATTAACTAAGGTTTTTTTGTAAGTTGAAATTTTAAGGGTACATAACCCTTACTGGTAGGTCATTAAGTCCATATTTTTAAAACTCAATTGTGTCCAAGTATACAATTTGACTTTTTGTGTTTGTCCTTTCACATATTTGCCCCTCCTTAAATCATGAATATTTCTTTTGGTAGTTAAGTTAATTTTTAATTTTGTTTTATTGTATTAAAGATTTTCTAATATAATGCAAGAATTATATTATCACAAAATTTGCATCTAACATTAATTGTGTATATCTTAGCTGTAGACATTAAAAAATTAACAAATTAATGTCTATAATTGAGCTCAAATCAATTAGATAAATTACATTAGATTGAACCTAAATTCCATAAGCCCAAATAAGACAAATCAAATTGGCTTGAGTTGGACCTAAATTTCATAGCCAAAATACAACTAACCAGTCTTGTTAAATTAAATTAAAATGGTCCTAAATTCCATGAGCTCAAATAATAGAAGTTCAAATTAAATTGGTTTGAACTTAAATTTCATAAGCCCAAATTAAAAAGACGTGTAAAGGTAAATTGGATTGGACTCAAATTATATAAATCAACTAAGGTCCACAAATTTATGGGTAGCCCACTACCTAAGGCCCATATAATGGTAATAAGGTAAAAATACCCTTATATGAATAACTATCACCCTTATATAGATAACTACTCCTACCACTATAAATAGAGGTCTGGGGGAGGCCAAGAAAGAAAAGCAAGAGAAGCCAAGGAGGAAGGTAGATAAAAAAACTCTGCCCGAGTCCATCTTAGGAGGAGAAGGAAAGATTAGCAGCGAAGCTCTGTCGGAGTTTATCCCCAGTTGAGGTCTTGCAAATCTATTTCTAAGGAGAAGAAACATCGCCAAGGTCCTTCTTCAAGAGCTCCTGTGACACCCCAAAAATCGGGGGTCGTTTATCAACTATTGATCTTCCATCAACCTGTGGAAGTGCTCGTGACTGTCGTCTAACCCGACATCACGTCAACAGTATTCCCATAACCGGGATCATAACTCACATGTGCAACCCGTGTACATTTTACCTTTTGACCCAATCAAGGTCATTTACACATCATTTTATACTTCATTATTGTCCATTTATATCATTTGAACAAAAGAACCCAAAGTCCAAAAGTGTGGCATAACATTCTTAAAATTTGAGATTTTTTGAAAATCTATCAGTAGGTCAATGTTCTACCTGTAGGTTTTGCTTACTGGACAAAGTTCTACCAGTACGTTGATGTCCTACCGGTAGGTTTTGCCTGCTAGAAAAAGTTCTACTGGTAGGTCAATGTCCTACTGGTAGTTTTTTGCCAACTAGACAACGTTCTACTGGTAGGTTGATGTTCTACTGGTAGGTTTTGCCTAAATTTGCCCGTTTCACCTGTTTTTAGTTTTTAATCCCATCAAATCCATCCCACAACCATTCAATACATGTTTGATGAAGTTTTTTATGTTACACATGATCCATACAAGTTCAACTAAAATCATTTTCATATGATTACATACCATGACTAAGTTTTTAACAAAAATTTTACAAAACCCAAAATAAAGTCACATTCTGACTTTCTTCATCCATGATGTTCAAAATGAGAGTCGTCCATCGGTGTATACTAAACACCTGAAATGTTTTTCCACGAAGGATGAGCCACGCTCAATAGAGTATCTTCTAAAAGACTGCCTTCCAACATAAGTGTATATGAAATATTCACACACAACATTCATCCCAAACAAGAATATGCAATTCAATGTTGAAATTCTACCATGTCATGCCATGAATTGAGATGAGATTCACTCATGCACCTTACCCAAGCCCTTACCGGCTCCCACAACACAATGTAATGTCAATGTGTAATAAATCCGCCATTGATGTTATGCACTCAATGAATATTTTATAAACAAAATCACGTGTCTTTGTTAGGTAATGGACTTTTGGTGTTGCACTGCCAGCTCCGCACACCGATACACTTTTTTGGACTTGCATCGTCAGAAGTGTATAAACCAGTAGGTGGGTCTTACACCCGAAGGGGAGTCTAGCATTTCTTGTTATATTCGACACAAGTTGTTTTATGCAACCATGCGATTCAGTTGGAACTTCGTTCCAACTTTTTCCAAGCCCACCTATCATCACCAAGTATGGTGTTTGGTTGAACCATGCACATACACACCCACACTCATGTCCAATGCCCACGAATGTGATGCCAACATCATGCCCAATATGCAATGAATGCTAAATGAGCAACTTCCAACATTCCATTGTCGATTATATCAAAAGTATATAATTTGCATAATTCATCATGATGTTAAGATATTATAAAACATATATATTAAAAATATACCCAACAACAAATCCCAAACATGTTAGCACATATTCTATGTCAATAACATACTTAATTCACAAAACACAATATAAACACATAGCATGCTCACATAATACCATTTTCCCAAGAAATCACATTAAGCAATTTCTAATACCCAATTTAAGATAGAATTTATTTTACCTATTTCCAATACCAATTCCTCAATTTCACAACAATAGGCAAGTGTTAAAGTCTCTAACAACCTGCCCATTTCATATCACATTCCTAGGTTGAGAATAAACCTAAGTAGGAAGAAAACTCTACCTCTTGAAACATAAACCCACTTGGTAAAAGCCTTCAAAAATTCCAATCTCACCCAAAACTCTTGATTCCTTCAAGCTCATTTTTGGGACTTTGGTGAAATCTGTTCTTCTTGGTATGGTTTTGTAGCCCTCGTCGCGTAGAACAATTTTTGTTCTTGGCTTGAGTTGATTCGAGCAACGAATCTCCATAGATCGTAGAGAGAAGGTGAAGAGAACTTGGGTTTTCCCTCTTTTCTTTTCTAACGTGAAGACCGACTGAAAAATGGGGAGAAAAATCATATTTCTCCCTTATTTATACCCTTTAATTGCTAGATCCACAACGTGCCACACAACACTCTTTTTTTTCCGGTCTGTTTTCGCCTCGAAACGATTAAATTTTGTCCCGATTCAAGTTTAAAATATTTTTATTTCAACTTGTTTTAAATTATTTTTCAAATTTCAGAATTTTATTTAAAATCTCGTTTTCTGGGTCACCCGAGACCTGACTGTCTCGTAAAACGCGAAAAATTTGATTATCTTAAAATTTGACAAAATCTGACAGAGTAACTAGATTTCACGAAACGAATCCAATGGTGAGATCCACTTCATCATCTGAGTTCTAGAAAAATTCAAGTTTTCAACCCGTGTCAAAATGGTAATTTACTGTTTTGCCACTTTTAATAAAAAGTTCAAATTTACTCAGGTTTTATAGATTCAAATCATCTTCAAGTCATTCAACATAAAGAATGGTGAGACTATCCAACAAATCAAAGTTCAAAGAATGAGAACTAAGTCAATTTGACCCTCGTCTTTAACAAATCTACCAAATCATCGCTAAATCGAAGATTAAGGAACACGTTGATGAAGCCATTTTCTTCACCAAATCCACCAAAGCCAACACCAAATCAAAGATCGAGAAACATACTGATCAGACCCTCGTCATCATCAAATTCATTAAGAATCAAAGGATAGTGCATGTGAGAAGCACGCCGAAGAGAGTCAACACCATTTTATTAAATTAAGTCAAATCATCAACAACTGTAATTTTGACATTACTTTTGTGTAATATTACATCACGAATTTTGTCGTTACAAATTTTTGGTATGCCCAATGGGACACTCTCTTCCTTTCATCTCTCGAAGTCAAAAAGTCAAAAAGTCTGACAGCAATGACAACCAAAGACATTGTCATTCCTCCCACCGAAAAGTTAGCAAAATTGGTCAAGGAATCTATTCCAATAACCCACACCAGAACAAAGGCGGACAAATCTTAACTCTTGCCACCAATGTAGCATCACTCTAGGCAAAGTAAAGAGAAGACTCTTCTAACAAAAAAGAGACAACATGCCTATTCTTCAATCAATCTGGAGGAAGAAATGGACAATTCTCTTCCCAACACACACTCTAGCACAGGCTCGAGGATTGAATATTACTCTGAGACTTCTCCTAAGCAGAAGTGATGTGATTACTCCCTGGTCTTCAATATGTCTATGCCTGGATGGTGACAGATGCCACTTCAGCTGAAGAACATCTTCAAACAACTTACTTCTACGATTTAAAGATTGACCAAAGCTCTTGAAGGTAAATACATGTAGATCGCCGCACTAATGAATCGGCTTGAATTGCAAGAACTTTAAAAGAAAGCAGTCAAGAAACTCCAAATCCATCTGGTACCAAAACACAAAAAAATCCTAAATCTTTAAAAAAACAACAAAAGCAAGGGCAGTATGATTGAGCCTTGATGCAAAATGTCATGCATGATTTTCTCAGATTTTTGTTGTTTCACTCTATATCCAACAACTCCAGCATATGATTGTAGATACGATCCGAGCCCAATATGGAAGAACTCAACAATCTTCATTGGTATAGGTCAAACTATATAGTCGACGAATTGATGAGATGCAAATGCCTATGGGCTACCAACCCCCTAAGTTCCAATGATTTGATGGAAAAGGCAACCTAAAGCAACATGTTGCCCATTTCATCGAAAATTGTAATAACGTTGACACCTACGATGATTTAATGGTGAAAAAATTTGTTCGTTTCCTTAGAGGCGTTGAATTTGGCTGGTACATAGATCTTATAGCAGGGACTGTTGATAGTTGGGACTAACTTGAACGAGAGTTTCTCATTCATTTCTACATCACCTGACGTATGGTAAGTCTTCCTGAACTTGCAGGGACAAAACAAATAAGAGATGAATCCGCCATTGATTATATCGAGTGTTGGAGGAGTCTTGATCTTAACTGCAATGAGCACATTAGTGAAGATTCTTCGATTGATATGTCCAACGGATGCATTGGGGATTACTTTATAGCCTCTAGGAAAATATGCCTCATACTTTCAAAGAACTTACAACACACACCAATGACTTGGATATCCAAATCTCCAGACATGTAAATCACTTGATAAGTGATCCTCATGAAAATAAAAATGTAAAATCTTTCAAAGTAGAGGAAGTTATGACAATTGCCATTGCACCAATGAAGATTTCTAATAAAAGGGCAAATACATACTTCAATGCTAAGTTTGATAGGAATCATTTAATAAACACAACAGAATTTTAAAAAATAATTATTTGATTCCTCATGCCATGATATATTCATGTTTAATACAAACCAAGAAACCTTAGATCTATGGAAAAGATTAAGGGTTACCTCCAGAAGCGTGCCTTTAGCAATCTTCCAGCATTATCAAGCAATCTTCAAGCATTCTTAAATCTTCAAATCTGAATTTGATCTTTACCCCCAAGCCTCGCAAATGTTTGGCCTCTATTGGTATCCACACGAATTGACAAACTTGAAAGATCTACTTTAGTCATTGATAAAACTAGTAGAGAGAGAATGAGAGGTAGTTCTTCTTGTGCTAGCAAGAGAGTTGTTATATCTATATTATATCCACCTCCTACATAAAGGTATTTATAGAGCTTTAAAGGCTCTAATCCTAGTTTGGGTCATATTGTAATTATCTTATAATTGCATATAACTCCTTTATTAACTATTAATTGTAAGAAAGTCCATAATTAACTCTTAATTAGGTTTTCACCCCAATTAACTCTTAATTGGTTGTCTCTCTTTTATCCTTTAGTTTTCAATTAATTCTATTGTGTGTGACCCTATAGGTTCAAGCATACCCGGTTGTAGGCATTCGATAATAACTATAAGTAGCATCTCAAATTAGAACTCTTTCTAATTTGGCTTGAATTAGAACTCTTCCAATTCTCCCTTTATAAAGAAAAAATAATATATATTTATATTAATTTCATTCTTCGGGCTTCTACTAATCATAAGTGACACCTAGCAGCATATCATGATCAACCTCTGGATAGCACGAAGTAGGTAAATAACCCATTCAGTTTATAGTTATCATGCAATTCAATCCTTCTATCACACAGTGCCCCAATTGAATTACTAGGGTATGAAATTACTATCAAACCCCTAATTTAATCTTATGTGTTCGATCTTAGGATTATGACTCTTAATGATCAATTAGAAACTCTTTTCTAATTATTATACTACCTTGGCCAATGACTCTTTGAATCATATCCCAGAAGATCACATAGGACAGTCTCCCTTTAATTACTAAGGATGATAGATTCTATGTTGTACACTAATAAATCTCCATGCATGTCTAACTATGTCCAACAATACATATCCAAGTTACATGGTTAGTATATGAATATGTTGGATAGTTAAATCATAGAAGTCCATGCACAAGACAACCATGGTGTTTCAAGTCTAAGGATCAGTTGCATAATTATAACTTTAAGATTTAATATTGACAGGCATGTAAAACTCCATATGAAAATCCTAAGTTAGTCAATGGTCAAATTTAGTGTACTTGTTCTCTAATAAGCACCCACACACCTGTTTTAGTGTCCCTACACTAGTGACTTGGACGAGTCACCTCATATCAAATATGAGTAAACATAGTGTGTGCTAGTCTATCCGAATTACGTAATGCCCAAATAATAATCCTATGACTAGGAACATTTAAGAGTTAAGTACTAAAAAGTATAGGTCTCCTCTTCTCAACACATTGAGAAACTATCTCCTTAACTTATACTCTATGGACTATACTATGTATATTAAAATGAAATAAAGTAAAACATGATAAATAAATTTGCCGATTTATTTAATTAAGTAATGAATGTTGCTAGTACAACCCTAAAACATCATCTATATAATTGATTTTAGAGCATACTACTAACAAAGTTCACTCAATATCAGGTCCAACAGAAGAAAAGATCGAGTTTGAAAAAACTTGAAGGGAAGGACTATCCCTTCTCTGATGCTGAAATTTCTGATATCTTTGATGAGTTGCTCGAATTAAAGCTTATCGAGCTTCCAACGCCTAAATGACCAGAAGAAGTATGAATGGTTGATAATCCAAAATATTGAAAATATCATCGAATTGTTATTCATCCCCTTGAAAATGCTTTATCTTGAAGGAAGAGATTCTTCATTTGCTAAATGAGAAGAAAATCAGACTCGATTCTATTGAAGATACATCAACTGCAAAAGTGACAATGGTCACTTTTGGGTCTTTTGACCCTATACCTATCTCAAATAAAGGAGTATAATCGTCACTTCACGTATATCTTAAGAAACCATCACAATTATTGAATTCTTCCACCTCCACAAAAGAAACATCATCAATCGAAGGAAAGGAATTCATTGTTTCCCTTCCTTATGGAGTTGTGCAAGTCCAATTCATTGTTGATGACAAGGTGAAAATAGTTTATGCATACCTAGGTATGTTAAGCCATGAAAACTCCAATGCTTTATAAGCTAATGACAGATGATCTAGATGTTTGGGCATCATCGTCTTAATCCAAAGATGAAACCGGAGATGGTTGCTCAACTTTCATAAGCAAAAAAGATAAATATCGAACTTCAAGTGCTAATATGAAGTCATCTAATCTACCAGATGACACATAACTCATGCTGGGGGTACTAGTCTTGGAACTCAAATCAAGTGGGTGGCCTTCTTTGGATGATTCTGTGATTATTGAAAAAGATATGGGGGAATGGACTACGGTGAAGCCTCGTAGATGCCATAAGATACAACATTTATCTTATTTATCTAATTAGCCAGTACACCTTAAAAGAAAGAGGGGATCTCATTATTGTTGAAATCAAAGACGCGGACCGGAAATAAGAGTTCTATCTTAGCCAACAATCATTGAAGATGAAGACTATAAATTGTCTTCTCGCACACCTATTACTTTGTTGGAGTACTTTCCCAACCAATTTTTTGAAAGAGAACCGATCACATCTTATGTGATTAGTGCTCATGAAGTCAAATGCATGACAAGTACTCCATTAGATAAATGTTCAAGTGCCGAAAGTGCACAAAAAGAAGTACTAGAAGATGAAAAGATGATTACAAAGTTGAAGGACATGCCATCAAATTTGACTTTGTCCAAGGCCTTTGAATTATCCAAAGAAACCCGTCAAGCATTGGTACAAGCTTTGGTCAACCCGAAAAGATTCAAATGGCAGATTTTAACTGATGTCAGTCGGGTTAGTCATGTTGATTGCATGACAACAATCTCCTTCAGTGACGAAAATTTATAACTAGGGTCTGGTCCACACAATAGACCCTTTTACGTCAGCGCATATATTCGAGATTATAAGGTGTCTCATAAATTGATTGACTGTGGATCGGCCGTCAACATCATGTCAATTCGCACCATGAAGCAACTTGGAATTTTCATAGATGAGTTGGCAAAGAGTAACTTGACAATTCAAGGCTTCAATCAATGGGAACAACGTGTCTTGGGTATGCTTCATCTCAAGATCAAAATCGGATAATTGGTGTCTTATGCTCGCTTTCATGTCATCGAATCCAAAACATCTTATAAGTTGCTGTTGTGACGACCTTGGCTCCATGAGACAGATCAACATTGCACCAATGCTTTAAATATTTCCAAGATGGAGAAATGTAGTGTGTCATTGTTGAGATCAAGCTTTTCTCAACGAAAGAATCTCAGTTTATAGATGCCAAGCTCTACTCTGGGACAAAACTCATCTCAGAAGTTTTTCCTACCATCATGCCAAAGACCAATCAGTCAAGAGAAAGAAAAGAACAACTTTGGACGGATGAAATCCAACTTTTGAAGAAAGACATAATCTTTCTTGTAACTTAGTTATCAAAACTGACAATCTCTGACTCACCTCTAAAGAACTTTGTTAAAGCTTCAGTAGTGGAGACAATAAAAGATCATAAAGATGGTTGGTTTGATCCTCGCGTTAAAAAAATATTCAAAAATACAGGATATGATAAAGGTAAACCACGCCAGCTTAAAAAACTTGATTCAGTTCTGCTGATGCAGCAAGTTGATGAATAAACAATAATACAAGGAATGACAAAGTGAGAGTCCTGCATCCAACAAAAATTTGGTTTAAGATATTCTATTTCTACAATTCCAATCAAGCTAAAAAGGCCTCATCAAACTCCATCATGATTCAAATATGTGAGTATAAAGATGAAAAGGTCACATAGGCTTCTGCTTCCGCTTTTAATCGACTTGGTAAACAAGGTGGTCAGGGAACAATGTTTGATCGACTAAATAGAGAAGTTTCCTCTTCAAATGCTCCACAAAAGGCTTTTACACAGTTCAAAGAACTGGTTTACCAAAGTGAACCAAGTTCTCTCAAGAAAGTCATGAAACAAAGGAGGCAACGTAGACATCATCTTCAAAGTTTGTAGAAACAATGAAGGATGTTGATGATAATATCTAAATTTCCTTTGTCAATCAACAACAACCCTTAAGAAATAACAAAAAGCAGGAAAATATGTATAATGTAGACATCAAGGAAGAAGTCATTTTTGTGAACTATGTCACCGTTGATCAAATAACGGAAGAATCACAATCACAAGAATTATCTTCAATAAATGAATTCAAACCGACTCCATCTACACTTCAAGAGAGGGGGCAAACTTTCACATTCAAGATAGCTGACAAGTATGGCTTCAAGAAGATTGATCCGATCAATGAGAAATTTCTAAAGTGTTTCTACACTTGAAAGAAAGCTTGTGCTCTTTTATGCACGAGCCTAAACTACATATTACTCCTAGCCTGCATGAGCTAAAACTATGTACTACTTGACCAAAAATAAAGATCCATGTGCTCCCTGACGCATGAGCCTAAATTAGGGATGTCAAACGTGTCGGGTTAAACGGGTGAGGGGTGAAAAACATGTAAACCCGTACACGACACGTTTAATAAATGAGTAAAAAATTTAAATACGAACACGAACCGTTTAATAAATGGGTAACATGAAACAACTCGTTTAACACCTAATTTTAAACGAGTTTGGTTGGGTAGGGTCGGGTTAACATGACAAACCACCCGTTTGACCCATTTACCTGTTTATTTAAAAATGCTATAGAACTTTATAAAACTAGCAAACTAACACAAATAAATGTGATATTTAGAGATACCACATCATATCACAAAGTACAAATTACAATCCAAAATAACCAAATTCTGCCAACAAAAATATTACAAATAAAAAATACAATCCAAAATAACACAATTACACCAAATAACAATCATATTACAAACCACAATCCCAAACAACCACAAATTCCATGATTCACAAAATCACCAAATTCCGTACTTCACAAAATCCCATGAAAGAGATCAAATCTCCATATCCACGACAATGAGAAAATTCAAAAACCAAATTCTCATGCCCTACACAAATTAAAATAAAATATTATATAACATTAATAATTAAATAGACACATAACTAGATAAGTAACAAAAACTTGGCATTACAAGCTACATATTTCAATACCTCCCTTTAGTCATCACTAATGATATATATAGAATTAGAACATTGAGCGAATTTAACTTTATTAGTGTAAAACCCCACACATTCATTGTATACATATAGATATATATAATAGGTAGATTGTAAAAGTAGAGAGTTAAAAAAATGTTTGTATTGTGAAAATAGGGTAAATAGTAGTTGGAACTTGGTTTTGATTTGTAGATGTATGAAATGGAGTGTAATAGAACT
>CM042186.1:8878747-8906191 GCA_023539305.1 Ilex asprella
AGGCCAACTATCGGGCTTATCAAGTTTCAGGCCTATTTTTTTTGGCCGGATAATGGGACCCGTGGGTAACCCGGCCCATGGACACCCCTAGTCGCCCCTCAACTTTGCACACATCATATTTGATGATTCTCCTTTCAATGATTAACATCCTCTCCATCTCTCCCTCCTTGGTCCCTAAATATTTGAGAAGTTCACTCTTTAATATCTTTTTTTTTTTGTCTATTGGATATCCACGCTTGCGTCGATTACTCTTTCGAATTATGAGTTGACCACTGTAACTCAAGCTAATTTAAGGACATGTCTCCTGAGGAACTAGGGTGGCGAACCCTTAGAGGGTGTGGGAAGTATCAAACTAGATATTACTTGCTTGCAAGAGGACAAACTTGACCACTGAACCACCATTAAGGGTCAAACTCTTTAATATCTATCTTTGATCTTGTATATTCTACATGCTTATTTGAATTTTTGATTTTACTATAATTTCATTCTACATATATTCAATGTTTTCTTTTGGGTATGCATTATGTATATGCAATTTTATTTTTACGTATCTTAAAAATTTTGTATTCTAAGCGTTCTCTCCAAAATTTTAAAGTATTATTAATTCTGTGGGGACTTGGTGCTCTTTGTCGGTCGACACAACACCTAACAATAATAGACATAATGATCTTCCTGAACATGAGGATCATATTGATAGAGTAAATAATCATGATAAGAATGATGTGGATAATTTAAATGCTAATCAAAGTAGGACTCTGCGTGGTTATCTACAACCTGCACATCACACTGCACCATCATACATTGTTTTTCCATTAAATGCCACAAATTTTGTTTTCAAACCTGGCATGATTCCATTACTCCCAAAATTTCTTGGCATAGAGTTAGAAAATCCATATTTACATATTAGAGAATTTGAGGAGGAATGTGCTACGTTCCACTATCAAAATGTGTCGGTGAATACAATCAAATTAAATCCTTTTTCTTTTTCATTTAAGGAAAAGGCTAAGACTTGGTTATATTCACTTAGATCTAGGACCATAGGTACATGACCTGAGATACAAAAATAATTTCTGGAAAATTTTTTCCCACACATCGCACAAACTCTTTCAAAAGGAAAATCATGAATTTTTCTAAAAAAGAGTCTAAAATTTATTTATCAAAGTTGTGATAGATTTAAAGACCTCTTTGCATCTTTTTCACATCACGATTATGAGAGCTGGCGTGTGATAAGTTTCTTTTATGAGGGTTTGAATTCACAAATGCGTCAGTTTGTTGAGATGATGTGCAATGGTGACTTCATGAATAACGAATCAGACGAGGCCTTAGATTTTTTAGACCAGTTAGCCGAGAATGCACAATCGTGGGATACTACTTATCCAGATACTCCTGAAGGTAGGACCACACAATCATCATCAAGTGGGAGTAAATACCAGTTGAGAGAAAAAGATGACCTAGTGACTAGAATTGTCACTTTAGCTAGGAGGGTAGAAGCCATAGAATACAAAAGGGTTAATGAAGTTGACACAATACCTACTGAGGAAGTGTGTAGTCTTTGTGAGATCCATGGACACCCTATGAAGGAGTGTCTAATATTGCCTGTTTTAAAAGAAGTCTTGCATGATCAAGCAAATGCTGCAAACACTTTTTTGAAACCTTACAATAATCCTTATTTCAATACGTACAACCCGGGGTGGAAGAAACATCCCAATTTTAGTTGGAAGAATGAACACCATGCATCACAACTACTTTAACAAAATTCCTCCAATGTTGCACCGTATGTCCCACCTCTTAAGAGGAATATTGAGGACGTATTGGCACAATTCATGCAGAGTCGGACAAACTTTAACAATAAGCAGAAAAATTACAATAGACAATAGGAAAATTACAACAGACAAACTACTCATGCTATTGAAGATATTAGGAGTGCAATCACTAAATTGACTTTTGACCACTACCATCAGGAAAAAGGTAAGTTCCCAGCACAACCATAACCAAATCCACAAGGTCAATTCAATGTTAGTGAAACTGGCACCTCTGATACTATGCATGTGTAGGTAAAGTCTATCACTACACTTTGTAGTGGGAAAGAGATTGATAAAACTATTCCTACTAAAATTCAAGAACTTGAGAAAATTTCAAAACCTATGGAGAGTGGTGATAAACTTAACCAACCTGAAGCTAATAAGCCTAAGAAGTATGTCATACCTGCATCATTCCCACAGAGATTACTCACTTCTACCAAGCCAAACATGCATAATGATATGCTAGAGATTTTTAAGCAAGTGAAAATCAATATTCTCTTGTTGGATGCCATTAAACAAATACCATCTTATGCAAATTTTTTGAAAGACTTGTGCACTGTTAAAAGGAAAGTAAATGTTCAAAATAAGACATTTTTGACTGAGCAAGTATCTTCCATAATACAACATAGGACTCTACCAAAGTATAAAGACCCAGGTTGCCCACCATTTCTTGTGTTACAGGCAACCATAGAATTGAACAAGCCTTATTGGATTTAGGAGCTAGTGTGAACTTGCTCCCTTATTCAGTATATGAACAATTATGTTTAGGGGAGTTAAAACCCATTTTGGTTATACTACAATTAGCTGATTGAACTGTGAAAATACCTAGGGGTATGGTGGAAGATGTCTTAGTACAGGTAGATAAATTTTACTTTCTTGTGGATTTTAAAATTTTGGACACTCAACCTGTTTTAAATACTAATGCTCAAATTCCTATTATTTTAGGTAGGCCATTCCTATCAACTTCAAAAACTTTAATTAATTGCAAGAATGATGTATTGTAATTAACTTTTGGGAATATGACATTAGAGTTCAATATTTTTCATGTGTGCAAACAACAAGGGAATGTTGGTGAGGATGTGCATGAGGTTAAAATGATAGAGTCTCTTGTTCCAAGCAAAGTATATGATTCTTTGTTATTTGATCCACTTGAGGCATGTTTGCTGGAATAAGCTTCTTTGTTCGAGATAGATGAGAATAATTCTGAAGTTTTTGTTTTGACTGATTTGTTAAATTCTTCACAGGTATTTGAAATGAGAGAGTTGAGACAAAAATTTGAGGAGCTTCCACCAAGATCCAATCCACCAATTCCATCCAGTGAGAAAGCTCCCAAGCTTGATTTGAAGCAATTATCGGTAGAGTTAAAGTATGCATTCCTAGGAAATGATGAAACATATCCGGTAATAATTTCTTCTCAATTAAATTCATCACAGGAAGGTATGTTACTACAACTTCTTAGAGAGCATAAAAATGTAATTGGTTGGACTTTAGCTAGGGGTGCAACTTAGGTGGGTTGGACAGTCAACCCTAGCCCAACCCTAAGTATATAATCTTCAACCCTAACCCTAACCCTAACCCTACCTCGGGTTGATAAACTCAACCCAAGCACTGCCCGAGTTTAATTTGGGTGGGCTCGGGTTGAATTCGGGTTAATGACTTCGGGCTTATTTTGGGTTACTTTACGGGTTGATTTCGGGTTAATGTGTTAAACTTGATACATATATTACATAATATTCAAATAATTTAACAACCAACAACTTCAATCAAGTTTTTAACATAAAAACCATAATATTAAGAACTCAATGCAACCACAACCATACATAATGCAGTCAGTTAGATCAATTTATCAATTTATGCGAGTTTAAATCAAAATAATCAATTTATGCAGTCAAAGATTTTTCACTGTACCAAGCAAGCAAGACTTAGAACCAGATAATAACTTATTATTTATCAATGACAACCAATCTCTTAAACATGAATATTTTCAATTCAACCCTAGTATAAATTATAAAATTGTATTTATATAATAGTAATTTGGGTTCGGGTTCGGGTTCAACCCTCGAGTTCGCCGAGCCCAACCCAAATTGAATTCAGGTTGAGATTTTTTGATTCAAGCCCAACCCAAGTATTAAATATTCTAGCCCAAGTCCTAATTTTTTTGGGTTGGGCTCGGGTTGAAATCAGGTTGCCCAACCCAAGTAACTACCCTAACTTTAGTTGATATAAAAGAAATTAGTCCATTGGTTTGCACTCATAAGATTTATTTGGAGGATAATGCTAAAACATCTAGGGAGATGCAACGAAGACTAAATCCACATATGAAAGAAGTTGTAAGGAAAAAGGTATTGAAACTGTTAGATGTACGAATTATTGACCCTATTGCAGACAGTAAATGGATAAGTCCTACACAAGTAGTCCCCAAGAAATCTAGTGTAACTGTAGTTACTAATGAAAATAATGAACTTGTAACAACTAGGACAGTAACTGGTTGGAGAATGTGCATTAACTACAAAAAATTAAATTCTGTAACTAGAAAAGATCACTTGTCTTTACCTTTTATGGATCAAATTTTAAAAAGGGTAACATCGCATCTGTACTATTATTTTTTAGATGGTTATTCGAGATATAACTAAATTAAAATTGCACTAGAGGACCAAGAGAAGACCACATTTACTTGCCCTTTTGACACCTTTGCTTATCGAAGGATGCCCTTTGGACTCTACAATGCACCGACGACCTTTCAAAGGTGTATGTTTAGTATTTTCAGTGATATGGTTGAACACTTTCTTGAAGTCTTTATGAATGATTTTATAGTTTTTGGTGATTCCTATGATGACTGTTTGTCCAATATTGAGAAAATGCTTATACAATGTGAAGAAAAGACCTCGTACTTAATTGGAATAAATGCCACTTCATGGTTAAGAAGGGAATTGTTCTTGGTCACATTGTCTCTTCTGAGGGAATTCAGGTAGATAGAGCCAAAATTGAACTAATTGCTAATTTACCCACTCCCAAAACCCTTAATGATGTTAGATCTTTCTTGGGTCATGCTGGTTTCTGTACGAGGTTTATAAAAGATTTTAGTTCTATATCTAGACCACTTTGCAATCTCCTAGGGAAAAATGAGTCATGCCAAGAGGCTTTTGAAAGCTAAAGAGCATGCTCATCACTACTCCAATTATGCAACCTCCAAATTGGAGTTTTCCCTTTGAAATTATGTGTGATACTAGTGACTAAGTCGTAGGGGTAGTTTTAGGGCAAATGAATGAGAAAAAGCCATATGTCATTTATTATGCTACTAGAACCTTAAACAATGCACAGATTAACTATTCTACTACAGAAAAGGAATTACTAGTTGTAGTATTTGCACTAGACAAATTTAGGTCATATTTAGTGGGATCCCCTATTGTTATTTTCATAGACCATGCAACTCTTAAATATTTACTAACTAAGAAGGATGCTAAACCAAGACTGCTTAGGTGGATCCTCATGCTCTAAGAATTTGACCTAACAATTAAAGATAAAAAAGAAGTAGAGAATGTAGTGGCTGACCATCTGTCTAGACTTGTGAGTGACGTGCCCATTGAGACAATGCCGATCAGGGACACCTTCCCTGATGAACAGTTATTGGTAGTTTCTTCATTACCATTGTTTGCAGATATTTTGAATTTTCTTGTAACAGGTAATATGCCACTAGCATGGACTGTTTTGGATACGAAGAAATTTTTAGTTGAAGTAAAGAGTTTTTTCCTGAGATGACCCATATCTTTTCAAATACTGTTCAGATCAGATTATCCGGAGATGCATGCCTGATGATGAGGTAAGTAACATTTTATCTTTTTGTCATTTAGGAGCATGTGAAGACCATTTTTTTATGAAAAAGACCTCTGCAAAGGTTTTGCAATGTGAATTTTATTGGCCGACAATTTTTAAAGATGCTTATAAGTTTTGTAAGGTTTGTGAGCGTTTTCAAAGACTGGGGGGTTGACCCGTAGAAATATGATGTCTTTAAATCCAATTTTAATAATTGGAAATTTTTATTGTTGGGGTATATATTTCAAGGGACCTTTTCCTCTATCTTTTGGATATATGTACATTTTAGTGACAGTAGATTATGTCCCTAAGTGGGTAAAAGCTATACCATGTCGAACAAATGATCATAAAGTTATTTTGAAGTTAAAAGAAAATATTTTGTCTAAATTTGGTATACCTCGAGCCATTATCAGTGATGGGGGATTGCACTTTTGTAATAAACCTTTTGAAACTTTAATGAAAAATACGGTGTCACACATAAAGTTGCAACCCCATGTCACCCACAAATAAGTGGACAAGCAGAGCTAACAAATCGTGAGATTTCTTATATTTTGAAAAAATAGTTAACCTGTTCGTAAAAATTGGTCGTTACGATTAATCGATACATTTTGGGCATACTGCACTGTGTACAAAACCCCGATTGACATGTCTCCATATAGATTGGTGTATGAAAAAGCTTGTTATTTTCCTGTGAAACTAGAACATAAGGCATACTGGGCCATTAAGATGTTCAATTTTTGTTTTGACAAAGCTAGTGCCTTACGGAAGTTGCAATTAAATGAGCTTGAGGAGATTAGGAATGAAGCTTATGAGAATTCTAGGATTAGTAAAGAGAGAATGAAGGTGTTTCATGATAAGAATATTTTGTGCAAAATGTTTACACCTTCACAGAAAGTTCTGCTATATAATTCTAGACTACACATCTTCAAAGGAAAGCTTCAAACTAGATGGAGTGGTCCATACATTGTTAAGGAAGTATTTCCTTATGGAACAATGGAGATTGACAACCTCAATAAATGGACAGAGACTAAAACCATTCTTGGAGGAAGGTTTTGTTGAAGTGGAATCCATCGAACTGGTGGATCCACACTATGAATAATCCGTCTCTAACAATTTTGTGTATTTGTTTGTATATTAGTGTGTTGTTTCTTTTATTTTATATTGCAGATTCACGTGCATAGCATCAACACATCCGGTATGTTCTTCTTTACCCATATTTACTTATATGCTTATTCATACATTGAGGACAATGTAAAGTTTTGGGTGGGGGGTGGAGCATATTTGATTATTTGATATGATTTACTGTGCATGCATCTATTTGGTTCAAAAATATATAAATAAATAAATAAATATATATATATATATATATATATATAGTTTTGTAGTTTCTTTTTGGTTTTAGGAATTTTTAGGAGTAAAGTGTATCAACTTGAGAAGAAAGGGTAGAAATTGAAAATTTTGCTAAGTATAGAAGGGGCAACTCACTGGACAACGTGTCCGTACGCATAAATAAAGAACAAAACTCACTGGAAATTACGTCCGAACGTGACAAAAGAGGTTAAACACTCTAGAACACGCGTCCGGACAAGATTTCATCACTCGTCCGGATGAAAAGTTCAAACGGTTTGAATTCCAGAGGCGCATCCAGACAGGACTTGAACATGCGTCCGAACGCGTGCTATTCAAGGCTGATTAATGCATTAGTTGAGCCGCGTCTGGACGATTACACCCCATGCGTCCTGCTGCGTGTGGAAAACTTATCAATATGAGATGTCTGAGCGAAAATTTTCCATAACTCCCTCAACGACTTTACAAATTTATCCCGCCTAGTTTATACGTGTTATCTTTATTAAGACCACACTATGGCACCACCACAAACCTCCACTTCAAAGAGGCCCCGAACGAGCACCCAGGAGTCTCAAGAGGAGGAGGACACCACGTTCGA
This sequence comes from Ilex asprella, assembly GCA_023539305.1. Classification (NCBI taxonomy): domain Eukaryota; kingdom Viridiplantae; phylum Streptophyta; class Magnoliopsida; order Aquifoliales; family Aquifoliaceae; genus Ilex; species Ilex asprella. Next base: position 8,886,308 of record CM042186.1, read on the forward strand.
CCCCATTCTCTTCCAGACTTTAGAAGAACGGGTAAGTTTTTTCAAATACTACGCCACTAAGCCCATTGTATACGAGAGAAAGATAGAATATGAGGACTTTGCCTGGTTAGGAGTCCGAGATATAATCACGTCGAGGCGATGGGTCAGCTTTGTGGCGAAAGAGTGGTTGTGCATACCCATTTTAGTTAGAGAGTTCTATAGCAATGCCGAAGACTGTGGGAATGGTTTAATCCAGACTTACGTTTGTGGCAAAATTATTAGGGTGGATGCTACAGCCATTGCTAGGCTGTTTGGAATGATTCAGGCTCGGGTGGTCAACCCAGACTATCCCCATGATTATTCCGGAGATGAGATTGGACTGGAGCTACTTGGCGATGATGAATTTGCTTGGACCGACAATCTTAGGTATCTTTAGCAGGGTGATTTGACCAATAAGTATAAGATACTGAATCTAATTTCAGTATCGGGCATTTATCCCATACTGAGGAACAACCACATCTATTCGGACCGTGCTCGTCTGTTGTATGCCATGGGGACTGGGAAGTCCATCAACCTCCCTTCATTGATTTTTTCCGAGATGCGGCGAGCCATCATGGATCTGAAAAAACCATCTCTCCTTTTTGCTGGATTAGCCACTACACTATATGAGCTGGCAGGAGTGGTGATCGACGCCACTGTGAAGAGAGCAAAAAAAGTGGTAGTGCTCAACTCTGGCTCTCTTTTGAAGAGTCAGAGTGTGGCTAGATCATTACCGGGGGAAAGAGGTCCAGGTGGTGAGTAGGCTGCACTTGAAGGAGACGAGAACTGGGATCAGTTACTCAATTTTGATGAGGATTTTGATTTGCCAGTGGACGAGGACACTGATCCCAGGACTGACAGACAGATACTTTCTAGTTACTGAGAGGTTAGAGGGAGATGAGGAAGGAGATGAGAGAGATGAGGGCTCAGATGAAAATTCCAGATATTATATGAAATGCATAGTTTATTCGGTTGCGTTATCAAATATCTAAATAACATTTTTATGCATAATTTGCCACCACAATATAGAAATAATTTATTCAGTTTTAAATTTGCAGCTATTTAAGCATCACATAGAACTTTATTCTATAATTGTGTATCTCATATCATGTTCTTATAAAAACTCACAATTTGTGCACTCTATACATTACCAAGTTAAATTTTTTTTAGGTATTTTACCTTGAAAACTTGAAACATACAGTGGAGATGCATAAAAATCTTGGTGAGTTTTGATCCAATCTTCTTTGGAGGGTTAATTACATTTACTCAATAAAAAATATTTTTATTCAACTAATTTCTTTCGATAGTCTCATTATTTTTGTTTTGGTTAACACCAATATTATGAATGATTACTTGACTTTTAATTATTTTGCATGGGAAGTGTGTTATCAAGAACTCTTGAGATATAATTTTAGGTCATCTTTGATATTATTTGAGCCTGAGTCTTATTCTTTGAATATTATTATCCCTAGAAGCTGTGATTGACCTTTTAAAGCAAAATTTTATTTCTTATACCAAACATATAATAAACAAGCCAAAAAAATAAATAAAAATATCTTTTACCCTTGGTTATCCCAAAATTGAGCTTTTTATTGTTTATGTAATTTGAGAGATGTTGGTTGGGAAAAGATGAAAAAAAAAAAGTTTTGCATATTTGTGAATATTTGCATTAGATGTCTTGCTAATTAAAAAAAAATTGAAAAAAAAAAGAATGACAATATGTCTAGCTGTGGAAAAAAAATATATTGAAAATAAAAGAAAAAAATAGCAAGCATGAGTTTTGAAAAAATATGAGCAAGTGTTGTAAAATTGTGTTTCTAAAGGATGGAAAGTGAAAGGCTATTGAAAGAAATTTGGTTGTGCAATGTAAATATTCTCTCAGGATATTATTTTGAATTCCGAAATATTCTTCGTTTCAAAACCCTAATCCCAAGACCTCATTACAACATTAAACAAAGACATATCCGATCTCAAGATTGTATTGATAGATGTATAACTTGTGTGAATAAAGAAAAGAATGGTGATTATTTGTTTATTGTGTGTAGATTTCCTTTCATGAGATTATGTCAAATTTTTTTCCTTTGGATTACGATGATTTTAATAGACATGTGAGCATTTTTTTGTTTCGACTTAAATATCTTCTTCTCACATGTGATATTTGAGGGAATAGTCACTATAATCTGAGAGAATCTTTTATGAATGAATTATCTAGTGAGATTTGACAGTGAGATGAATAGTTGATAGTTGAAGAGATGATTACCAATAGATTATTGACTTGGTATAGTTAATTCACACTACACACGAATTTATATGAGAATATAATAGGTGCATACATATATATAGCGTAGAGATCTATATTTTATTTTGCATGAGCTTATAAAAAAGTTTGTAGCTTAGAATTTTTATATTGTTGTAGCAATTTATGTTATAAAATTATTATTTATATATTTGATCGCATGGTGATGTTTGTGGGTATCATATCTGAAAACCCTCACGAAACTATACTCGTCCACTAGGAGAAACTTGAGGATTTAAAGGCTTGTTGCATATGTCAAATGCAATCATGAAGCCTACAAAAGTGGTTTTGCTTGGTGTTGTTTTTAGTTTGTGGTTTTATTTTTTTTGTTGTTGTTTGCCTTACTAGGAACTAGCAAGGCCTGAGTTGGGGTGTGATTGAGGACAAATATTAACAATTATTAATGGTAAAGATTGGTTGTTTAGTTATGAAAGTGAGATAAATATAGTATTTTATTCAAGAACTGATGTTATGCTAATAAAAGATGAGTTGTGTCTATTTTGCAGGATAATAGCACAAAATTAGGGCTAAATTAAGGAAAGATGAAGCATAGTTCAAGAGGAAACACATTGGAATTTGTGTCCGGACGGATGAGGAGTACGCATCCGACCCGAGTGATAGAAAGACGAGAAAGAAAAGAAGGAGCATTCTGAAAGTTGTATCGGGACGGTTGAAGAACACGCGTCCGAACGCGTGTCAAGGTTCCGCTAATGCCAGATTAAGAGTTCTAATGGAAATCAACCTCTCTACGATGACGTTATAAATAGAGATTGAAAACCTTGTAAAAAAGACTTTTACTTAAAAATTCTTTTACTTTATTCTTGGGTATTTTTATTATGTCTGGCTAGAAGACTCAGCTAGGGCTAGGGGAGAATCTCTTAATGAAGTACGGTACTGTTATTGACTCTGTGCTTAATGATTTATGATGTTCTGTTAATTTAACTTCTAATTTTTTAGCAAAATTTTTATTCTGTAAAAATTCTTGAGTTGTTGTGTCATGTACATCGATTACTTGAATTTTTCTGCGAGTAAATAACGGGTTATTCCACGCTTGAGATAATTATCATTATTTCATAAAATAATATAATTGGTAGTTTATTCAGGTTCCTAAATAATACTTTGGTTATAACTTTTGATTTTCTTCCTTGATTCATTACTTGAATTAACTGACATCTGATTCTTGTTTCAAGTTAAAATTTGTGTCTTTAATCATTATTGTAAGGAATTGAGAGGGAATACCTGATGCTCTAGTATTTTTATATTACTGTTTTAATTATTTAAATCAATTTCCTCCACTCAACAATTCCCTAAACAATTCATTTACTTTTAAGTTTATTTTAGTATTTGTGTGATTTTTTTCTTGTTACAATTCTTTGAGGGTTCAACCTTGGTATTTCGAGAAATATACTACTTTGCTCAACCTGCGCTTGGGTTTACTATATTAAATTTGAAGCACACTCAATACTTTTCTTTAACTTGCGATCTGATTTAAACATCGAAGTCCCTTTGACCGCCTCTGATCATCGGTTCGCCTAGGTATTCTCTTGTCTTGTAGGTTACTCAAAGCTTATTCACTGTTCTCTCTATTTGTACATGGTGGAAACTCATAGTGCGAAATTATCCCCACACAAATTCTTACTCTACTATCTTTAATCAATAGTATTATGTGAAAATCACATCGTATAAAAAACCTCCAACTAGGAATTGTTGTACTTCACGCACAACATATGATAATTGTAGAATATTGTATTGGTTAGTTGCAATCAATTTGAATGTTGTAGTTGCACAGTCTTGCACTCAAAGTTTAGATCGCCTATAAAGGAATAAAAATATGATTTCTTCTTCTAACTAGTCAGAAATTATGAAAAATGTATCATGTATATGTACTAGCAATAATGTCGTGTTTGAAAACACTATACAATATCAAAAATTAAACTAATTTAACAATCTTTGTATTTTAGATAATAATTTTAGTTTTTTTTAATTGCACAATTTAAAATTAAAATGAAGAGAGATGTGAACTAACTATTATCGACGTGAACTAACTATTAAACCATCAAACATGAGAGCATAACTAAATACTATAAATTTAATCAAAAACAATCACCGCTTATCATCTTACTAAACGAACATCTCAAAGTAACATAATTCACCCATCAAAGATTATATCTCAAACCTTAAATAAAAATAATTGTCTCAAATAACTAGAAATAAAATGTAAACATAAATACCATCATCCACAACTTTAAATTAAAAACCAATAACGACCAATCACTCCTCCGAAGCCGAATCCATCTCCTGGTCCACTTCTACCTCATAGCCCCATGCTCACCTAGTATCCTATTTGATTCCAACAGCTTAAAAATGTTAGAAGAATGGGTGAACATAACAAGCTCAATAGGGAAAAAGAAATTCAAACCTACCCAAAGTTTAAAAAAATGGATAAATAGGTTGGTCTCAATATACTAAAAGTAGCATATATATAACTTTTGAAGTAAAATAAACATATCTCATGTCATGTATGTAGGTTGATTAACTAAAATTCACACATCAACTATTTGGCGCACACTCACACCCAAATCATCAAATCAATTCCCCGCAGGCTCACAACACTCCAGGATCTACGTATACCGACGTATCGGCATTGAAAAAACCTTCCTAGGACTAGTATATTAACCCCTAGCCTTGGTCATCGTAAGTGAATAATTCTAATTCTTGGAACCTCACAAGAAACCAATGAACTCCACTATGAGTGATAGAGAACCTTTAAACCCCTCAAGGTAAGAAACTTATTCAAACACTTTGCGATATACATTCAAGTGTAACCCACGTTCATCACACCTACCCATACAAGAGATCATATCCAAAATTTCAATAAAATCTATGTATCTCACAATTCAAAATGCCATAATTATCAAAATAGAATAGTAATCGAATTAAAACATGCAATAGATAATCAAAAGGTGCATTCAAGTTTATCATATTCAAAATCTAGGATTTTTCATCAAGAACATAAGATGTAAATCATGTAATATTTCCAAAAAATGAATTATGTAATTGAAAAAGCAAACTCATTGTAGATCTATCATATATATTAGAATTGGATTGGAATAAAAAAGATACATATACTAGGGGAGGGGGGGAAATTCAATGTGAAATGTTTTGAGATAGATATTGGTGACCATTGGATAAGTCTATTTGAGACCATCGAATAAACTTATCGAAACTTGCTCGGTTTTATATTATAGATTTTGTAAGAGATAAAAAATGACAAACCTCTCACATGTGCAATGAATGGATATTCCAGATAAGTGTATATCTGAACTAAGTCTCCAGGCCTTCTTTCCTACAAAACGAACAAACTGCCCAAGATCGAAGTGCTTCGATCGAAGGCACTCCGATGCTTAAGTCAGTGATAGAACTGAGAAATTTGCAGGAAGATAAGGAGAGTTCAACGTACCTTTAACCTTGGTTCCCTTGGCTTTTTATAGATCCCTGTTCAGTTAGGGTTTTCATGATTTTAGATTTAAGGTGACACACTTTCCTTCAATTAGGCAGCTCTAGTTGGAAAGTTGCTGATAATTCTCCAGCAATTCCTCCTGCCGCTCCTAAGATTTCGTTAATGTTCTTAACTAGAATCCCTGAATTTAAGGCATATATTGTCCCATTAACCATTTCAGGTAGCTTGGTCTTGATATGAGCCGATCTACTTCATTAGTTACCAAACATGTTGAATCAATTCGGTTCGGCGATTGCCGAGGTTGTTCATCGCTTTGTCAAACACATTGCTTTGTTTAGCTAAGCAGACTGAACAAGCAACAATTGTCTTCATCACGTGCCCTGTCTTGTTATCATCACGTGAGCTCATTTAATGCCTTAACACGTGCAATAAAGGGAGCTATCCCTTTATTTGCCCCCAAAAAACGTTTGACATATGTCTTTCGTCTGTCAGCCATTTTATGCACTTGAATCCATCATTGCTTACACCTTTTTGGGACATCCCCCCTTGTTTTGGCGGTTCAGTCTTAATCATTTAAATACTACCCTTTTAAATTCCCTCCTCTTATAAATGATCTCTCTTCATCCTTTCTTCACCTTTGCCTTCACTGCTTCAGACTTCTTTATCTTTACGTTTTCTCTCTTTCTGCACTTTATTTTCTTCAATGGCTCCTCTCATATCTCCAGAAATTCCAGCTTTCAAGATTAAATACAACATTTCAGACGATGTCGAGGTAGAAGTTACTGGGAAAGAAGAACCGATGATTGGCACAAGGGAAAGGATTCCAATTCCTACTTGTGCCATTACTGAAGGTGGGGTGCAATTACCCCTTGACCATTTCCTCATCTGGGTACTTTCTGTTACAAACCTTGCCCCCTCTAATGCTGCCCCAACCTCTTCAGGATAGTGATGGGGTGGGGTATCTGCTTTGAACAAGCTTTTGTGATTGAAACTTGGTTTATGAGAAATCCTATACTTCTACATCATCAAGGCTACTGGAGACAATTAGTATCTGGTGGTGAGAAAGAAAGAACGATACCTAGTAACCCATCTTCCAGACTCGAATAAAGGTCACGAGAATGATGTGGTTTTCATTTCTGGAAACTGGAAATATGCTGTTGGTGCTACTCCTTCCTACCGTTGCCCTTACAAGGAAGAGGCTCCAGGTATTTGAACATTTTACTCTTCCAATTTGCCTTGTGTGCTTATTTTTTCCTGGCTTAAGTTTTCTTTTGTTTTGAAGGTAAAACCGTGAAGGGCAGAGTTCCAGAGTCCTCTGCAAAGATAAATGAACTCAAAAATGCTTGGGGCTACAACGAGTCCTTGTTCTGTCGAGTTGCTCACCAACCTACACATCTTTCATAGCCGTGCCAAATCGAACCAATGCCAAATTTGTTGAGGATCTAGAGGTTATTCAAAATGTTAGGAAGAAGACTTCCCAAGCTCGAAAAATTACTTCAACTCCTACTTTTGGTTGAAGGACGGAAAGGAACTTCTTAGATTTCTTACCAACTGTTGAGCCAACGCTGACCTCCGAAACGATTTTTCCAACAGCTGCTCCTTTAATCCCTCTTCATGATGAGTCTACTGCCGAGGTTCCTGTTGACACAGTTTTACCCGAGCCAGAGAGTGTAGATCTGCCAACCAATGACCTAGTAAATTCGGCTCGGACCACCAAATCTTCAATTCCTGTTGATTTGGATCCACAAGATTCCCTTCATTCTCCTTTACCTGAAGATGATTCAGTCTTCGAACTTGCCGAAGACCCTGCCCCTAAAAAGCGAAAAATTGCCAAGTCTGAGACAAGACTCTCCGCTAGGCCAATCCATCCTCCTTTTTGATTTGTCCTTAGGGAAAAAAGCACAGAGATCACTGTACAAGATTCTGCAATCAAAGATTTTAACTTTACAGTGGGGATTGCCCGGGGAGTGATTTTGCCTTGGGATTTAGCTATGAATGAGGCTCTGACTGATGATGAGGTGTCTTGTCAAGCTATTCAACACATGGTTCTGGTAAAGCTTTTACATGTCCCTTAGGCTTTTATTTCAAAATTTCTCTAAGTCTTCATCTCCTTAAGTGTTCTTGAGTCATCTTCTTCCAAACTTTTAAGGGTCTACAAAAAGTCCATGAGGTCGGAGTTAGGATAGCCAAAAAGGATAAGGCAATGAAGGATGTCATTCATGCCCGTGCCTCTGCTTTAGCTAAGAAAGAATCTCAGGATGGAGAGTTTGCCAAGATCTGCAAGGAAGTCCAGATTCTAAAGGCTCAAAATCAAAGCCTAACTGAGGAGAATCAGAAGTTTAAGACCGAGATCGGACAACTAAAATATTTTGATCATGATCTGAATGTAGAGCTCTCCCAATCTCAGCTCGATTACAAAAGTCTTCTGGAGGAGTTTGATCAGCACAAGGTAGTGGCAAAGGAGAAAGATAATGCCGCTTATAATTACGTAATGGAGAAAGCAGAGAACTATCTGGCCCTGCAGATCCCTCTACTTCAAGAAGCATTTTTCAGTAAGGGCTGGCATGCTACTTTGGTCGCTGCCGAAGTTTCTCCTTCTTCTGAGCTTTTTTCCCGTCACTCTCTTCCGAACTCTTCCCAGCCTCCTGCTTCTTGAAACACTTAGAAGATTTTCCTTTTTATAACTTCTGATGTAGATGTTCACAAATGCTCGTTTGAAGTTTCATAAATTTGTAATCTTTTGAGATTTGAATGAAAAATCACTTTTTGCTATTTCTGTTTCTTTAATTTTTTGTATGTGACTTTCAAAGTCTAAGGCCCTTGTTCGGCCCTTCGTAGAAGAGTTCGGTCCCTTAGCAGGAACCTGAAATACTTAGAAAAAATTTATCGCTCGTGAAGTTTTGGCCCTTGCTTGGCCTTTAAGAGTTCGAGATGGCCTTTCTTTGGCCCTTCACAAAAGAACTCGGTCTTTCAAGAGACACCTTTTAAAAATACTCGAAAAATTTACTCATGAAGTTATGACCTTAGTTTGGCGCTTCTTCGATGAGCTCCGCCTCTCAACAGATCTTTATAATATTTGGAAAAAACTTAATACTCTTGAAGTTATAGCCTTAGATCGACACTTCTTTGAAGAGATCAGTCTCTCAGCAGAGACCTTTAAAATACTAAGACAATTTACTCTTGAAGTTATGGCCTTAGATCGGTGCTTTTTTGAAGAGATCGGTCTCTCAACAGAGACCTTAAAAATACTAAGAAAATTTACTCTTGAAGTTATGGCCTTAGATCGGCGCTTCTTCGCGAGCTCGATTTTCGATAGAGTTATTCATAACCCCCTCGGGCATCTAAGAGCATTTCTACCCCGCATCGACCTGCTAATCTAATTGGACTCAAATCTATCCCAAATCAGCTTACATCGTCATGCCCAACTGTGGGCCTGGATTAGATCGGGTGGCTGCGCCTGATTTAAGCGTATAACTTCTATTAGGATTTTTTGTCTCCTTGTCATAACAGTAAGATATACATAACAAGAAAAGAAATAAGTTGGTGAATCTTCAAAAATCTTTATTAATAACTCCAATTCTTATAGGTACAACTGCTAATAACTTGATTCTCAAGGGGTACCCTTGAATTTCTGAAGGCACTTCGGGGTTCTATTTAAAAAGGTAATTTTTAGAAATAGAACTTTCTAAGGTTAGCTATGTTCTAGGGGCGAGGCACTGCCCTATGGTCCATAGCCTCGAGCTCATAATACCCGCTGCCCATTATTCGGGCTACTCTGTACAGACCCTCCCAATTTGCTCCAAGATTTCCATGCGTTGGGTTCTTTGCCAATCCCAGTACATGTCTAAGGACTAAGAGCGAGAGTTAAATTTTTGGTTATAAGCTCGGGACATCTGATGCCGATAAAAAGCCATCCTTATAGCTGCTTGCTCCCTTTTCTCCTTTACTAGATCAAGATCTCGGGTGATAACGTCATCGTTACTGCTGTTTTCAACCAGCTTGGTCCTCAAGGTTGGTAAGCTGATCTCCAATAGGATTACAACTTCCATCCCATAAGCTAGTGCGAATGGGGTTTCTCCAGTTGAGCGCCAGATGTGGTTTGGTACGTCTACAAAACACTTTGAAGCTCCTCTACCCATCTCCCATTAGCATCCTCTAACATTTTCTTGATCTCATCCAAGATTGTCTTGTTGGAGATTTCTACTTGACCATTGCTCTGAGGATAAGCTGGTGTGGAGTAATGGTTCCAGATTCCATATTACTGAAAGAAAACTATGAAAGAACCACTATCAAACTGTGTACCATTATCCGAGACAAGTGTGTGTTAAATCCCAAATCTAGTGATGATGTTCCTCTAGACGAACTTCCTCGTATCAGTGTCTCTGTTATTGGCTAGGGGCTCAGCTTCTACCCACTTGGTGAAATATTTTGTTTCAACTAGAAGGTACTTCTTATTACTAGGACTCACAATGTCTAACCCCCATTGCACGAATGATCAGGGGCTCACCAATGAAAGCAACTCTTGAGATGGTTTTCTTGGTATGGGCGTGAATTTCTAACATTTTTTACACCGTCTAACAAACTTCTAAGCGTCCTTCTACATGTATGGCCACCAAAAGCCTTGAGAGATAGCTCAGTGAGCCAAAGATCTTCCACCTGTATGAGCTCCGCAATTACCTTCGTGTATTCCGACCAAAAAATGGGAGACTATTTTCGGGTGTACACATTTTAAATACGGGCCTCCAAAAGAGCATCAGTAAAGCTCATCTCTTGGAGATAACAAGAATCTGGCCGCTTTCAGACGTAGCTTATGAGCTTCCTTCTTGTCTTCGGACAAGGAACCATTCTTTAAGAAACCAATGATTGGATCCATCCAGCTCTGCTCGGCTTCGTTACATAAGACTTCATCAGATCTGGTCGGCAGAATACTGGGCTCAAATAGAAACTCGATGGTGAGAGATTTTTCAGTTTCTTAGTCAATGGCCGAGGCCAGTGACGCTAATGCATCGGCATGCGAGTTCTTTGATCTTCCTACCAGTTGGATCGAGTATTCTGGTATTTTGCACTGTTCCTTTTCTGCAACGGCCTGATACGTCATCATCCTCTCATCCTTTGCCGCATACTCCCTTATTATTTGATTCACCACCAGTTATAAATCAGGGAATATTTGAAGTTTTATTACCCGCAGTTCGGCTGCTAGCCTTACTCCGGCTATCAATGCTTCATACTCAACTTCATTGTTTGATGCTTGAAAGTCAAGCCTGATGGCTTTCTCCAAAATACAACCATCTAGACTCACTAGAGTGAGACCAATGCCGACACCCATTTGATTCGAAGATCCATTAACAGATAGGGTCCATCTGCCATCGAGTTCTGATTTTTAATTGTCATTAGTATGTTCGCTCTGTTCCGAGCAAATTTTAGGTTGAAACTCGGCAATGAAGTCCACCAATATCTGGCCCTTTATTGCTTTCCTTGGTTCGAACCTAACGTCGAACTCCCTGAGCTCAACTGCCCACTTAGCAACACGTCCAAACAGATCAAATTTTTGAAAGAGTGACCTCAATGACTGGTTGGGAATCACTAAAATTTGGTGAGCCTAGAAGTATTGTCTGAGCTTCCTAGCCAAACTGACCAGTGCTAGCGCGAGCTTCTCCAATAGAGTATACCTCGATTCTGCATCTAAAAGCATTTTGCTCACATAATAAAAATCCTTTAGCTTTTCACAATCATTCCACATCAACGCCCCACTCACCGCGTAATTTGATACAGCTAGGTAGAGAAAAAGTCTCCACTCGGGTGATAAGGTAGATAGGACTGGTGGGGAGGAAAAATATGCCTTCAGATTAAAAAAATGCTTCTTCACATTCCTGACTCCAAAGTGCCCCCTTCTTCTTTTGATTGATTAGAAGAAAGGTCGGCACTTATCTGAAGCTCGGGATATGAACCTTCTGAGTGCAGTTGTCATTCCTGTTAGCCTCTGTACCTCTTTTGTAGTCCGAGGTGATTGTAGTTTTGTAATCGCCTTCACCTGGTCGGGATTCACCTTTATACCTTGGGGGGTTACCAGAAAGCCAAGGAATTTCCCTGATCCAACCCCAAATGCACATTTTGAGGTGTTTAATTTCATTCTATACCTTCGCAGAACATCGAATGTGCTTTTCAGGTCAGAACAGTGACTGGTGGTCCTGCGACTCTTAACCACCATATCGTCAACATAGACCTCCATACTACTAACAATCATGTTCAAGAACATTTTAGTTACCAACCTCTGATATGTCGCTCCTGCATTCTTCAACCCGAAGGGCATTATCCTGTAATAGTATGTCCCTTCAGGCATTATAAAGGCAGTCTTTTCTTTATCTTCCTTGGCAAGAGGGAAATAGTGGTATCCTCTGTAAGCATCTAAGAAGCTCATTTGTTCATATCCAGTAGTTGCATCGACCAACTGATCTATCTTAGGTAGGGGGAAGCTGTCTTTCGGACAGACTTTGTTGATGTCGATGAAGTCAACACAGACCCTCCACTTCCCGTTCTTCTTCTTTACCACCACGGTGTTTGATAGCCAGATCAGATATTGTACTTCCCTAATTGTTTGGATTTCGAGCAATCGTGCTACCTCTTCTTTCACTGTGTCCTAGTGCTATGGGGCCGACCTCCTGAGCTTTTGCTTGACGGGCTTGAAACTCGGGTCAACGTTCAACTGGTGACATGCATCTTCGGACGGTACGCTAGGCATATCAGTCGTGCTCCAAGCAAAAATATCGGAATATTCTTGCAGTAAGGTGATGAGCTCTTTTTGATGCTCAGGGTTAACAGCCGCTCCCAACAGGAAGTACTTTTCATAATCTTCATCCTTGTCTAAAGGTACTTTAGTTAAGTCTTCGATTGTTCGATTTGTACCTTCTTTTTCTGTGCCCAAAGGTACCTTAGGGATTTTCATGACAACTTGATCTGTAGAATCAACCGAGTTGTCTAGCATTAATTGTTATTTCACCTCCTTGGTAATTGAACTTTTATCTCGATCCTCTATTCTAACTTTGGCTTTGACCGATGCCAGCAAATAGGTTCTGGAACTGACCTAGTCTCCTTGGATATTCACTATTCCTTCTGACGAAGGGAATTTCAGCATCTGGTGCTACATTGATGGTATCGCCTTCATCTCATGTAGCCAAGACCGCCCCATTATTGCATTATAAACCAAGACCGTGTCCATTACCAGGAACTCGGTCATGATGCAAACAAGACCAATCTTCATAGGCAGGGTGACCTTTCCTCTAGGAAGGACTGTTTTTCCACTAAAGCCGATCAATTGAGTATTGGAAGGGTTAAGGTCCTCCTGCTTGAGCACGAGCTTGTTGAAGAGATCTATGTATATGATTTTGGAGGAGTTCCCCGGATCAATCAGAACTCTCCTCACATCGTAGTTGGCGATCCTGAGTGTGACTACTAACGCGTCGTTATGTGGCTGATGAACCCTAACCAAATCCTGCTCGGTGAAGCAGATAGCCTCGATTGACTCCTCTACCTTGATCTTTTTGTTCCTAACCTCTAGGGTTAATCGCAGCTGGTAGACTTCCTTTTCCTTGGCAGCTTTTTGAATATACGCCCTAGCAACATTATTTGTTGAAATCTATGAATTCGTCGCAGCGTGTATCACATTTGTCACCCCTGCTGGTGTGTTTTGATCTCCTTTCATTTCGATTCTTCCTCCATCGGTTCTTATCCCACTTTTGATGAACTTGGTGAGAAGCCCAGCCTGGACCAGTTCCTCCAAGTGCTGCTTCAAAGAGCAACAATTTTCGGTCATATGACCTACATCCCGATGATATGAGCATTTATAGGTTGGATTCCTTTTCGAAGGATCCCCTGTTAACTTATTGGGCCACTTAAAAAATGGATTTGCTTTCATTTGATTCAATATCTTGTAAATCATTTCTTTGAACAGTGTGTTTATGCCTAGAAAAGGGGACTTTTGGGGATAATCTTCTTTCTCATTCTTTCTTCCGTCTTCGCTACTTGGCTCGATCTGCTTGTCATGATCGAACTGCCTCTTGCCTTGATGTTCTTTAACCACATCTCTGGATAAGTCATCGTCGACTTTGGCATACTTCTCAATCCTTGCTATCAGTTCTTCCAGGTCCGTAGTTGGCCTTTTGGTAAGTGATTGGTACAGAGGGTTCTCCTTTGGCAACTCAATTTTGAAAGATGCAACTATAATTTGGGGATTACATCCCTTGACCTCATTCATCGTTTTCCAATAACGCTGAGCGTATTCTCGCAAGGTCTCATTATTATTTTTCTTCAAAGTCAACAAAGCCCCAACATCATTTGGTTATTTGTTACTTGTAATGAACCGAGTCGTGAACTGCTCAGCCAATTGTGGCCATCCGTCTACTGAACCCTTTGGCAAAATGTCGAACCACTTCATGATCGACTCCCCAAGGATGCTAGGAAAAATAGTACAGAGCAAAGGGCTTATTTCTTCGGTGAATAGTCATCAATTGTCTGTGATGCCTGATGTGGGAGGTTGGGTTAGTCTTGCCATCGCAAAGTTTGAAATATAGGACGGTAAACTTGCACGGGATTCGCCCCCTTTTGATACACGTAGTGAAAGGTGACTACTCAGAGCCGTCTCCATATTCTCTTGTTTCTCTTCTGAGTAGGTCCCTAACCAATCTTTGTTCTAGTCTTTTCAAACAGTTGTTGATTTCCTAGGTGGTGTACTGCTTCCGTGCATCCTCCTCCCGGATCCGAAGTTTCTTCAGCTGATACTTACCATCTTTAGCACTCTTATTTCTATGATGTTTCCTCTTTGGACTTTTGCATCGGCTTTCCCTTTCACGCTTCTCCTTCAGTTTAGGTTTCAATTCTTCATTTTCTCTTATCAGGTCTTTTTCCCTGACATATGATTTCTTGAACAGCTTTTCATGAGTATTAAGCATGTCTTGTAAGGATTGGACCAATTTTGCTAAGGAGTGGTCCTCCCCCTCGACACGGAGGGATCCACCATGATCTTCAATTTTTTGGTTCTGATTCTTAGAGGGCTTGAAACTTGCTGAGGACACCTCATTATCCTCGTGGAGCCTAGATGGTTTTCTACTGGTATGGAACCTAACGATGCTATCAGATGGAAGAGAAGCTGGATCAAAATTGCTCATAGAAAACTGCCTACAGGTGATCCAATAGCACTTCTGAGTCTTGACATCGTAGCTTTTTGTTTCGACTGATCAAAATCTTCCCACAAACGACACCAAAAAATGTAAGAGATAAAAAAATGACGAACCTCTCACACGTGCAATGAATGGATATTCCAGGTAAGTGCATTTCTGAACCAAGTCTCTAGGCCTTCTTTCCTACAAAACAAACAAACTGTCCAAGATCGAAGTGCTTCGATCGAAGACACTCCGATGCTTAAGTCAGTGATGGAACTGAGAAATATGCAGGAAGACAAGGAGAGTTCAGCGTACCTTTCACCTTGGTTCCCTTGACTTTTAATAGATCCCTGTTTAGTTAGGGTTTCCATGATTTTCGATTTAAGGTGGCACACCTTCTTTCAATTAGGTGGCTCTAGTTGGGAAATTCCTGATAATTCTCCAGCAATTTCTTCTGCCGCTCCTAAGATTTCGTTAACGTGCTTAACCAGAATCCCTGAATTTAAGGCATATCCTTATCGTCCCATTAACCGTTTCAGGTAGCTCAATCTTGATAAGCGCCGAGCTCCTTCATTAGTTACTGAACATGTTGAATCAACTCAACTCGGTGGTTGTTGAGCTTTTTCATTTATTTGCCGAACACATTGCTTTGTTTGGCTAAGCAAACTGAACAAACAACAATTGTCTTCATCACGTGCCCTGTCTTATCATCATCACGTGAACTCATTTAATGTCTTCACACGTGTAATAAAGGGAGCCACCCCCTTCAGTTTTTAATTTTTAAAATTGATTTGTGTTAGAGAGAGAGAGAATAGGAAATGAGAAGTTATGCAAGATGTGGGAAGTTCAAGTCGTTATCACGTGTACCATGCCCAATAAACTATTTTTAATTTCATAAATTAAGATTTTTAAAATTAATTTTACTCTAATTTGATTGTGAAACATTTCAAGAGCAATAGAAGTCGAGTCTGTGTCATATTATTTTTGGATCATATTATTTTGTATTTGTATTAAGTAGTAGTCAATTATAATCTTACCAATTTAATTAATTGTGTTAAATATTTTTACGTTAACCTATGCATTATGCTATATGAAATATTCAAGGCATTCAAATTGTTGCCATATTTTTCACAATTATAATCTTCCTACAAAACTTAGTAGTAGTGCTGCATCAACGTCATCTACCTTAAATGATGAAAAAGATGGGTCATATAGATCATAAACGTTCGGTGATTCTTCTTCTTTGGTAAATATAAGATTTCATTCGCAAGGATAGTTCAATCGAGTTGGTTCAATCGATTCTTATAATTTGGGAAAGTCTACGGTACTGTCTTCAGTATTATTAATTTTTTAAGATAAAAGTACAATTTTGAGGTATAAGTAACAACTTATAAAATCATGATCAATCACAGTGTTTTAGGATCGATCATGAAAGTTTTTAAATATTGAGTTACAACTTTTAAAAATTAAGTAATAACTCGTAAAATAGAAGTTACAACTGCTCAAATGAATCTAATAACTAATCATGGTTGAACTTTCCTCACTCAATTATAATTTTACCTTTCAAAAGGTATAACCTTTCTAGTAAAAGCTGTAATTTTCCTTTTAATTTGCAAGTCATTATGGGCTTGCTTGATTGTCGTATTAGAAATAAATGTATTAAATAAGTAATCTAGTCTAACACAATACAGATGGACAAAATACAAGATTAAATAGGATATTAGAATAATACGTAATTTTATCTAATATTTGACAATAAATATCATAAACATTGGATAGTAGTTGTTTAATCCAATTGGTTGTTTGGTTAGAGAATTATTTCATCGAACTAATGTTGAATTAACAAAAATACATGTAATCAGTTTTTGTAACATTGATAACAATTTTGATTTTATTAATTGGTGCTTATAATAAAAAATGTGTAGAATAATACGTTTGAGTTAAATTATAATATTACTTTTTTTGGTGGTATTAAAATACATCTATAATACAAATCTATCGTACAAAAAAATACGATAAACATACGTTTTTGAAATTAATATGGTATCAAATTTACTTACCAAACAAAGTGTTAGACCCAATTAAATAAAAAATATTAAAATTTTAATATTTAATCCCTTCATAATACGTCTACCAAACGAGCCATCAATATTTTTATTCGCAGAAATGCAATGTGACACCTACTAATGAAAGTTCCTGATCATTTAAAAACATATATACCGTAAACCAAAAAAAAAACTCAAAAGAATACCTCTCTCTTTTAGATTTTTTAATACAAATATTTACCATCGACAAATCACACGTGAGAACCCCATATCAAACAAGAAATAAATTAAATGGGTCTTAATATACCATAAATAGATGTATTAGGCATGTGATGAATTAACAAAAATTCAATTATGTCCCAAGTATTTTGCATAAGTATGGACGATATATTTTTATCATTGATCTTATTAATTCCTCACTTTATAAATATAGTAGAGGTTCATGCAATCAGATACCAAAAAAACTGATAAAAGACATTAATGTAGTTTTTTGGTCCGTGAATGTAAATATGATATATCAAACTATGTATATTTTTATGATTTATTTCGGAAATAATTCAGATAGGAAGCGATTTGATGTTATCTCAATATTTTAGTCATAACTTTTACCCCGATGTTCGATTGGTCTAATTATTACAAAAATTACAAAAGTGTAATTCATGGAAATTTTGTGAATCGACCTCAAATTGGGTCAAAATAAGTTGGAAGTCTAGAACAGAAAGTCATTGGCATCCGACAGTCCCAAAATCGTCCGGATGTCATTCAAAAAAATGAAATTGTGCATCTGATCAAAATAAACGAGAAAAAAAGAATAGTTTGGATGCCTTCCCTATGTCAGGATGCCTTCCCCAACATTAGGGTGCCTCGATTAAAACAACCCCGTTCAATTTTTAGGGTTTTCTCTGTTTTTTATAGTATAAATATCCTAAAAACGTGTTTTAGGGTTATTTTAGCTATTTTTCAATCCCAGAAAAACAAAAATAGTTGGGAAAGAGGAAAACAGGCTTGGTCTTGGAGAATTAAGATCAAGTGGTGATAATCGTAATAAAATGTGTTAGGATCAATTATTTGTGGATTAAGGTATGGTTTATTTCTCATTCACTTACGTTGTACAATGTATTCAGACAAGGATTACCCATAGTCTATAATATAAAACAGATTTAAATAAACTCATCTTATGGTTTCAAATAAATTCATCCAACAACCACCAACATACCTCTCAAAATTATTCATATTGACTTTTTCCTTCTTCCAATTCATCACTTCTCATTTACGTTACATCTTATTTTTTGACACAAATTATCCTTAATAAAAATAATAAAACAGAATGAGAATATAAATCTTACGAATCGTGGAAAGCAAGTTCCATCATAATCTCTCTCATCTAACATACCCAAAAAAATCTAGGCCCCACCCAACAAAAGAAGTATCCAATAAGGTCATCATTCACTCATAACCGGCCAATACGCAATGCTTATCTACACAACAAACTTGATGCATATTCCCCATCACGATGCCCTCTCTTTCCCCACTCACATTGGTGACACAAAGTCATCGAACACTCTGAAATTCCCCAGATTATCCCAATAAATAAACTAATACTTGATTTTTTTCGTTTTTATATCCCAGTTATCCACCCTAGTGGATAAGTGTAGTATTTTCTCACTTATGTATCGAATTAATGCTGAATCTTAGCTAAAGTCATCTCTCCGAATAAGAGGATACATCTAAAGGTGATAGCCCTAGGGTATGTTTCATGGGATATTCAAAATCCTGTGGTTGAGCTACTACTAAGCTAACCATAGGATTAATACTGTTATTAATTCTATAATATAAAATAGTATAAACTACAATTGGTGTTAAATTTTTTTTTTCTCTCTTTTATGTTTATACTTTAATTTTAGATATAAATACAAATATATTTATAATTGATAATTTTTTTATTATTTTTTATTTTTAAACATGAGCAATATCTACTAAAGTTATAAACTATATTAATTCTTGTACTAAAAAGATAAAAGTCGGAAAGAGAAGAAGACGCCCACTAGTAATAGTGTAAATCTTACCAGCCATGGAAAACAAGCAATCTCACAATCTCTGTCATCTATCGTACAAAAAGAATCTATGCCCCCACCCAGCAAAAGTATCCCCACAAAAGTTACTTGCACAAAAAAGTAACTAATCGAACCTTGTGGAATTCCCCAGAACCTTGTGGAATTCTCCCACTACATAAATTAATAATTTCTGTTAATAACTAATTAATATGGAGTCAGAAATAAAAATAAAAATAGTCTAAGAAAGAGTTGTAGGTTTGGTTTTTTTTAATTATAGGTTATATATGTCCGCCTAAATACAAAGTAAGGGTATCCATCATGTCGTACAATGTTATTTTCTAATAAAAAAATATTTAATTTTAAAATAACTCATATGATACTATATAAAAAAATATTTATTTTTTATTTGCAATATCAATTAATCATATTATTTGCGTCTAATCTTAATCTTGACTCATTTATTATTTGTGTTAATTGATTATTTTATTGGTAGATTTTGTATTGTAATTTGTTAATAAATAAAATTGATACTCTTAATTTACGAGTAAATATTGGGAGTATCAGTAATATTACGTTATCATTGATACGTGATGTCAACATCTAATAATAAACTTACAAATAAATAAAGTGGATTTTACTTTAATAATTATTAAATGACTAAATTTCGAGCACTGCTCCACACTTGGTCACCACGAAAAGCTATTTGTGTCATTTCACACACCTTGATCTATTTAAAGCACCGCACAACGGACTGCCTGTAGTGAGAACTGAAGAATGTCTTTTTTCTTAGAAGTTTCAATGGAGAGGGGTCGCGACAATCGAGGAAGTGGGCGCACTGGCCGTGGTCGCGGCGGCA
>CM042186.1:8911191-8945072 GCA_023539305.1 Ilex asprella
AAAGTAGTAGGGGAGAGAGAGAGCGTAATAGCATGCTCAATGTGAGGTGTGTGAAATCTATCTCTATATGGGGGTGGTTTACGATTTATAGGCACAGGGCCCTAGCTGCGGCGGTGACGTGAAGATCAAGCTACTGAAACACTATGCTTCCTAAACTCTCGAGTTTTGGACTAAATTGTAGCCTTGAGCTAAGCCTGGTTCGTTTTTTAATGGTTTGGGCTCAACCCATGATCTAGGCTCAGGCTTGGTTTGAATTTAGGCTCATCTGGTTAGACTAAAATGGATCGATTAGAGATAAATAAGGCATGAAGCAATAATTTCTACTAGGCATGAACTTGACACAAAACCAATTAAAAATGATTATAAATAAATCGGGTATTAGTGTAAGTAAATTTTGATATGACATGATAATACTCAAAACGACAAACAACCCATTGATAATCACACGTGTGTGTGGAACATGGATAGGCTATATGTTTATTTTGAAAGAGTTATAGGATAACTGGGGCGATGTGTAAATGTTGGTTGTCGTGTTTTTGTGGTTTGATAAGTGTGTAAGATCACTATAAAGTTAGCATGCCTATTTTCATTTTTTTTAAAGAGTTTTTTATTGTTTATTTATTTAGATAAAGTTGTGTTGCACAAATCTTGTATCATAAGTGATGTTTCAAATCACATCCATTGAATATTTTGTGGAATTAGTGGATCCCACTAATCCAACCACCTACATTGATTTGAAATACAAAATTTAGGTAAATATTTGTGCAGCATAGCATTGCTCTATTTTTTTTTTTGTTTGTTGGGGGTAGGGGGCTTAGTTGTGCATTTTTTGATTGAATGTTGTAGGTTTGCATAGCATGAATTTTTTTATATTAAACAAAGACTTTCAGATTCAGAAATTTATTTATACATTCTATGATGATGGTTTCATTGTTTTTCAAGTAAACTGTGTTGGTGTGGATTCTTCAATACGACCAAATTACTTATTAAGATTTATGTGATGATATTAAATTTAGAAAAATGCTAAACAGAAACATATAAATATACTTATGTAATAATTAGCAAAGCAGGAGCATGCAAAGAAAAATAGTAACATGTAACACTGCAATAAATAAATGATCATCAAAGAATTGTGATTGAACATTACACAAATCCACGAACGTTTACTCGAAACGATGAGCGGGTTTCACTTTAATTTATGTTCAAAGTTGACCAAAAAACAGATTTTATAACTAAAATTCTGCGTTAGTCCAACAAATTGATCATGATTTGATGGTTTAGGTCTATTGTTGTTATGAAATTAAAAAGAAAAGTATTTAGTGTCACCTATTATTTATTGTTCACAACTGGTAATGGAAATGATGGTGATAGACATAGATTATGAAATTAAAAAGAACAAAGCATTGGAGCAAAATTTTGATCTTTTATTATTACATAATCAAAGGCTTATTGATCTTTTCGTATTTTGATTAGCTTGAAGCTTTTGTGCTGACATGAAAGTGCCAGTATATGTTTTTCTGCTTTGGATATAATGTTTATGTATGGTCATAGGCTTGATTGTGGGTTTCTAAAGTTCAGTGGTTGTTTTATTTTTGTGCACAGCTCCTGTTATTCCAAATATCCAATCATTGGAAATTTCAGAGCAGAAGCCTCGATCAACTCTTCTGGATGCACTACAAGAAATAAGCTTGTTAGCGGCGAAAGTATTAGTGACGAAACTTATATCGTCACTAACCCAAAATAGTTAGTGGCAACCTAAAAAAATTGTCACCGTTGAGCTATTCTCTATATCGTTCGCTGCTGGAAATGCCCTAACGCCACTCAAATCTTCTTTCCTAAGAGCACTAGTGAAGGAGTTTGTGCGTGAATCTAATGGGGTTTCATGTCTATTTGCTGCCTGTTTGCATGGTTCTTAAAGCCATGTAGAACTAGAGGCATATGGTCAAGTACTGTTTTCATTTTCACTTTGTGTGTTTTTGTGTGGATGTTTGTTTGGTTTCCTGGTTACCTGTCATGTTGGTAAAACATGAGTATGGTCAGTTGGGTTTGGGGTGTGTGTGTGTGTGTGTGTGTGAATGTGTGTTGATCAAGCTGTGGAGAATGTAATATTCACAAATAAATGAAGGACTTGATGTTTGAGTAAGTTTCTAATTTGAACTAAATTTGAATGTACATCTCTTTTGGATTCTTCAATTATATGCCCAAATCTATATGTGCTTATGCCTACGACTGAAGTTCTTAATGCTGATTCTTTGGGTTCAATAATGTTCTATTAGAAAGCTGGTGCACACCGAAGATGAGGAGGGGAGTGGGCGATTTGTAAATGAATCATGCAACCTCAGATTGTTTTAGCGGAAATGGAATGAACGTGAAAATATAATACTTACGTGAAGGGAATGGAATGAATGTCAAAATAAAACACTCTTGTGAATGGAATGAAATGAAATATACATTACCATTAGGATGTTTCTAGTAGGATCAAGTTACAATTGAAAATCTACTTCAAAGTTTGGATAGTGTTAATTTCAAAACACTCATATTTGTAAGATACAACAGATTTTTATGATTGTTCTTCAATTGTTCCTTTGAACTTGATGATTGCCCCCACTGAAAATGGATTTTGGCTCCGCCCCTGCACACTTGAATACAAAACCAGTAGAAATGTATCCCATAAGTGTGACCAAAGTAGGATCTCCACTGCAATTGCAACTTTGAGGATACCCACTGCTCCACCTTGTATATTAGCTTTGTTCCTGCTGCAAAAATAAGGAAGTTGATTTAGCAACAAAAAAAGACAAATGGAAGGAAACAATAAAATGGAAAGACTTGAAATTCTTCAGGTTCAATTAGGAAGTGATATACACCTATTCATAGAATTCGAAGTCATTGAATATTCTCAATGCCAGAATGTGTACAGCCAAAATATGGAGACAGTAAATTCTTCATGTTCTATTGGGAAGTAAGATGTTCATTTGTATATTTATTCCATAATTTATAGCCATTGAATGTTCAATACCAGAATGTGTATAGCCTAGATAAAAATTATACAAGTTAAATCATTGAAAAAAAAATTATATCTATGTTATTGTTCGTAGCTATAAACATTATGAAGAAAAGTGGGAAGAAAACCAATTTTTTTTTGTGGAAGAGAAAAACTCTTGGACATTTTAAAAGAAAAAAAAATGAAAGAATTCAAACCAATATTCTATTAAGGGTAATGTGGTCATAGATAAACACATAAATATAGGTTATGAAATGAATTAAAACGAAAAAGAATGATATAATAGTGATTTTGATATACAAGTACAAAATAACATATTAGCATTTATAACTTTTTATAAGGGTATAATAATAAATTAAAAAAATATCATGTTAAGGTAATTTTATTATTAGTATAGATATAGATAGATATAGCTATAAATAATAATTATTACAATAATAGTTATAAGATTTAAAATTTTCATTAACCATACAAGAGAAAGTATAAGAATTAGTTGTTTTATTAAGGGTATTATGATGAATCAAAAATTTTTCACTTAAGTCTTTGAATTTTTTAATTATGTTAATTGAGTTATTCAGATAGAAATATTGAGGAAGAATTAAATGGCAAAAAAGTTAGAAAAAAAAGAAAGAGGATAAGAAGAACCGAAAGTTTATGACCTATGTGGCACAACCATTTTAGACTTCCCGTTGATGACGTTGACGCAACAATACTAAGCTTCGAAGGAAAAGATGCAACTTCCACGAAATTGTTGCAGCAACATCAATCTTGAAAGCCTCGAATATTTCATGTGACTTTATGTAGGTTAAACTAGTGTTAAAAATATTTGAGATGATTAATTAAATAAATAAGATTATACAAAATTTTTTGTCATTATGAGATTTGAGAAGGATCACACGAATTCCATCTTAACTCTAAATGCATGAACGAAATTAGAGCCAATTATAAACAGTGTTGTACTCAGAATTTTTATTCAAATGGGTCATTGAACAATTTGTCGGGATATTGTTGGGTTTATGAATAATTTATCGTTTATGAATTTTTTAATCTCGATATGAATGGTTTGTCTTTGACCAAACTGGAGAAATGATCAATCAAAATACAGGTAAATTAATAATATATAAAATAAGAATATTGTAAGGAGTAAGAACTGAGGACACCAAAGACCAATTGATGACACTACTTCTCACCAATTGCTCCGTCTCTTCCGCGCACTTTCCCCACCCACCCTTTTCATCGACCTTTCTGGAATTCTCCAGACTCTCCAGCACAAAAATTAACACTTGGAGGCTGTTTTGTAAAGGGGTACAGTTTGGCAAGATAAGTTTGAGAAAAGTAGTTTAAAGAATCCTCAAATTTAATGTTTGAATTGAAAATTCAATCCTAAATTTTCAAACTCGGCTCGTAGTTAGCCCAAATATTAAACTTATGATCATGAGTTTCGTCAAACCTAAGGGAAAAGTGAGTTTGGGAAGATGGGTTAAGAGGTTAAGGATATAAAAGATAATTATACCCCTTAACATAGGTATGAATTGAATTGATCAAAGCTAAAATAGTCGTTTACGAAATAAATAGTTGTTAATAATTATAATATATTTGTGAGTACTACATGTATATGTGTTGTATCAGATTACAATCATAAATCAAATCATACACAAATTTTGTCAACGGAACATAGAAATTGATGGAGTGGCTCCCTTTATGACACGTGTAATTACATTAAATGGTTCCACGTGAGGGTGACAAGACGTTCACGTGACGAAGACGTCATTGGACTCGGTCATCAGACCGAACCGAGCTATGCAATGAGCTCGGAAATAAAGAAAAAAAGTTGGTCCTCACCATGACAGAGTTGTTTCAAACAATAAACGAAGAGCTAGAAAGATGCTTATAAATCAGTCATTTTGGTCAAACAAATGGGCATAATTATAGGCTCGGCAAAAGGAATTGCTAGAGAGATCTCAGTAACTTCCCAAAACATAGTCGCCTAATTGAAGGAAGGTGTACCACCTTGAATCAGAAATCATGGAAACCCTAACTAAGTAGAGCTCTATAAAAGGCGTAGCAAGTCAATGTGAAAGGTACAATGAACTCTCTTTGTCTTCTTGCAATTGAATCAGTTCCATTACTGACTTAACCATTGGAGTGCCTTCGATTGAAGCACTTCGATCTTGGGCAATTTGTTCATTTTGCAGGAAGGAAAGACTAAGAGATCAAGTTCAGAGCTCGCTTTTATCAGAAACGTTCATTCTTTATTCCTGCAGATGGTATCCTTAATTTTTGCCTCTTACATTTTGGCGCCGTCTGTGGGAAGATTTTCATCAATTGAAACAAAAAGTCAATGTCAAGACTTAAAAGTGTCATCGGCTCACCCATAGGTAGTTTTACCTTAGAAGATTCTGATCCAAACTATAGAGTGTCGCTTCATTCTGATAGCAACGTTGGGATGGATATGGGCAGATGCCCAGCTAAGCCCCGGGAGGATGACGAGTTGTCATCAGCAAGTTTTAGACCATCTAAGCACCAGATGCCAACTGTGGCGAATCCCTCTGTGACGAGGGGAGAACCATTCTCTAGCAAAGTTAGTTCAGTCCCTACAGGATCGGCTAGATGAGCATGAAAAATTATTCAAAAGTCTTAAGCAAGGGAAGGAGACTTCATGAAGGAAAATGAAGAACTGAAGGCTAAGCTAAAGGAGTTCACCAAGAGTGAGAGGCATAACAAGGAAAATCGAAGAGAGAGTCTCGAGGAGAAGTGAGAAAAAAAAGAGAAAATGCCGAGGAAGAGCAATATAAACAGAAAAGGCGTTGGGGCCAGGATGAGGATTCCTGGAGGTGGTTCATTACCGAAGAGCTGAACAACTGACTAAGGAGACCCGAGCAAAAATCGGCTAGGGACCTAGCCCGAAGAGCCATTGGGGAATACGGAGACGGTACAAAGTCCTCCCTCTTCACTAGCTAGATTGAGAGGGGACGGATCCCCAGTAAATTCACAGTCCCAAGTTTCAGATTGTACGATGGAAAAACGGATCCAGCCTCCTACATCCGACATTACCGACAGCTTATGACCATTTATCGGAGGAATGAATCGTTGCTCTACATTATTTTCCCCAGCAGCCTCGGGAAATCACCCATGAAGTGGTTCGACAGTCTGCCGAAAGATTCGGTAGATGGATGGGCTCAGCTGGCTGAGCAGTTTGCAACTTGGTTTATCACGAGCAGTAGACAACCCAAAGATGTTGGGGCACTGCTAACATTGAAAATAAAAAATTCTGAAACCCTAAGGGTGTGTTTGTTTGGGAGGATAAAGGTGGATATTACAAGTAGGATTGGATAAAAAAAATCGGGGGCCCACATATCCCAGATTTGGGTTGTCTAAAAGGGATAGGATTTTTGTTGGGTTTGAATTGATCGGCCCGTATGAATCAGGCCAGTTCTCCTGCCTGATTAGGATATCTCAAACCCGGCTAAACTTTGGGATTACTAAGCCCAACTAATGGATAAGAAATAAAATTACTATAATGCCCATTAACAGTAACTAAAGGTAGGGTTTTTACCTTTTTTCTCTCCCCTTTCACCTGGTCCCCCCCTTTGACAATGGCGCACGCAGAACTGAAGCAAAGCAAAGGTAACAAAATCTCTCTCTCTCTCTTTCTCCTTCCTGAAATTTTCGTCTCTCTATCTCTTGTGTGGTTATGATTTGCTAGTCCCTTTGTCTCTTTCTCTTCTTCTCTTTGTCCATGGCTGACGGCTGAAACGGGTCCAAGGATTTTGTTTTCGTTTGTACAATACAATATTTTTTTGTAATCTATTAGCTGAGAGATGAAATCGTCTATTCTTTCTTGTTTTGGTTTTCTCCCATACTCAGCGGAGGACAGTTCCATGGCTAACGCCTAAAATTTTTTCGCATGATATTTTATTTTTTCAACCAGTTATATACTTAAATAAAAATGTAGAACATGTATGATATATTTTAATTTTTCCACCAGTTACATTCCAATCACAGCATATATAGTGAAATGAAAAAGAAGCAGTTCAATCTTTGGAATTCAGTTTGTGGAATTCAGCATATATCGCAGCATACATGTATAATATAAAACCAAACATCAAGCAAAACAGAAAGACTGCGTGGGTTTTTGTGTGTGTGCGCGCATATTGAAGAGAAACAGGGTGGTCTTGTTGGGTTGGTATTGTGATTAACATGGCTTCCAAGTTGTGGGCATCAAGGGCTGCTTCATATCTTAGGATCTCAGCGTTTCACAGAGGCTTTGCTTCTGGTATATCTTCACAGTCTCGTCTATTTTCTGTTTTTCATGATTTGCTTTATAATTGTATTAATCTCGTTCTTGTGTTTTTTTTAATGAAAAATGCTTGATCTATAGTGCTTCTTAATAAAGATCTCATTTTTCAATATGGGTTGGTTTTAGTTATGGGTTTTTTGATCAGTTTATGTTGGCTTGAGTTTTCGAAGCTTGTGATCTATCAACGCCTGATGTTTATATATAGCTTCTTTATTGTTTGGTTGATGTTGGAAATTATGTGTATTGAATCCTGTATTCCCTTTAGCTCTCTGTATGTGCACATTATATTCCAGAACTATGTCATTGTTTCAAGAGGGAATTAAATATTAGTTATTCATGCTAAGATTGTTTCACCATCATGTGATTGTAGAGGTAATCCCAAGCTTTCAATCCATTTTTTTGCATATTTATCCTTTCCCCCTGTTCAAATTTAATTATCTCTGACATTCACAATGAGGACTTGCTTGTGTTATGATTTATTCAAGTCGATCTCTTGCTTTCACTTTGTAGATGGGTCAGGTTTCAATTTGAGAGGGATGACATGTCATATAAGGGTCTTGTTCAATGTGTAAAATAGTTGACAGATCAACTATTTTGAGGTTCAAATTTTAATTTTCTTGCACGAGAACTTCGGTATTTTTTGTCGTAAAATTTATTTGAAATTAAAAGCATATATTTAGCCCTGATCTATCCCCACCTATCCAAAATGTATCAAACATATCCTAGACATATCCAAAATGTTTCAAAAATTTTAATAAAAAAAAAAAAGTTTCAAAATATCCTAGATGTATCCGGACATCTCCAAGATGTACTCGGCCATATCTGTATACATATCAGAGTGCTTCATTGTAAGATAAACCAGAGCACATGGGACAAACTTACAATAGAGATTTTCATATATACCAAAAAAGATACAGATAGCAAAACGACCAAAGAAACCACCAGTGAAATAGAGTTGCGTTGACAAGTTTGTCTTTCCGTTGGCCAAAAAAATAATCCCAACGACTATATGTACTTGCTAGTAATTTTCAACTGTCTAGAGACCTACAGTATATAAATCAAAATAAAATGAAGCACTTCATAAATTCACTAAATTTAAATCTCCAGAAAAAAATCAGTAAATTAACCTTTAGGCATATTGACCAAATTAATCATTAGATATCTATACTAAAAAATCATGTCCAATTTTGACTCGCCCAACATAGCACAACACAACGACAGTTCCAATTTTATCTAGTTTTTTACAAACAATTTATATTTCATCCAATTTAATCCAATTTTTCACATCATTAAATTGGTAACCAACAAAGATCAAAAACTAAAAAAATAATTATTTCAAAAGTGGTAACCTATAATTGTCAAGCCAAAAATGAGATAGGATTGAATAGGATTCAAGGGTAAAATGGTCAATCAATGTCAAAAGTATTATATATTTAATAAAAAATTGTAGTTTGTCCATATCCCAACCCCTTCATAATGCACTATCCAAAACAGGGATTGGATAACACATATTCTTTTTATCCCCCCATATATCCGGCTTATTGGGATTTCACTGGATTGGTTTAGGATTTAAATCCAAAACAGTCCAATCCATCCTTGATTTGCCAAACGCACCCTAAGGGAATATGCTCATCATTATTGGGAAATGATGAATGAAATCGAAGCTTACAACCCAGAAATTGCGGTAGCTTCCGTCAAAATAGGATTGCCGAAAGAAAACCCGTTATACCAGTCTCTCACCAGAAGACCTGTCGTGGACATGGAAGAACTGATGGTGAGGATTGAGAAGTATGCCAAGTTAGATGGCGACTTGTCCAGAGATTTGGGAAAGGAGCAGTCTGGGAGAATACAATTTGGTCATGACAAGCAGACCGAGCCAAACCAAAATATAGGTAGGAAAAAAGAAAAGGAAGGATTTCCTTCGAAATCCCCTTTCATTGAAGTCAACACAGTGTTTAAAAAGCCAATATACTAAATACTGACTCAGATTAAGGGGAAACCATATTCAAGTGGCTCAATAAGCTAACAGGTGATCTTTCAAAGAGGAATCCTAATTTTAGATGCTCATACCATCGGGATGTAGGGTATATGACTGAGAATTGCCGACCTTTGAAGCAGCACTTAGAAAAGCTGGTCCAGACGGGACATCTTGCCCAATTCATCGAGGATGGTGGTAAAGCTAATGGAAGGAGAACTGAGCCCCAAGGGGAACAGACCACGAGAGCAGGTGTGATAGATGTAATCCATGTTGCAACAAACCCACAAATGGCAACAAATAATGTTGCTAGGGCATACATTCATAGAGCTGCAAAGGAGAGAGAAGTTTACCAGTTGCGATTGTCTCCTGAAGTCAGGAACAAGATGATGAAGTTAGAGGACACAGTCGAGTCAATCTGTTTCTCCAAGCACGATTTGGTTGGGATACACCAACCACACAATTAAGCTCTGGTAATGACTCTCTGAATCATAAACTACGACATAAAAAGAGTGTTGATTGACTCTCTTAATCCATGTTAAAAAGAAGAGGATCTCAAACTAGCTAATACCCCGTTGGTTGGCTTCAGTGGAAAAACAGTACTCCCAAGAGGAAGGATTACGCTTCCGGTGAATACTGGCCTTGTTGGAGTCATGACCGAGTTTTTAGTAGTGGACATGATCTCGGCATACAATGCTATTATGGGTCAAACCTGGTTACACGAGATGAAGGCAATACCATCAACATACCACCAGATGCTCAGATTTTCCTCTGCAGAAGGAGTAGTGAACATTCAAGGATACCAAGTAAGTTCTAGAACCTGCTTATTGGCCTCAATCAAAGGAAGAGATGGTGGGGAAAGTAGAGAGAAGAGTTCGACAGTTGAAATGATAAAATAGCAATCAAACCTCGATAGGTCAGTTGACACAACCGAGCGAACTATCGAGGGAGAGCCTAAAGTACCTTTAGGCACCCAAAAAGAACTGGTCAATCGAACAATTGAAGACTTGTCTAAAGCACCTTTAGACAAAGACGATGACAAGTATTTTCTTTTGGGCGCATGTCGGAGCCCCGAGCAGATAAATGAGTTTCTCATCCTAATGAGGGAATACGCCGACATCTTCGCTTGGACAACGTATGAAATGCCAGGAGTCCCTCCCAAAGTAGCATCTCATCATATGAACATTGACCCTAACTTCAAGCCATTCAAATAGAAACTAAGGAGTCGGCACCACAATATCAGGAAGCAGTAAAGGAAGAGATGGCACGGTTGTTGGAATCCTAGACCATTATGGAGGTTCGGCACCCAACTTGGCTGTCAAATACAGTAGTAGTGAAGAAGAAAAATGGGAAGTAGAGAGTTTGTGTTGACTTCACCGACCTAAACAAAGCTTGTCCAAAAGACAACTTTCCTTTACCGAAGATAGACCAGCTGGTTGATGCAACCGCCGGTCACAAGCGGATGAGCTTCTTTGACGCATATAAGGGATATCATCAGATCCCACTTGCTAAACAAGATCAAGAAAAAACTGCCTTTATAACGCCAGATGAGACATACTGTTACAAGGTATTGCCATTTGGGCTCAAGAATGCTAGAGCGACCTATCAGAGGTTGGAAACAAAAATATTTTCTCACATGATTGGCAACCCCATGGAGGTCTACATCGATGACATGGTAGTCAAAAGTCGAAAGGCCACCAACTATTTCTCTGACTTGAGGAACATATTTGACATACTACGGAGATACAAAATGAAACTGAATGCTTCAAAGTGTGCGTTCGGATTTGGCTCGGGAAAGTTCCTTGAATTTCTGGTTACTCATCGGAGAATCGAGGTGAATCCTGATAAAGTAAAGGCAATCGCAGAATTTCAATCATCTCAGATAGTAAAGGAAGTGCAAAGACTAACTAGAATGGCAGCCACACTCGAAAGATTTATATCCCGAGCCTCAAATAATTGTAGACTTTTCTTCCAATCGATCAAAGGAAAGAGGGGCGTTATGGAGTCAGGAGTGGGAGGATGCATTCACTAATTTGAAAGCCTTCTTGGCATCTCCACCAATTTTAACAACCCCATTCCCTAAATAGCGCATGTTCTTGTATTTAGTTGTATCCGACCATGCGGTAGGTGGAGCACTGATGAGAAGCGACTGAACAAGTCTGAGTCCCGTGTACTACGTAAGCAAAATATTTTTGGATGCCAAATCAAGATACATGTCATTGGAAAAATTAGCACTTGTCTTAGTTAGCTTGTCCAGGAAGCTACGACACTACTTCCAGGCACACCAAATCATAGTACTCACGGATCGGCCTTAAAAGCCCTTTTCCATAAAGTCGATCTGTCAGGATGCATCGCGAAGTGAGCAATTGAGCTCAAAGAATTTGATATTGCGTTCGAGCCCAGAATTGCAATTAAGGGACAAGTGGTGGCTGATTTTGTCGTCGAATTCCAACCCTAGCAGAGTTCAAGATTGGGTGAAAAGTCTAAGTTGGATAGCGACCTAGAGTTCAAGGGAAAATGGAGCTTATTTGTTGACGGATCATCAAACCAAAAGGGATCGAGCGTAGGTAACATACTGGAAAGCCCAGATGGATGCGTGTTGAAAAAAGCCATTATGCTCGGCTTTCAAGCCTCAAATAATGAAGCAGAACATGAACCCTTGATAGCAGGAGTAAGGTTTTCACTAGGGTTAGGAATAAGAAAGCTCCAGACATTTTCTAATTCACAGTTGATGGTGAATCAGATAATAATAGGGGAGTACTCGGCTAAAGATGAGAGAATGGTGGCCTATCATGCTACTACAGAAAGAGAGTTAGGCCAGATTTCAGAATACTCTATCTAGTAGGTAGGGAGAGCAAAAAATTTCCATGTCGATGCCCTAGCATCACTAGCCTCGGCCATTGATCAAGAGAATGAATGGACGGTTACTATTGAATTCCAGCCCGAACCAAGCATTTTGATTACCTGCTCGGATGCAGTCTTATCTAGTGAAATGGAACCAAGTTGGATGGACCCAATCATCGCCTTCCTGAAGAATGGAGACTTGCCTGAAGATAAGAAGGAAGCCCACAAGCTACGACTAAAAGCAGCCAGGTTTTGGTTATCTTCGAAGGATGATCTTTATCGGCAATCGTTTGGAGGACCATATTTGAAATGTGTCCATCCGAAGCTAGTACCAGGATTCTTGGCTGAGATCTACGAGGGATGTTGCGGTGCTCATACTGGTGGAAGATCGCTAGCCCACCGAGTCATTTCTCAAGGGTTCTGGTGGCTATACATGTAGAAAGATGCGAAACATTTTGTTAGGCAGTGCGAAAAATACCAGAAATTCACAGCAATACCGAGAAGACCTACTCAGGGATTACTTCCATTGGCTAGCTTGTGGCCATTTGCACAATGGGGCCTAAATATTGTGGGACCATTACCTCGGCCCCCGAGCAATAAGAGATTCCTTCTTGTTGCAACCGACTACTTTACAATGTGGGTGGAAGCCGAGCCAATAGGAAACATCAGAGATACTGACACAAGGAAATTTGTGTGGAAAAATCTTATTACCAGATTCGGAATCCCCAATACCCTCGTCTCCGACAATGGGACTCAATTCGACAGTGGTCCCTTCAAGGCTTTCTGTCAGTAGTACGAAATACGGTACAATTACTCAACACCTACCTATCCTCAAAGTAACGGGCAAGCAGAAATTTCTAATAAGAAGATACTGGATGGTATTAAGAAGAGGCTGGAACGCGTAAAAGGCAGATGGGTGGAATAACTGTCGAGCATTTTGTGGATGTACCATACCACACCTCGGCGCTCCATTGGAGAAACCCTTTTCGCATTGGCCTATGGGATGGAGGCAGTAATACCACTAGAATTGGGGTTATTGACCTTAAGAATCGAGCTCGGGACCTCGATTTAGCTGAGGAGAAAAGAGAGCAAACAGCAATACGGATGGCTTCTTATTGGCAGCAGATGTTCCGAGCTTACAACAAGAAGGTCAATCCTTAAAGCTTCACCCTCGAAGATTTGGTCCTTAGGCGCGTCTTGGGATCAGCTAAGAATCTAACGCATGGAAAGCTTGGAGCCAATTGGGAGGTAGCTAGAGTCGGGGGCAATGGGTATTATGAACTTGAAACTTTGGACCATAAGATGGTGTCGCTCCCCTGGAATTCTATCAACCTGAGAAAGTTTTATTTCTAAAAAGTGCCTTTTTGGAAATATAAACTCCGAAGCACCTTTGGAAACATAAGGGTGCCCCTTATCTTTTCAAAAATATTGATTCATGATTAGAATTGTATTGACAAGAGCATGAGTAAAAGTTCTTAATAAAAAGCTTTTAAGATACACCCTTCGATTCTAGTTGATTCTCGTTTTTGAATACATCCTACTGCTAAGGCGGGGAGACAAAAAATCCTGATAAAAGTGAACTTAAATCAGGTGCAGCCACCCGATTGAATCCTGACCCTTAGCTAGGCATGACGATGTAAGCTAAATGGGAAGAATTTGAGTCCGATTAGATCGGCGGGTCGGTGTGGAGTAGAAACAGTCTCTGAGAATGCCCAAGGGTCAGAGCTTAACTCGACTTAAGGACCGAGCTTTTTGAAGAAGGGTCAAACTAGGGCCATAACTTCTAAAGCTTAAATTTATCCAAGTGCTAAATAAGGTCCCCTATGATAAGGACCGAGCTCTTTGAAGAAGAGCCGAACTAGGACCATAACTTCTAGAGTTTAATTTTTTCCAAGTGTTAAAAAAGGTCCCCTATGATGGGACCGAGCTTGTTGAAAAACAGCCGAACTAGGGCCATAACTTCTAGAGCTTAAATTTTTCTAAAAAAATGGAGGGTCCCCTATGAAGGACCGAGCTCTTTGAAGAAGAGCCAAACAATGACATAGCTTCCATGCTTAAATTTGGTTTCTAAGTGTTAATAAGGTCCCTATTTTGGGACCAAGATCATTGAAGAAAGGCCGAGTAATGGCTATGACTTCTAGAACCTAGGCTCCTATGTTAAGACCAAGTTTATTAGAGAAAGGCCAAATAAATATCACAATTCTTGAGCAAACAAAACCTTCATTACACTTCAAAAGGAGAATTACAAAATCATTCCAAAAATTCTTTAAACATACACAAGTACAGAAAAAAATTTCAAGTGTTTTCGGGAAGATGGAGGTTGGGATGAGCTATGAAGGGAGTAGCGAGAATGAATCTCGGAAGATTAAGGAACTCCAGCAACAGTCAGGGTGGCAATCCAGCCCTTGTTGAAGTGTGTCTTCTCTAACAACGGGATCTGCAGAGCCAAATCATTATCTGCTATCTTCATCCCTTCATCATATGCAGAGTCTTCTCTATCCTTTGCCTCAGCCTTGAACTTGTCAAATTCCTTCAGAAGACTTGCATAATCAAGCTAGGACTGGGAGAGCTTCTCATTCGTCTCGTGTTCGGACTCTTTTAACTGCCCAATCTCTGCTAAAAGCTTCTTGTTTTCTTCAGTCAGGCTATGATTTTGAGCCTGAAGAATCAGAACCTCTTCGCAAAGTTTGGAATACTCCTCATCCACAGACTCTTTCTTCGCCAAGGTAGAGGCTCAGGCATGAATAACGTCCTTTATAGCTTTATCTTTCTTCGTTATCCTTGCCCCCACTTCACGAAATTTTTGAAGGCCCTTCAAGTTAGAAAGAATAAACTTAGACAGATTACTACGCCTCTAAAGAAAGGAAAAAAGAACAAATTTTATACCAGAACCATGTGTTGAATCGCTTGGCAAGCAACCTGACATCAGACAAGGCTTCATTTATAGCTAGGTCCTAAGGGAGAATGAACCCCTAGCAATCCCTACAGCAACATTAAAATCTTCAATCGTAGAGTCATTTACAGTAATCTCTCTCCTTTTCGCTTTGAGGATAGGTCAGAAAGGAGGAATGACAGGCTTAGGAAAAAGGGCAGACTCAAACTCCACAACTTTGCATCTTTTTTAGGCAGGGTCTTCAGAAAGTTCAAAAATTGAATCAGCTTGGCTGTCGGGAGAATGAACAAGAGTTGGAGGATCGAGCTCAACAGAAACAAAGGATTCTAAGGTCCGAACAAAATCTATTGGTTCATTTTCTATTAGAACCTCATCGTTCGGCTCGAGAGCAACAACTTCAATCGAAACTTCAACAGTAGGTTCCACAAATCCAGGATTAGAAGGACTAGGAGGATCAAATGGCACGGTCAATTCGGTAAGGGCGTTTGGCTCGACAGTTGATAAAAAATCAAGAAAGTTTTTTACCGTCCTGTTTCTCCCAAATGGATCGGTCAAAGTACGCTTGCGTTGGAGAGGGGTTTGATCCCGAGCTAACTGGATAGCCTGGCGGTCTTCGGCAAGTGCAGAATTAGGCCGAGATGGAACAGCGATGAAAGACATCTAAGTTGGGGTGTAGCCGAGCAGTGTATGGGCAGCTTGGTAAAAGAGAGCTTCGTTGTAATCCCAAACTCTCTTCAGCTCATCCATCTTCACACACCGCTCAGAGACCTTTCCTTTCTTAGTCTCGCCTTCAAACAAAAGACATCATAAGAAAAAATAGCGAATGAACAAATTGAGGAGATAAAGTAAAAACAACAGTCACCTGGTGCGCCTTCTTTGTAGGGACAACGGTAAGACGGAGTGGCACTAGTAGCGTACTCCGAATTTCCAAAAATAAAGACCACATTGTTTTAATTGTTTTTGTTGGAATCTGGAAGATGGGTCACCAAGTAACGATCCTTCTTCCTCACAGCAAGGTAGTAGTTGTCTCTAGTTGATTTGACAATGTAGCAGTACAAAATCTCCCATAAACCCAGGCTCAAGTTCAGAAGCCTGTTCAGAACAGCTACACCCATCACTATCCTGAAGAAGTTAGGGCAGTATTGGATGGGGCACAACTTCATTGTTGATAGAACCCAGAGAAGTAGAGGGTTGAGGGGGAAAACGAACCCCCTTTTTGTTATCACTTGTGTGTGGATGGGGATGCTTTCCCAGGTACCTATCAAGGGCTCGTCGCTACCAACAACTCGAATATCCACGTCATCAGGAATATTGTACTTTGCTTTGAAGGCTGGAACTTCAGAAGGTAGTAAAGGAGCCATAACGCAAAAGAAAGCAAAGAAGGCAAGAGGACAGTTCATAAAAGAGAAAGAAAAGTTGTGTAAAGAAGAAGATAGAATAGTTCGTTAAAAGAAGGAGCGAAGTTCAATAGGCAATGTTTAAATGCAGAACTAGTCGCCAAAACAAAAGGGGGATGTCCCAAAAGTACGAAAAATGATGAATTTGGGGGCATGAAATGATTGACAAACGAAAAGTGTATGTCAGACGTTTCCTGGGGACAAATAAAGGGGTGGCTCCCTTTATGACACGTGTAATTACATTAAATGGTTCCACGTGAGGATGACAAGATCATTCATGTAATGAAGACATCATTGGACACGATCATCAGACCGAACCGAGCTATTCAATGAGCTCGGGAATAAAGAAAAAAAGTCGATCCTCACCATGACAGAGTTGTTTCAAATAATAAATGAAGAGCTAGAGAGATGCCTATAAATCTTGCATTCTGGTCAAACAAATGGGCATAATTATAGGTTCGGCAGGAGGAATTTGCTAGAGAGATCTCTGCAACTTCCCAAAATAGAGCCGCCTAATTGAAAGAAGGTGTACCATCTTGAATTAGAAATCATGGAAACCCTAACTAAATATGGCTCTATAAAGGGCATAGGAAGTCAAGATGAAAGGTACGCTAAACTCTCCTTATCTTCTTACAATTGAATCAGTTCCATTACTGACTTAAGAATTGAAGTGCCTTCGATCGAAGCACTTCAATCTTAGGCAGTTTGTTCGTTTTGCAGGAAGGAAAGACAGGGAGATCAAATTCAGAACTCACTTTTATCAGAAACGTTCATTCTTTATTCCAATAGGAGGTATCCTCAATTTTTGCCTCTTACAGAAACCAACCTGCTAGAGCAATATTTGCAAGACGCTCACTATTCATCGTGGCTATGACAAAATCAAAACTTTTTTAACAAAATTTGAACGGCTCGATGCGTCCCTAGTCGCCACTAAAGCACAGAAACCAAGAACCGCTATTAATACATTAAATAATGAAAATTTTTCAATATTATCATAATATCTTATAAGTAAATGAGAAAGGCAATCTATTCCAACTTATAATGATATTCTATACACAAAAACCAGTAATTGTACGGGAAATAAAGATTTTCATAATAATTGATTAGTCTTATCAAGATTAAGATTGTATTTATCTATAAGAAAAAAGTACAAATTTTCTACTATTTTGTATACAACAAAATTGGGGTCACTATCCAACTTAATCACTACTGGGAGGGAAGAACTGGTACAAACTACCTTTCGCCTAAAGTGCCAACTAGGGATGACAATAAACCGAAGCAGGGGTGGGGGATGTAGTCTTCATTTTCGTACCTGCTTAAAAAAAAAGCGTCTATTCCCATTAACGGATATAGTTTTTATCCCCATCTCCGACCGCAGATAAATTTGTAATCCCCCCCTGTGCTCGCCTTGTCCCTGACTTCACTCCGCCCAAGCCCAACATAATCCAACATTGTAAATAATCTAAAAAATTGCATGTCACCAACTTAAAATTACCACATAATTCTTCTCACCAATAAGGACTAGCATTTGGTATACTAAGTAGGCAAGAAGTCTATCCAGCACTTTTTAAGCAAAAAGTCTATCCAACAATTTTCAAAGAGGAAAAACTATATTCAAGTAGAATTTACTAAAAAATCAGCAAAAATCATATCTAACACTATAATCAGAATTTAACAAAGACCATATTCAGGTAGCATAAAATTTTCCCTAAAAAAAAAGTAGCATAAAATTAGAAAATTTAGAATATTGCATATCTAACATAGAAAATCAGATGTAGCACATGAAAATTGCAGATCTAACACAAAAAAAAAAAAAAACAGAACAAACAACATCTAAAAACCTTGTATCTAACACACCATAGATCCGAAATAAAAACTCTCAATAGCTAACATAACATAGACCGTTAGATCTAACAAAACTCATTACAAATCTAACAAAAAGGAACACAGATCTAACAAAAGCTATAGAAAATAACACAAAGATAATAGATCTTACTTTATTAGACAAAGGTATATATAGCACGGGTTATCGGGGGCGTGGAAGGGCGGCGTGGGGGTAAGTGTCAGTCCATCCCCACCTCCATCCCCATGTGGGTTTATACAGATATCCTAATATACGTCCACCGTTCAATACGTATGGTCCATCCCCGGTCCAAATAGGGAGGGTTTGGACAAATACCCATTTTTTTTCGATCCACTGCTATCCCTAGTACCGACCTTCCAATCGAATCTGCGATCTCACTCTTGTATAAAACAAAATTGTAATCTAATTAACATTAGAACATTTAACAAATAAAGATAAAACAATTGTCTTTTCAAGTTACCCATAAGAGGAAAATTTAATCTTTTCAAGATTTTCTTGCTATTCTTGAAATCAGAATTCCAAGACCAAACCATTCAAGACCCATCTGCTTCAATTCAGTATAAACACTATTTCTTTATTATTCTTCAACCATAAATCCAAAATACAAAAACCCAATATCAAATGAAAAAGTGAGACTAATTCATGTCATGTAGATATATGCATACATATGGACATATAATTTGTACCTGGGAGGAGATTTAAACAGATGGAAACCCTTTTTCTGTCTCTAATTGTCATTGTACATGCAGATCGGAGATCAGAGAGAGAGAGACGGAGAGAGGACGTTATTTTCAGAGATATGGTTTTACTAAGAGCATCTCCAACAACAAAAATAGATTTTAGCTACTCAAAAAATAACATTTTCTATTTTAGCAATTCACTTTTTCAATACACACTCAAACAAATTTTCTATATTTGTAACTACTCTTTTTAAATACTAGTTGATGCACACGTACGTTACACGTGGACGGTAATGGATCGAAATTATAATTCACAATCATTACTTATGGATGACATCACAAAAAATCTGTATGTAGAAGGTTTTTGATGTATAATAAAACACTACGATTTTGTTATGAAATCCATTGAAATTTTCCTCCATTGAATATGACTGCCTTTTTTCTCATGTAGTCTGCTCATGAAAAGTTATGTGACATTGCCTAGTTGCAAATTTTGTTTAATGGAAAGACAAAACAAAGAAAATAGTTTATATAAAGACTATGAGTTTTATTGGCCTTTTAATGAAAACACAAACATGACACTGTTAAGCAAAAACAAAACTCTAATTATGGACTGGAAAAAAATTTAGTTGGTGAACTAAAAACAATGTCCCCAACTATAGTACTTGAGTTGATGGTTGTTTCCATCTAGAATATAAAACTTGGAACTCTGTCTTTGGTTTACAATCCTCTCTCAATCCAAAGAGCCATCAACATAAATCTGAAATGCTAAAAAACAAAGAGATCAACACAGAGACATGGACTGAAGGAGTATAGAAACCGCATTATGAGCTTCAATTATAGTTCTTTGCTACTTTTCATTGACAAGGCCAATGATAAATATTAAGAGCTAAATGACCTATCTAGCTAAACATTCTAAATGAAAACAAAAACAATGCAACCAATAAGGAAAAAATGAACATCAAGAACAACATCCAGCAATATATGACTGCAATGATCAATCATTAGTAGTTCATCTGTATTATTAAAATAATGCCTCCATAGTGGCCTCAGTTTTTCTTGTCCACCCATATCCCACACCTTGAAGATCACATTGATATTGAAGAAATTCTCAACCTGCACTTTCAATTCCAAAAACTTCATAATGTTACGTGTGAAATCACATGATGTGTGTGTGTTTGATCAAGTTTGGCAAAAGAACCACATTCTCAAAATAAAGTTCAACTTTAGATTATGCATTTCTAATATTCTTGGATGATATATCCATTTACAGGTCTAATGATTCATCTTACCTCGACAAATCCATCCCCAAAACTCACACTATTTCGAAAGTTTTATGTGCAAGTAAGGTGATCGTTGAGGGAGAAAGAGTTGAACTGGGTAAGGATAAAATTCTTCTTTATGCCACTATGGATGCAGTTACTCTAGGTACGTCAATTAGCCTATAACATCCTCCAATTGCATTATTGAGATTGCAAACCAAACCAAATCAGAGTTATAAAAATGCCAGAGGAAGACTACCAATGAACTTTGTACATTCATTAGGTACGAAGCAAACTTGTTCTGGAATAAAATGTGAAGTGGAAATGGCCTTTTTGGGCATTTCTCTCAATTACGTTTTCCGTATGTTATTCGCACAAGTTTTTTGTTGTTAACTTTTCCTAAATACATAAAATTCTATTTAGTTCTCCGCCAGTGTTGCAGCAACTAAATAGAATAATGAACTGAATAAAAAATGAAATCACAAAGAAGAAAACACTAACATAAATCATATCTAATTTGGTATTTCTCTTCCAGATAGATTTAATAATTCTATTCTCCCAATAATCTCACCAGCAAAATAGAATACAATGAGCAAAATCCAAAATGAAAACCCTGAGAACCAAACCAATCCAAAAATTATGAACTAATAATTTGAATATATGTGGCAGTTACCTGGACAGATGGAGAGGGTGGAGCTTCTCCAACGGTGGAGAGCTCAAAGAAGAAACGAGTTCGCTAAGTAAAGTTATGAGACTTTCTGATTAAAATTTGGACAAAGTGTATAAAATTAGAAGAGTATAATGAGTTAACACAAAAATTACAGGAGGTATTTTCTAAAAAAAAATCATTACCTGATGAAGTAGTACAATGATGGTTGTGCAATGCCAAGACACAACTGGCAGCCGACGTCTGATAGAGAGGGGTGAAGGCCACGAAGAATTTTTCGAACAGAGAATGGCGATTGTAAATAGGATTTCAAAGAAATTCAACAGTCTTTTTATTAAAGAAATTAATTGCTCGGATGTGTATAGCCACAACCAAAGCATTAAAAGAAAAAGAAAATGGATGCCTAACTAAAATCTGTAATGGGTAATTGATCTCTATAATTGAATACATGTAATTAAATATATTTGGGGATAAAGAGACTGAGAGCGTGACAGTGAAGAGGGGTCATGATGCTGTGAGAAAGAGACTGAGAGGGGGACGGTGGAGAGGGGCCATGACGATGTGAGAGAGAAACTGAGAGGGGGATAGTGAAGGGGCAGTGTAGTCTTGTCTGATCTGTGAATATGCACAGGAGAAAGAGATAGAAAGGGGAAGGGGTAGAGAGGGGGCTGTGAATTCGCATTAGAGAGAGAAAAGAGGGAGAAAGTGTAATGGTTTATCTGTGAATTAGTGAATTTAAGAGATGAAATAGGGAGAGGAAGAGAGAGAAGAGAAGAGAAAATAGTGATGAGAGAGATTAGTTACTGGCAAGAGAGGGTAATGGGTAATTAACTCTGGAGGACATGAATGATATATCCGTAATGTTAGAGGACAAAACTGGAAAAAAAATATTTTCAGGTATTTTAAAGTAATATAGATCATTTCTCATTCCTTTTGTATTATTTTTTTGGGAATAGTGAAAGGGAGAAAGAGAGAGAATGGAAGAAATGGAAGTTTTGGGCTAAATAGATAAAATTTGAAGATTTTGTATGTTTTAGATTTTCTATTAGAGATGCTCTGAGAAGAGTTAATTAAAAAGGGGGAGTTAACTATTACGTGGGATTTAGGCTTTTGTTAAGTGGAGCCGTATCTAGGAAGGTTTTCTGTCCAATTATAGGCTGCCATGCCATATTATGGAAATCTTGACAATTAACCGACAGTTATACACAATTTGAAATAAACAAATATCATTTTTTCTTTTTGTTTTATGGTCTCTGTTGGTACTTCGCATCTTTACAGAGAATTCAATTTCATCGGGTCTACGTCGGAGACAACGGGGCAGTTGTTATACCATTTGTGC
The DNA here is from genome assembly GCA_023539305.1 of Ilex asprella. Taxonomy (NCBI): domain Eukaryota; kingdom Viridiplantae; phylum Streptophyta; class Magnoliopsida; order Aquifoliales; family Aquifoliaceae; genus Ilex; species Ilex asprella. The sequence goes on from CM042186.1 coordinate 8,933,414, forward strand.
AGGTCACTACTTATGCGACAAAGAAGTTCACTACCTTAAGATAGTTAGAGTTATTGTTACCACTTATCGAGACTTCCATTCAAAGTTTATAACACTTCTTCCTCCGTCTGGTATCATTTTTTTATCTCATATTCTTCCCCTGCATAATATCATATCCCTCTTTTTCATCGGTGCAATTATAATTTTACTATGCATATGATAAACTCAAAAATCATCTAAATCAATCTTTTTTTAATTAATTTTTTATTAGTGTTACTTCTAATGTTTCATATATATTCTTTCCTTGTTGTTTCATGTTTGTTTTACATTCATCTTAATATTTATATCTTCTCCACACTTTATTTTTTTGAGCATATGCTTTATTAATTTTCAACCACTCTACTATGTAAAATGATATGCTAACCAAAAATTTTACTAAATCAATGTGAATCACAAAACTTTTACTAAATCAATGTCAATGATTCACATTGATTTATTAAAAAATTTATTAAACTTTTTTCAATAAGCAGCGTTGTTGGTATAATTATTGTCTTGTAAAATTTATTTTTTAGCTTAAGAGGTCTGCAGTCACATAATACACCTGATGAATTCCTTCATTTAGATCATCCTAAATGAAATAGGCCTATCCCCCCCCCCCCAAAAAAAATGAAATAGGCCTATATTCCTCAAAGATCCCACGGGTTAACCACCTTAGGGATCAACTCAAAGAAAATTGAACTGACATGTTTTAACGGCTTTGCACTTTGAAAGAAGTTCAGTACAGCTTTGCCAAGGCCGACCCAATAACTAGGCCGAAAAAGCGATCGCTTTGGGCCCCATCTAAAATGAAGGCTAAGTTTTCAATATGATCCAAACTTAAAAATGAAAGTCAAATAAAATTGAGGTCAAACAAAAATGTCTTGTGTAGTTCAAAATAAACAAAAGATTTCTAGCAAAACTGTGCCCAAAAGCCCAAAAGTGTTTGTGACATAGCAAAAGTAAAAAGCTCACAACCCATTTGTATAAAAACATAAAAGTTTAACAAAAACAAAAAAATTATCTGACTATCAAATGCAAAAATGAAAAGGTTTTTTAAAAAATAATGAATACTACTAATTACTCTCTCTAACCGGTCAAAGAGTCAATTAAATCAATCAAACATTCTCTCTCTCTTATACCTCTCCTATTAAAACATCAACTCCCACCCCTTTCTTTCTCTCACACACACGCACACACACTCTTAGTAACGTTTGGTAACGTTTTCGTACCAACAAGGGACAGCTGAACTGAACTCAAGAGCAGTCCTTTCATTCAATGATTTATGGGTTTGAAGATTATGCTTGTCACATTCATGCGAAAGAACTTCACTCTGGAACGGGCTAGTCATATTCATTCTCGCTATCAATCTGCTTATAAATCTGAAATCTGAGACTCTCTCTGATCTAGAAAGGAAAGAAAAAAAGTTGTTCTTTCTGGAAGCCCCCTATCAAGAGCTGAACCATCAGCGTTCATTGCCTGCAGGTCATTTCACCAATGTGTCACAGGTCAAAGGTGAACACATCAGCTTCAATTGGTGTAGCCAACCACGTGTCAAAGGTAGCTGATTCGTTGAAAAGCAAAAAGGTGTGTTTGGTAACGTTTTTATTTTTTTTTGTGATAAAAATTAAAAATATAAAACATGTTTGATAGTTATTTATATTTAAAAAAATTATAAAAATTAAAATAAAAAATATGTTTGATATTATATACATTTTAATCCTAAATTCCTCAATTTGTGATCTCTCAATTGGAGAAGTTCTTTGTTATAAAAAAATGGGTTAATTGTACTGGAGGTCCCCAAAGTATGCGCTTTGTCTCATTTTGGTCTCCAATATTTTAATTGCATAATTTTGGTCATTGAAGTATTAAATATGTTTTTATATGGTCCCTCAACCAGACAACATCTAGATTGTTAACAATTTTTTATCATAAACTTGTCACGTAATATCTAAATCTAAACAAAAAAAAAAATTGATAGATTTTAAACAAAATATGGGTAGCTCGTAACAAAAAATGTGTAATTTGAGCAGCCTTTGACCAAATTTTGGATAGCTCATGATAAAAACTGTGTAATTTGGGTAGCTATTTAACCAAAGTTTAAGTAAAAATTTGGTCAAGAGTTATCCAAATTATTTTTTTTTTGTCTATATTTAAGTATCACATGACAAGTTTATGATAAAAAATATTAACAATCTGGACGTTGTCTGCATAAGGGATCATATAGAAATATATTCAATACTTTAGGGACCAAAATGGCGCAATTGAAATATTAGGGACCAAAATGAGACAAATCTCATATTTTGGGGACCTCCAGTGCAATTAACCCTAAAAAAAATTGGAGATGTCAACAAGAACACACACTCACAGGCGAGACCTCTTACTGGGACGTACACACACACACACACAAAAGATACACACACATATTTATATATACAACACACAAAAACACAAATAAATACACACACATGTAGATCTACAAGAACAAAGGAATTCCCCACTAAAAAATTTTCAATTTCGAAAGAACGATACCATCTTCTAAATACCCATTTGACTCCCCTGCCTAAGTTGTAATCCTAAATTTTGAATCTTATAAAATTAATCCTTAAAACATCTTCTAATTGTTAGCACTTATTTATTGGCCAAATCATCTGGATGACGTAGGTATCCACTTAACTACCAAGAAACAACAATTTTGATTAAGTATTTAAAGTTTATTCATTTGGTTTCTAATGTTGTAGAGCATTCAACAATATTTTCGCTGAAAGGGAGAGAGAAAGCACAAAATTACCAACCTCCAAAGTCGTCTGATGAGATCTCCCTTCACAATATGTTGATCCAGCAATTTAGGGGTAACATAACCATACCTGCATACCAAGAAGAACCAAACAACCATTAACATTATCAAAATAACCAATTAAATCTCATCTCCCAAATAAGGATGAACAAAATCATAATTACTAAATGACCAGAAATTTGTTAATTTTCACAAATGCTCTATCAAGCCCTATTCGTCGGAGCCTTTAGAGCTATACTATTAGTGAGGGGGCGGCTGTTATAACAATGCTCAACCCTCTTCAAATAAAATGAGGAACAATGAAAACAACTTTGTCCAACACGAGAATAGGGATAATCACCCCAACTCCAACGATTCCTCCATGGTCATACACGTAGAGATTTTGGATCATGAGGCTACCTACTGAATTTCTGTTAGAGTTGGTGCACAAGCTGCTTGCCAAGTGTTGGTCAGGAGTCTTCGAAATGCTATTTCAATCTTGTAACTGTATCTATTACTGCTGGGTTACAATTGAAAAAAAAAAAACAGGAGAATGTTTGTTTGTTGCTTAAATATGAACTAAGGAATTCTTCAGTTGAATCCCTGTAATGGCCGAAGGAATTGAATACGTAGAGAAAAGATTGGTAACAGTGGCCTCTTGTTCTTCACCGAGTTGTAATACGCAAGGGAGAGAGAGGGGAAGACGAAGAGAGGGAGCGGAGTGGGTGGGTGTGTGTTTGTGAATACGCATAGGAGAGAGAAAGAGAGGCAATTGGTAACAGTAGAAAATTGGGAGGATGATTTAGGTTTGTCTCAAGCAAGTTAAATTGGCTTTAATCTTGAGGGAGAATGGCATACTTGAGGTTTTAGAGGGTAAAAGTGGAAAAAATATTTTTCACATATATTGACTTTTTAAAGTAGTATAGATTTTCTAAAATTAAACGTTATTATCGTAATATTTTTGTGAGATACAGATGAATGAGAGAGAGAGAGAGATACAGATGAATGAGAGAGAGAGAGATTTGCTTAATTTAAGGAAAAGATTTAGGGGAATTAAATTTTGGAACATTAATTTTGGAAACTATAAATTTTGAGTAGCAAAAATATTTCAAAAGAGTTAATATGGTCAGTCGGATCGAAACGATCTGAGACGTCAATAGCTCGAGACAGTTTGGGATAACTTCGTCCGTTAAATAATTCTTTTTTTGGTCACGAAACGATCTCAACCGCTCTTTGTATCTTGAATTAATATAACGTCGTCCGTTGGATAATGTCTTTTTTGGTCACAAAACGATCTGGACCACTCTTTGTCTCTTTGATTCAATTTCGTTCTACTTTATTATATAGATGTAAAAATAACATCATATGTGTTTTTTTTTATCAACATCATATGTGTAGATCTATGCCTATATATGTATATATGGTATAAAATTAAGGAAAAGGGGGAAACGAGCTAGAGAGACGAAGTGAGTTTCGTCTTCGTCTTCGGCTTTGATTTCAGAAGTGAGAAACCAGCGAGAGAGAGCAACGAGCAAGAGAGAGAGAGAGAGAGAGATGAGGGAAAGAGACGAAAAATACTGACTTGAATGTCGAAGGGGTCACGCCGAAAAACACTCTGGCACCCTTCTAACTTTTTTTCTTGACTAATAAGAATCCGTTCAAGAGATTACCCGTGAGTTGGTCGTTTGTAGAGAATTTCACCACCTTTCTTCCTCAAGGTCCTTCTTGCTATTCCACAGCTGCCCACTTTGGGAGACCCAAGGGGATTCCGGTTGAAACGACTTTCCAAGCAGATTCGAGTTCACTAAGGAAAAGATCTGTAATCTCATTTATTGTAATAAAATCGTCTCGCACAAGAAACTATAGAAATCATTACTCCAAGGAAGTTTTCTTGTAAATATTTCATGAAGTATTGACTCATAACCTGATATTGTCTCTAATGTTGTATTTGGTAGGGTAAATGAAAAAAATAGAAGGATGAAAAGTGAGAGTGTTGCATAGAGGAATCTTTTTTTCTCTCCTTTGTGTTTAGTTTGAGGGGTGGAAATTAAGAAGAATTAATTTTTTTTGTTTAGTAAAATGAAAAAATAGAATGATGAGAAAAGTATAGATGCGTATTTTACTATTATATATCTATATATGAGATTAATGTGTACAAAATGCATAATAGATAAATATGATATATGCATATATTGAAGGATAATTAACTTTTCATCTAGTTTTACTCTCAATTTTGGACAGATAAATTTTGGTGAGTTAGAAGTAAAATTAATCCATCAACTTTTTCAACTTTCCTATTTTTCTTCCTTATCAAACATAATATTTTTAACTATCTTTTCAACTTTTCATATTTCCATTTTTCCATCGTATCAAATAAAACATTAGAGAAACATAAATAATAGAAATCATTCCTCGAGGGAGTTTTCTTGTAAGTTTTTTATTAAGTATTGACTAATAAACCTTACTTATGAATCTTCCAACCCTATTTATGATATGGAAGTCTAAGTCTCTCTTAAAGGTCATTGCTACATTAATAAAAAATAATTTTTTGACATCATAATTGGATCATTAGCTTGATGAGCAAAACCAATAGTAGTGTCTAAGAAATCACAACATGCATAGTCAGTGATACAATTGGTTTTCTACCCAGGCCAACAATTGGGTTATAGTCTTTAACACGTTCCATGAACAACCAGGAATTGAGGGCATCTAACAAAGGCACAGGGAGCTACCATTTGATAAATCCTCAAGCATTGCAAAAACCAGATCATGAAAATCTATCAAAATTCAATGGATGATACAAAGCTATTTAAAGGCAAAAAGATAGAACAAGGCCCTTTCATTTGTCAAAATGTTTGTGTCATTCAATCATCAAAGCGCAAACAAAACAAACAAACATATCCCCACTGAAGCATTTTTTTCCATTTGACCATGTTCATCTTCCCCGAGTCATCCTCGAGTCAACGAGAAACATGGAGTGTTTGAGGACAATGGTATGCATAAAATTCTTTCTTGGCATCACATTGTTTCCTTCATCAACCTTCAAAGTTGGGCAGAATGCAAGTTTGCAACCACTCTCAACTAAAATCTATATAAAATAAAGAAGAAAAGGAGCATGAAACGTTCGATGACCAAGATGGAAAGCAAGAATCAACCACCAGCACCACCCCCGAACCGCCAAAAGAGAAACAAAGAAACACAAGAAAAAGCCAAAAAGAGAGTTTTTTTTTGGTTAATTTATTTTGGGGTGAGCAAGGGCTGAATTTGTAGAAAAGAAAACAACTAGATTTGCAACATTTATCTTGAGTGGCCCTTGGCTATCACCCAAAAATAGACAACACAAATCATAAATGAGTAATAACAATGCAATTGCTCTATCAACACATATAATTGTTGGGTGTCCCTTCTTATGCCTTCTCATTGGGACTCAACTCAAATTAAAAGGATATGTGCATGTGTGCTTTGGAACTATGCTTTGGAAGAGTTTAGCACAAGCCACGAATAGAAGACCTTTTGTCTTCCAAGGAGCCTAGCTGGTTTTTACACTTTTTGAGTGGGTAAATTTATAGAAAATATTGAGAGTGACAACTTTTTTTGTGAGACAACAGACCACTTCTTACTCTTCTTCAAAGCTCATTTCTAATTTGATCGAGCTAAAATTTCAAGGACATATTCCTCTCTTCCACAACTATTTCTACTAATTCGAGTCGTCAATTGGACTCTTCTACAACTTCTTTTTCGATGACACAAGTTCAGTCACTTCGGTGAGATCTTTCAAGTTGCTTTGTGTTGAAATCCACCTAAGGGTGAAGTTTTTATGTTTAGGAGCCAAGGAACTATTTTTATCTTGATGTTTGATATCTCTAGTTGTGACTAGAAGACTTATAATCCTACTTTCGTTGATAGTGGAGAGATTGGACCAAATTTGGTCTCGTAGTTTTTCCCTTCGCCTTGAAGGGTTTTCACGTTAAAAATTCTTGAGTTTCTTGTTGTTAGTTTGTTTTGCTTATTGTGCTTGATTGTGGTTTTGGTTATTCTTTATTGATTTGCACATTGAGGAAAATTCACTAGTTTTCCCAACAAGCAGTATCAGAGCATGGGGTTGGCTTCAGTTTATTTCGTGTGTAAATCATGGAAGGTAATGTAGGCCGTACGGTTAGCTTCAATGGAACCCATTGGGTGGCATGGAAGACTAAAATGGAAGACCTCTTGTATTGTAAAGATCTTTATGGACCCATAGAAGGTGAAAAAGGCCGATCCCTTAGTATATTAGATGGTGAGTGGACCAAGCTTAATCGAAAGGCCGTCGGGTTTATTCGTTAATGGATTGATGATAGTGTTTTTCACCATGTCTCTACCAAAGATTTAGCACACTCTCTTTGGCAAAAATTAGAGAATCTTTATGAGAGGAAACGGTCGTCAACAAGGCTTTTCGTTTCAAAAGATTGCTAATCTAAAGTATAAAGTGGCAACTCCATTGCGGAATATTTGAATGAAATGAAAAGCATTGTAAATCACTTTCCTCCATGAAGATTCTTTTTAATGATCAGTTGCAAGCTTTGTTGCCTCTTAGTTCCTTGCCGGAAAGTTGGGAGACCTTAGTAGTGACGGTTAGTAACTCCACCCCCGATGGAATTATCACTATGAGCCAAGTGACAAGTAGTTTGCTAAATGAAGAGGCAAGACGGAAGTCATTCGATTCTTCTCATTCCGAAGCACTTGTCATGGAAAAGCGCGGGAGAATTAAAAGTAGAACACTTCACAACCATGATAAATCACGAGGAGCTTCAAGTTCAAGAAAAAATATAGAGTGTCATTATTTCCACAAGAAAGGGCACATAAAGAGAGGGTGTAGAAAACTCAAGAGGGATCAAAAAAAAAAAGAAAAAGGTGATGAAAAGAAGCAAGAAGACACTAGCACAATCACTTCTGATGGAGACATCATTGTAGTGTGCTCTGACGGTTGTGTTAATTTCATGTGTCTAGAAAGTAGTTGGGTGATTGATTTCGGTGCTTCATTTCATGTTACTTCATGGGCTGATTTCTCTAGATCTTAAACTCAAGGAGATTTCGGATTTGTTTGAATGGGAAATGAGGGCTTACCTAAAATCATGAGTGTTGAAAATATTTGCTTGGAGACAAATATTGGTTGCAAGTTGTTGCTTAAATATGTAAGGCATGTCCTAGACATTCGGCTTAATTTGATCTCCACAAGGAAGCTCGATGATGAGGGCTATAACAACCACTTTGGTGATGGAAAATGGAAGCTTACTAAAGGATCTTTGGTTGTGGCTAAAGGGAAGAAAAACTCTACTTTTTACTCAATGGAAGCAAAAATTAGCAAAAGTGAAGTTAATGCACTTGAGAATGATTTCTCCACTGAGCTATGACATAAACGACTTGGGCATATGAGTGAAAAGGGATTGCAAATTCATTCCAAGAAGTAGCTCCTACCGAAAATGAAAGGTACACCTCTCAAAACATGTGTTCATTGCTTGGTCGGTAAACAACATGGAGTTATTTTTCGTAGGAACTTTGCGTCTAAAAAGACCAATGTTTTGGATTTGATATATTCGGATGTGTGTGGTCCTATGAAAGTTAGAACACTAGGTAGTGCACTCTACTTTGTTACATTTATCGATGACCATTCAAGAAAGGTGTGGGCATATGCATTGAAGAGCAAAGATCAAGTGCTAGAAGTGTTTAAACTTTTTCATGTCAAGGTGGAAAGAGAAAACGGGGAGGAAATAGAAATGCATTCGCACGGACAATGGAGGTGAGTACCTAGGACTATTTGATGGTTATTGTGATACTCATGGGATTAGACATGAGAGGACGGTTCGCAAGACTCCTCAACAAAATGGAGTTGCCGAGAGGGTGAATCGCATTGTTGTTAAAAGAATTAGGTGTATGCTTTCGCATGCTAAGCTACCTAGATCCTTTTGGGGTAAGGCAAAGCAAACAACAGTTGACTTAATTAATCTTTCTTCTTCAGTTCCTCTAAATGGTGAAGTGCCCAAAAAAGTTTGGAAAGGTAAAGATGTTTCATATGTTCACTTGAAAGTTTTTGATTGTTGGACATTCATTCACATACCCAAAGGTGAGAGGTCTAAACTTGATTCTAAGGCAAAACAATGCATATTTCTTGGATATGCACATGAGGAATTTGGGTAAAGATTGTGGCATTAGGCCAACAAGAAACTTGTTAGAAGTAGGGATGTTGTCTTTCTTGAAGATCAAACAATTGAAGACTTGAAAAAGGTTGAGCAACCCGAGACTCATATTGTTGATCTTATTGACTTGGATCCGATTCCTTCTCCTATTGTGCATGATGGAAATGGGGAAGAGATGCAACCACTTCATGATGATGAAGTAGATGATGGGATTTGATGAGCCCCAAATCAACTGAGTCAGAGCCAATTAAATCAAGAAGGCCTAAGTTAACTAAAGGTTGCCCAAGCCCACTTTGCCAGTCCGACTAGTCTAGGATCCAAGAAACCCAGAGAGATAGGAGCACATGGGAGAAACTATCGGAATACGCACTCGTGGAAATCCAATCCTACTTTGATTGTACTTACGAAAAGAATATTACCCTCTTCCTCACGTCACCGAATCCATATAATGTAAGCCCTCTCCACATAGAGGGCATCACCTTGAGACCTCAAGATACTTCTACAGCTCAAACACCTCTCTACACTTCCAGTTTCTCTCTCCCACAACATTGTAATTCTCCTAGAGTGTACTCTCTCAGTGACTTTTATTCATCAATAAAACACTTCCGGCCACTACTGCCATTCCCGAGAGTAGAGTAGGTTACCGAGACTGAACCATTATAAATCTACGTGTTTGATCTTATTTACTATTTTTCTATTGATTGTCTATTTATTGCTCATTAATTGCACTCTTACATATACTCGACTGTTGATCTTGCGCAATACTAATTTGTGCATCATCAGTTTGGCGTCGTCTGTAGGAATCGACTAGTTTTCCTACTCTCTTTTAATCTATGATAATCATGACCAGATCGATGAGTCAACAACCAGGAGACAACAACCTGACCCCTCGAAAGGAGGCTCCGCCTCCCCTCGCACCCTCGAACCATCCATTGTTGCGACTCTCGTCGCCAGACAATAGTTCTTACAGATTATGCAGCTGCTGGTAAAAAGAACCAGCAAATCATATAGTTGATGCTCGCCCAATGAGGCATCGCCCCTCAACCTATCCATTTTGGGCGCCAAGCAGCACCCCAACATGGGTCCCTCACCAAAATGGCCCAAGACCACACCAGGGCGCCCTTCGCCCAGCTGTCCCACCTCAAAGCGTAGGGAGCTCACATGTTCCCCTTCCTCATATGCCTACATAGAAAATTAAATTTAGAGAAGTCAATTTTGAAAACTAAAAATGTTAAGTGGAATTTTTTTTAAGAGCTAATGTAGTATGTCAGATCAAAATAATCTGAGACGTCAATAATTTAACACAGTTTAGAAGTTGGATGATATTTTTTTGAATAATGCTATTTTGACCTAAAAAACTAACCTAATTTGCTGACATAATGACATTGTTTCATATGAATCATTGAATCAACACTAAGTTTCAATATTTGATAGAGCTTGCAGTCAATCTAAATGTGAGAGTGGATTAAGTCAGTAAATTATGTTAGTAAAATAGATCCCAATAACATTGCTCTATTTTTTTTTTGTCATAAAATGATTTCAGCCGTTCTTTGTCTCTTAAATTTAAAATCATTATACTTTATTATATAAATATTTTTTTAAAATAAGTTTCTCTCTAATAGGGCTTATAAATTATACCAACTTCTAAAATTCTCTAGAAATAATTGACTGACCCAAGCCCATATCCACAACAAACCCATCAAAGTTGTTTCTGCTCTATAGCAGTGTCAAATCTGTATTCTCACGGTGTTACCCAACTTGTTCTTCGAATTCAAATAACCGCAAGTCTAAACCCTAGCCAGCGAACAATGTCCGACGTCCCTGAAGACTTACTCGTCAAAGTACTTTCACGCATATCGGTGGAGTCTCTCCTACGATTCAGGTGCGTATCAAAACGATGGTGTTCTCTAATAGACAGCCCATACTTCATCAAATTGCATTTAAACCAATCTATAGAAACGAACTCAAATCTCTTCCTTATTGGCGGTCACCGTGGACAGTACTCTGTAGGCTTGGATTCCCTTGATACTGCTGCTGATGCCAGAAAAATCAACCATCCATTGAAGTTTCGTGAAATTGGACCTCACATATTAGGTTCTTGTAATGGGTTGCTATGTTTATTTAAAAAAAATGAAGACATTTTGTTTTGGAATTTAAAGACTCGAAAGTCTTGGAAATTACATGTTAGTCCAATTGTGGTTTCTAGGGGCTCTGGATTTGACCCTGTTATTAATTATAGTTTTGGGTACGATTGTGTTTATGATGATTACAAGCTTATGAGGATGGTTTATTTTCATAGTGCTAATGATGAGTTAGTGACCTCTGAAGTCGAAGTTTATAGTTTGAAATCAAATAGTTGGCGAAAGGGTCAAAATTTTCCGTTTCCGTGTTACCAACGTTACAAGAGGTGGCCTGGTATGTTTGTTAATGGTGCTCTCCATTGGCCTGTGAGGCAGGAACTTGAATCTGATATTTCGCATTTGATTGTCTCTTTTGATGTTGCAACTGAGGAATATGGGTTGGTGCCTTTGCCAGAATGTTTCGACAACAATTTTAGAATGGGTTTGGGGTTGGCGGTATTGGGGGGATGCCTTTGTGTGCAGTGTAGTTATTATCGGCGCTGGGATATTGATGACAATTGGGTATGCAATTATTATCCGGTCCGTGTTGACGTATGGGTGATGAAGGATTATAG
>CM042186.1:8945172-8960989 GCA_023539305.1 Ilex asprella
ATATATATATATATATTGCACAATCCATTGAATGAACCAGAACATTTCCATCACTGTAATGACATAAATCTACAAATGAGTAAGTAAGAAACAGAGTCTTATCACGGGTTGTACCAGTTCATTCAATGAGCCATAAGGATGTCAGTGCTGAACAAATCGATAATCGAATCAGGCGAGTCCGAGACCGGACTTGAAGGTGCGGAGCTCAGAAAGAACACAGCCTTGGCCACCACAACCCTTTCCTCTGTGGGCATTGTAGGCCATAGATCCTCCTGAAAATATACAGACAGGTAAATATACATGTTGTCCTTAACGTTGGATCTCAGCACAAGTTTGAAATAGACGACTATAATTGGACCACTAAAAATAATAGTAAAATTAGGTATAAATTATCAAGCTTAATCAAGCCATTTGAGCTGCTCGAGCTCGAGCTCGGCTCGTTTATAAACAAGCCTAAAATTATGTTTATTTTGAAACCAATTAGGTTTGGTTTGAAAACATCATCATTCAGAGAGAAGAAAACTATTTTTCAAGCATTTCAACAAACAGCTTACTTGCAGCATATAAACAATTTAAATGTAGTTTATATTTCAATAACAAACATCACATAAAAAATAAATAAAATTAAAATCTAATTTTTTTTGGAACTAAACGATAAAAAAATGCCAAAAAGGATGCAGTCCAAAACCATTCATTGAAGCACAAACAAAAAAAGGTTTTGATAGAGAAGTAACAACTACAGTTAGAAACGCATAAAGAAAGATATACTTGGCAACGATGGAGAAGACGTTGTTCGTGTTAAGAACTTTGTGTATTGAAAGTAAGAATTGAGAGAATAGTCTAACTATTGAACATAGACATATTGGTTTATAAATAGCCTTACAAACAAAATTGAAAGCAATCCACATTTAACAAACCTACAAATGTGGTCAAAGCCTAAATAATAAACCAAACTCAAACAGAATATCCCTTATCAATAAAGAATACGAACAAATCAGTAACAATCAATTCTAACATCCTCCCTTAAACTGAATGCTTTTAGTAATCAGTTTACTTCTGGATCCAAACAAACACCCAGCAGATCACACATCTTCAAGAACACATCAGGCTTTAAAGGTTTAGTCATAATATCTGCAACTTGCTCCTACGTATGACAATGAACCATCTTCACAATTCCATCTTTTGTAAGGTCATGAAGGAAATGAAAACGAACATCAATGTGTTTGCAACGACCATGCAACACTAGATTCTTAGAAAGCTTGATTGTTGAACTGTTATCACAGTAGATTGTTGTAGAATCATGTTGGACATGGCTAAGACCTTCCAAAATCCTCCTTAACCATATTGCTTGACAAGCACCAGAAGTTGCAGCGATGAACTCTGCTTCAGTAGTGGACAAAGTGACAATAGATTGTTTCTTCGAAGACCAAGATACTGCTCCTAAGCCCAACATAAACACATAAGCTAAAGTGCTTTTCATATCGTCTAAATCCCCCGCATAATTATTATATATGTAGGCAATCAGTTCCTCACTTCCTCCCATCTTGTAGAACACACCAAAATCAACGGTACCTTTCAAGTATCTTAGTATCCTCTTTGTTGCTTGCAAATAAAGTTCAGTAGGGCAATCTACGAATCTGCTAGTAAGACTCACCACAAACAGAACATCTGGTCGAGTGGCGGTCAAATACATAAGACTTCCTACAATCTGCTTATAGAAATATTGTCTATCCTCACTCCATCTCCATTTTTCGTAAGCTTGAATCCAGGAACCATAGGGTTGTGGACTGGATTGCACTTGTCCATGTTGAACCTTTCCAACACCTCTTGTGTGTATTTCTTCTGACCGACAAAGATGCCATCTGATATTTGCATCACTTCAATGCCAAGAAAGTATCTCATTTTTCCAAGATCAGTCATATCAAACTCAAGCATCATAGATTTCTTAAACTCAACAAACATAAGCTCATTATTCCTAGTAAATATAAGATCATCCACATAAAGACACACAATCAAGATCTTACCTCCTTTTCCAGTCTTGATGAACAAAGGATGTTCATATTGGCATTTCTCAAATCCTTCCTTCAGAAAATAGGATTCTATATGGCTATACCAAGCTCGTGGAGCTTGTTTAAGCCCATACAAAGCCTTTTTCAGTTTGCACACCTTAAGTTCATTTCCCTTCTATTCGTAGTCAGGAGGCTGTTCGACAAAGACTTCCTCACTTAGTTCACCATGTAAGAAGTTTGACTTTACGTTCAACTGATAGATTGTCCACTCCTTTAGAGTTGCAAGTGAAATCACCACACGAATTGTATCTAACTGATCTACAAGTGCAAAGACCTCAGTATAATCCTATAATGCCCCAAAATTCACCCTGGAAGACATTACTATTTACAAACCATCCAACGATGAGAGCAACTAAAAATAACCATCAAGTAATAAATTATTCATCCATTTGACAAGGAATAAATTCTAAAGCCATTAAAACATTGAAACTTCTCCAATTTACAATTCAAAACCAAAAAAATATCTAGCAGTGGAATATTAAAACTAGCTAAAACATTTTTTCATAAAAATCTCTCAAACTCTAAACCAAAAATAGATCAACTCTATTCCTCTAAGGTAGGATCCACATCTTGATCCTCCAATGGCTAGTAATTAGTCTGCTCTTCCACATTGACATCTTCTTCTATGCAAAAATTTGTAAGTGGTGTTGTAGGGGGTGAGCAAAAGCTCGTAGGAAATTTCTCACAAATCCCAACAAAGTTTTAAAACAAATAAAAGATGGCAAGTCTCTTTTGGAAAATAGCATATCTAAATTTTGAGAATAAAACCATGATAGTTGTCATGATCTTAAGTGTACGGAATACAATAAATCAATGACTGGAATAAACTTGCAAGAAATTAAAGCAATCAATAAATAACTCAGTAACAGCATTCCATATTCTCATGTATGTTGGTTCATCCCTATTATCATGTATGTTAGTTGTTTCTCAGGAATCTACACAATGATTCTACCTCGTTCACCCATCACAACCACATAATCTGAAACACTCCCTGCAGGGCACATCATAAACACTTTAAGAAGGGCGTATACCGTCTCCCACAGCATTGACGAATCCTTCCCAGGAAAGGTATATCATCCCTCATCTTCGAACTTACGTGAACAATAGTGGTTGCTCTCACAAACAACAGTTCACTACAAGTGTTAGACAACCATCTCACCCCCACTGGGACAGACTAACCTCTAACACTTTACGGCAGCTCTTGAAAGTAATTCAAGTCCATCACAACAAATCATACAAGAGATGAAACCATAACTTTCTCAACAATCACAATCTTAACCAATCAAAATTTTCATTAACGATTCAAGTATCACAATTTTGTAATTCTCAATATACTATAGTAATAAAGAATTAAAATATGCAAGAGATAATCTCAAGAAAACATTCACAATTTTCATATCAAAATTATAGGGTTTTGCCAAAACTTAAGATTTCTTGGAACAATAACAAGTATTAGATGAAAACATGATTTAATCAAGAATATAAATTTAGAAATCAAGAATATGAATTTAGAAATCAAGAATTCATATGAATTTCACAATAGAACATGTATTTTGTAATAACTAGGGTTTTGAAAATTCAAGAACAAATATTTATTGAACTCAAACATATATTTTGTTCAAGACTATGTTCCACTGATAAAGAAATCAAGAACTCATGTATATCTATCATATAATTATCAAAAAGATTGAAAACATACATAATTATACCCTAAGTCTCAATGAAAGGACTTGAGAAGAATCCCCTACCTTTAGTCCGATGTTTGAAGATAACCTAGAGTGTTTGAATTAATCCCAAAGCAAGAATCCTCCTTGTGTCTCTTCTATTTCTTCCTCTCTAGCTTTCTAGGATTTTCTTGGATGAACATTTGCTAAAAATTGGCCTAAGGATCCTTCCTTAGGTATTTATTATGCCAAAAGTGGAGAAGACTCTCAACATGGATCGTTTAACTTTTGGTCGGTGCGTCCGAACGCATGTTTCTCCCCGACTTTCAAATCAATTTTGACTTATTTAGAAGTTGATTCATGAAATTTTCGTGAAATACACTTTTGTACCCCATGAAGTCTAGTTTCTTATCTCCACAAATCAGCTCAATTTGATTTAAGATTAAAAAGTTATGGTCGAAATACTAAGGTAGTGTAAAATTCTTTTTTACCCAAATCCTATCCAAAATAAGTTATAACTCTAGAATACTTCTAATACAACTCATATAACCTCTTCCATTGTTTTTTGACCTTATGAATTTATTGGAAACTTTATTTTGACCTAAAAAAATTTATAAAATTACTTAATCACCCTTCTTAAACTTAAACATCTCCAAAACTCAATTTACCCCGAACATAAATACGCATGAAACTCAAGTTTTATAATCAATCTTTTAACAATGATTTTAAGTTTCTAATATCATTCTATTCATCTTAGGAGAACACTTAAAATAATATTATACTTATTTAATTTTAATACGGGGTCTTACAAATCAACCCCATGTTCTTGAGTGTATCCCTTTGCTACCAACTGGGCCTTGTATTTATCTATTTCTCCATTCTCATTGAGCTTTGTCTTGTAGACCCATTTTAGCCCAACCTTCTTTGCTCCAACAAGTAAGTCTGTCAACTCCCATGTATCATTCTTCTCTATGGCTTCTATCTCTGCATCCATTGCTTTTCTCCGTTTTGCACTTTTCACAGCATCACGAAATGAGACTAGATCACTGCCTGCAAATAGAGCTTGGTATGCATTGTCTTCTTCCTCAGAGAGACCTTCTCCACTTTCATAATCTCTCATCCAAGTTGGTGGCCTTGTGATTCTTCCTTCACTTGTATTAACCGAATTTTCTTCATTTGAATCATCTGAATCATTACCCTCCATATTTTCTTTTGTATGATGATCAGCTTCAATGTTTCCTCCATTAGTATCAATTGGAATTGCTTCATTGTCACTTTTTCCCCAATCCAGATCAGCTATAATGGTTTCTTCATGACTCTTGTCCCAATCCCAACTGTTCTATTCTTAAAACTTCACATCTCTGCTTATTATTATCTTCTTAGAGACTGGATCATACAATCGATATGCTTTCGATTCCTCACTAACTTTGAGTAGGACACATTTCACACTTTTGTCATCAAGCTTAGTCCTATTATTATCAGGAATATGAACATGTGAAATGCAACCAAACACCCTGAAGTGATGAACTGATGGTTTAGATCTGCTCCAAGCTTCTTTCAGAGTCATGTTTTTTACTACCAAAGTGGGACTTCTATTCAGAACATAGACAGCACAATTGACTACTTCAGGCCAGTAAGTTTTTGGAATCTTTCTTCCAGAAGGCATGCTTTGAACCATATTTATGATAGTTTGGTTCTTTCTCTCTGCAACACCGTTCGGTTGTGGAGTATATGCAGTTGTCAGTTGTCTCCATTTGCCATTCTCCTTGCAAAAATGTCTAAACTCATGTGATGTGAATTCTTCTACACAGTTAGTGCATAGGCATCTTATAGATGAACTAGTTTCTTTTTCAACATGACTCTTATAATTCTTGAAAGTAATGAAAGCATCTGACTTTTCCACCAAGAAATAGACCCAAGTTTTGTGGCTAAAATCATCAATGAAAGTGATCAGGTACCTTTTCTTGCTGTTTGAAATGGGGTTGATTGGTCCACAAATATCAGCATGCACCAATTGAAGAATCTGAGAAGCCCTACATGTGCTCTCTTTTGGAAATGGATCTCTTCGTTGTTTGCCCACAAAACAGTCTTCACACACCTTCATAGAAACTTGAAATTATGGTAGTCCATTAATCATTCTTTTCTGCTGAAAAGTTTTCAAGTCATTGAAGCTTAAATATCCATATCTCAAGTGCCCAAAGCCGAGCTTGATATGTTGTAAGAGAAGAAAAATATTTTCTTCTCTTAGTGGTTTTTGAGTAGATAAGATGAACATTTTGTTTGAGGACATTGCAGTCACCATGATTAATCCTCTCTCTGGATGATAAATCTTACATTTCCTACTGTATGAAGATTGCAAGCCCCTTATCTTGTAGTTGTCCCACACTTAGCACATTATTCTTTAATCCACGGACATAAAACACCTCAGTGATGACCTACACAATTCCATTCACTAGCATTCGTATATTTCCTTTTCCTATCACAGTCATGCTTGAATTGTATCCCAACTTTACAGAAGTACTGAAACTTTCAACAAGCTTGTCGAAAAGCTCCTTCTTGCCACACATATGATTTTTGTAACCTGAATCAAGGAACCATAACTCCTCTTTATTGGCTTCCTTCATATCTACATATGCCATTAATAGCATTTCTTCACTAGCTTTTGCGTAGTGTGCCTTTGTCTTTGTCTTCTTGCTTGGACATTCATATTGAAAATGTCCAAGCTTATGACAATTGTAACACTCAATGGTAGACTTGTCAAAGCTTTGTCTACCTCTACCTATTCCTTGTCCTCTGAATCCATCAAGACCTCGTCCTCTTGCTCATGAATGATCTTCATAAGTAACCTTCAATGCTTGTTCTTCTACAATATGGCCATTCATGTGTTGTTCATGCACTAGAAGACTGTTTTGTAGTTCATTAATATATAAGGTGTCTAGATCATTAGACTCCTCAATAGAGCACACAACGTAGTCGAATTTAGGAGTCATAGATCTCAGAATCTTTTCAATGACCACAACATCCTCCATCTTCTCACCATGAACCATCATCTGGTTGGCTATAGTAAGGGTTCAAGCAAATTACTCATTCACAGATTCCCCTACTTTCATGTTGAACACCTCAAATTCCTTGCGAAGAGCTTGTCGTTGTGCACTCTGCACCCGTGCCGTCCCCAAGTACTTCTACTTCAAGGAGTGCCAAATGCTCTTTGTTGTATCCTTGTTCAAAATGGTCTCCAGGACTGACTGATCAATGGCTTGGAAGAGATAATTCTTAGCCTTCAAATCCTTTAGTTGTGCATCTTCAATCGCTTTGTTTTTCCGCTTTAGTGAGTTTTGCCTCTGCTTATACTAAAATCCACCCAAATAACGAGATCCGACAACAAAAGGAACCCAAGATAGTTCTACGATCAGAATGGAATGTTAGACCTCGATCAATTGTTTACGACAAACAAGAACCTTAGTATATATGACCTCAAATCGCTATTTATTGTGAAACAAGAACCTCGGTATAAAAGAAAGACGCCACAAATGATGGTGGAAACCCGTTTGATAAGTCATTGGTGAACGCCACAAGAAATCCCGATAAGTTCGAATAGTTCTTCAAGAACTGCGGAGAAAATACTCTCCAATTTGCTAAATAATGATCTACTCTTTTCATTTATTAGACACCAATTTAAAAGACTGGCCATTACAAGGAAACTTCCTAAAATAGCTATCCTAATTAAGAAACAACTCTTACTTGCTGGTAAAGAAACATCTCTTACTTACTGGTAAAGAAATATCTCTTACTTATTGGTAAAGAAATAGCTCTTACTTTCCTAAAACTCTTACTTTCCTAAAAGAGAAAAAGACAATCAGCCCTTTAATTGATTGATCACAAGCCTAAAATAGACAAGGAAAGTCTTACCTTTGTAAAAGAAAAATAAATGGTATGCAAGCCTTACAATCAGACCCAAAAAAAGTAATCTTAAACATGCCAATTTAAGCTTAGCCTTAGCCAGATTCTTTTAGAACTTGAATCATGTTGATGACTCTTTGTTGCTGAAGTGGACCACGCTTAATGGGCCTCCACGAATTTGCTTGAGTCCATACCTCTTGAATCAGTCTGTTGAGTATATCTTTAAACTTCCTTGCTTATGCTCTCGTAACCGGTCTAATTGGGACTTGAACTAGATCCCTTGAAGTTGTGTTATGATTTGCATCATTCCTCTCCTCTTGAAAAGGATTTGCCCTCAAATCATCACCTACATCAAAAGGACTCAAGTCAGTAACATTACAAGTAGCACTTACATTGTACTCACCAGGTAAATCTAGCTTGTAAGCATTGTCATTGATGTGCTCTAGGACTTGGAAATGACCACCTCCTCTTGGAAGCAATTTGGGACGACTTTGGGTTGGAAATCTCTCTTTTTTCATATGCAGCCAAACCCAATCTTCGAGTTCAAAAATTAGCTTGTGACGCCCCTTGTTGGCTAGTTTTGCATACTGCTCCATTCTTCGCTCAATGTCAAAAGGACTCAAGTCAGTAACATTACAAGTAGCACTTACATTGCACTCACCAGGTAAATCTAGCTTGTAAGCATTGTCATTGATGTGCTCTAGGACTTGGAAATGACCACCTCCTCTTGGAAGCAATTTGGGATGTCTTTGGGTTGGAAATCTCTCTTTTCTCATATACAGCCAAACCCAATCTCTGAGTTCAAAAATTAGCTTGTGACGCCCCTTGTTGGCTTGTTTTGCATACTACTCCATTCTTCGCTCAATGTTGAGTCTTGCTTTCTCATGAATCTACTTGACAAAGTCAACTTTCTTTTTTCCATCTAAATTAACATGCTCAGGCAAAGGTAAAGAAGATAAATCCAATGGATTTAAAGATTTAAATCCATACACAATTTCAAATGGTGAAAATTTAGTAGCAGAATGAACAGATCGATTATAAGCAAACTCAACATGTGGTAAACATTCTTCCCATAGGTTGTTGTTTTTTTAATGATTGCCCTCAATAATGTAGACAAAGTCCTATTTACTACTTCAGTTTGACCGTCAGTTTGTGGATGACAAGTAGTAGAAAACAATAGCTTAGTACCTAGCTTACACCACAAAGTCTTCCAAAAATAGCTCCAGAACTTTGCATCTCTATCTGAAACAATTGTTCTAGGCATGCCATGTAATCTTACAATCTCTCTAAAGAATTCAGCAATATATGAAGCATCATCCGTTTTGTGACATGGAATAAAGTGTGCTATCATAGAAAATCTATCCACAACCACAAAAATTGAATCTCTCCCACGTTTAGTCCTAGGCAATCCTAACACAAAATTCATTGAAATATCGGTCCATGGCTCACTAGGAATCGGTAAAGGAGTATACAAACCATTGGATCGCACTCTGAATTTAGCTTGCCTACATGTGACACAACAAATTCTCTCAACATCTCTTTTCATGTGAGTCCAATAGAAGTATTCTTGCAAAACAGCTAAAGTCTTTGCAACTCCAAAATGTCCTATTAATCCCCCACCATGAGATTTCTACATTAACAACTCCCTCAAGGAACAATTAGGCACGCATAACTTATTCTCTCAAAACAGGAATCCATCAAGCCTCAAGAACTTACCACAACCAATTTTCTCACAAGCCCGATATTCCTCACAAAATTTGTGGTCATCAGCGCATAAATTTTTAATGTGCTCAAAACCAAGCGATTTTGCATCAAGTGTGGAGAGTAATGCATACATGCGAGAAAGTGCATCGACGACCACATTCTTCTTACCTTGCTTATACCAGATGACGTATGGAAATGTCTCAATGAACTCTACCCAATGTGCATGCCTTTTGTTTAGCTTGTGTTGGCCTTTCAAGTGTTTTAAGGACTCACGATCGGTGTAAATCACAAATTCCTTAGGCCACAGGTAGTGTTGCCACGTCTCTAAAGCTCAAAGCAATGCATACAACTCTTTATCATAAGTTGGTTAGTTTAAGGCTGCCTTGCTTAGTTTCTCGCTGAAGTAAGTAGTTGCTTGTCTTTACTGCATAAGCACTGCTTCTATGACAATACTTGAAGCATCACATTGAATCTCAAAAGTTTTCAAAAATTTAGGTAAAGAAAATAAAGGGGCGTTGGTAAGCTTCTCTTTGATTAGTTGAAACATCTTTTCTTGTTCTTCTCCCCGTCTAAATCCAACGTTCTTCTTGATCACTTCAGTAAGTGGTGTGGCTATGCTACTAAAGTCCTTCACCAACTGCCAGTAAAAACTAGCAAGTCCATGAAAACTACGAACATTACCTACACTTGTGAGACTCGGCCAATCTTGAATTGCACATACCTTCTCTTCATCAACCTGTATATGCACTAACAACAAATCCCAGAATACAAGCTTATCGGTGTAAAAGGTACACTTCTTAGCAAACAACTTTTCTTTCATAAGCACATCTAAAACAGATTTCAAATGTACTACATGATCATCCACATATTTGTTATAAATGAGTGTATCATCAAAGTAGACAACCACAAATCTGCCTATAAATGCACGCAAAACATGATTCATAAGTCTCATAAAGATGCTTGGAGCATTAGTCATTCCAAAAGCATAACTAACCATTCATACAAACCATATTTTGTTTTAAAGACAGTTTTCAATTTAGCTCCTTCCTCTATTCTAATCTAATGATAACCACTCTTAAAATCAATCTTAGAAAATACACAAGAACTATGCAGCTCATCTAACATATCATCTAAGCGAGGAATAGGATGATGATACTTTATTATTATGTTGTTGATGGCCGGACAATCAACACACATTCTCCACATCCCATCTTTCTTAGGTACAAGTAAAACTGGAACTGCGCATGGGTTCGTGATCTCCCTTATGTGCCCTTTCTCCAACAACTTACTTACCTGCCGTTGAAGCTTCTTTGTCTCCTCGGGATTGCTCCAATAGGTTGGTCGGTTTGGAATTGTCGCATTGGGAGCAATATCAGTTTGATGTTCAATCCCTCGGATTGGTGGTAACCCATGTGGTGTTTCCTCATACTCCTGCAAAAGAAAAACAACAGAACTAGGCAAAGCAAGGTCAAGTTCATTAGTATTTAGAAATGCCTCTTTGTACAAAAGTACAATCATCGACTGATCTAAAAACTTTGCTCGCTTAATTTCACTCACTTTTGCATTGAAATTCTTTTGTTTTCTCTTTGATTTTCTCTCAATGGCCAAATTTTGATTTTCTTTTTCTCTCTCTGATTTTCTCTCTTTTTCTTTTGTTCACTCTTTTTCTTTTGATCACTCTCTTTTTGCAATCTCACTTGATCCTCATATACTTGCTATGGTGTCAATGGTACAAGAGTGATCGATCGTTGATTAAGCACAAATGAGTATTTGTTCATAAAGCCATCATTCTTCACATGCCTATCAAACTGACATGGACGCCCTAGCACTAAGTGTCCCACTTACATCGGTACTACATCACACAACACTTCATCTTCGTACTTACCG
Organism: Ilex asprella; assembly: GCA_023539305.1. NCBI lineage: Eukaryota > Viridiplantae > Streptophyta > Magnoliopsida > Aquifoliales > Aquifoliaceae > Ilex > Ilex asprella. The sequence goes on from CM042186.1 coordinate 8,956,397, forward strand.
ATTCGAAATGCAAATAATACCTGCTTGTTCACCCTTATCTCACCACTATCATTTAACCATTGCAACTTGTACGGTTTAGGGTGCTTCAACACGGTAGTACCAATTTCTCCACCAGAATTGTGCTTGCAACATTAGTACAACTACCACCATCAATAATCACACTACACACCTTGTCTTTGATGTAGCACCTAGTGTGAAAGATGTTCTCCCGCTGCACTTCATCAACCTCTTTAGCATGCACGATTAATGCTCTTCACGCCAGCAATGTCAATGCATCAGGGGCTAAATATTCCTCCTTGGAAATGTCCTCCAATGGTGGCATGTTATCGGTGTCAGAATCTTTATTGTCGGTCACAATTTTACCATTGTCTTGCAACACCATGACCTGCTTGTTTGGACATTAACTTGATATGTGTCCCCTGCCTTGACATTTAAAACATTTAATGTCACAATTCCTAGAGGTAAAAGTGTCAGTTTTACCTTTAGGAATGTGGCTGGTGTTAGTGGACTTGGGCTCGGATTTTGACGTTTGTGACTTGTCCATTTGCTTGGTATAACTCGGTTTCCAAGAGGTAGAACTAGAGTTATGGGCTACACGTGATCCACCCCCTCTTGAGTTGTTGCTCCACTTTGATGGCCATGTGCACCATATATTCCAACTCCACATAATGTTACATCTCTACCTTTTCTTGGATTTCCTAGTTTAATCCAAGTAAAAACCTAGCCATTGTACCCTCTCGATCTTCCTCTACATTAGCTCGGATTATAGCAATCTCCATCTCCTTGTAGTAATCCTCCGCGTTCCGGCTTCCTTGTCTAAGACCTTGTAGCTTTTTGTACAACTCTTGGTAATAGTAACTTGGAACGAACCACTTTCTCATTACCATTTTCATCTCCTCCCATTACCATTTTCATCTCCTCCCATGTCTCTATTGGTCGTTCTCTATTCCGCCTTCTGTTTATAACAAGTTGATCCCACCAAATAATAGCATAGTCAAAACTCAATCACTACTAATTTTACCTTCTTTACTTGGAAATAGTTGTGCCAGTCAAATACAAACTTCATCTTCTTCTCCCACTCAAGGTATGCTTCAGGATCGGATCTACCTTGAAATGATGGAATCTTCATCTTAATACCACCCAATTTGTTATCTTCCCGATTCCTAGCTTCTGTAAACCGTCCTCCATGTCTCCAATTACTAGCAACAGAATTCTGATCATCTTCTTCATCAAAACCAGTCTCATAAAGCTCTTCATCTTCAACCCTCACTTTCCTTGGTTGAACTCTTTCCCTTCTACGCACATTAGGGATGTTTTGTGGTTGCTTCTCACGTGTATTCTCCATTTGATCTATCCGTTCGTGAACCTGATCCAGTTCCAACTTCATCAGACGTCTCATCTCACTCATCATGGCCTCCATAAACAATTTTGGATCAGCCAATTCTATAGTATCTTCGGTCATGTTCTTAGAACTATTATGAGACATGATTGCCGCAAAAAAAAGTTAGAAAAAAAAGGACCTCGCAATTCTCTCCCCTACGTGTTTACACTCAAGAATATGATTCACTCTACACTTGTGTTTCACTCAAATACGTGGCTTTTGACCCTCTAATGTTCTCACCACTCTTGACTTTTTTCACTCGATAATTCCTTTTCATTTCTTTTGAAACTAAACAAGTAATTCTCAAAATTTTCAGCAACAATTCACCAAGAACTCATCAAGAAATTTTAGGTTTTAAGAGCAAGAATTCAAGGAACACGGCTGATTAGATTTTCGAAATCACAAAATAGCAAGATTTCCACAAAAAATATATATCTGATTTTGGAGTGAAGTGATTTTCAGGCTTATTGGACCCAAAAATGGATGAACACAAACAATTCTTCTTTTTTTCTTCTTTTTTTTTTGACTCCTTTATGCCTTTTTTTTATCAACAACTATCTTTTTGTAGTAACATAATAAGATTTCGTAATAAACTAGAACTAACAAAATACGAGCGAAATGGGGTAAAGAAAATTCGGCTAGACCTAGGATATATGAACCAAATTTGGAACTAAAAGAACACAGAATAAAGAAAAGAAAGGTTTTAAGAGATAGACAAACCTGAACTAGAACCTATGCTTTGATACCAAATGATGTGAAATTCGCCCAAATAACGAGATCCGACATCAAAAGGAACCCAAGATCGTTCTACTATCAGAATGGAATGTTAGACCTCGATCCGTTGTTTACGAAAAATAAAAACCTTGTTATATATGACCTCAACCCTTTGTTTATTGTGAAACAAGAACCTCGGTATAAAGGAAGACGCCACAAAACGGTGGTGGAAACCTGTTTGATAAGTCGTTGTTGAACGCCACGGAAAATCACGATAAGTTCGAATAGTTCTTTAAAGCATTGCAGAGAAAATACTCTCAAATTTGCTGAATAACGATCTACTCTTTTCATTGATTAGACGCCTATTTAAAAGGCTTGCCATTAGAAGGAAACTTCCTAAAATAGCTATCCTAATTAAAAAATAACTCTTACTTGTTAGTAAAGAAATATCTCTTACTTGCTGGTAAAGAAATATCTCTTACTTGCTGGTAAAAAAATAACTCTTACTTTCCTAAAAGAGAAAAAGACAATCAACCCTTTAATTGACTGATCACACGCCTAAAATAGACATGGAAAATCTTACTTTCCTAAAAGAAAAATAAATGACATGCAAGTCTTACAATCAGACCCAAAAAAAGTAATCTTAAACATGCCAATTTAAGCTTAGCCTTAGCCAGATTCTTCTAGAACTTGAATCATGTTGATGACTCTTTGTTGCTCAAGTAGACCATGCTCAATGGGCCTCCATGAATTTGCTTGAGTCTATATCTCTTGAATCAGTCCGTTGAGTACATCTTTAAACTTCCTTGCTCGTGCTCTCGTAACCGGCCCAATTGAGACTTGAACTAGACCCTTTGAAGTTGTGCTATGTTTTGCATCAGTAGGGATTCCTTGTTCTATCAGACTCCAATACTCATTCGAGTGTAGAAAATTCTCCATGAGCATACATCAGTGATCATAGTGTCTATCAAGTTTTGGAATTGTTGGTTGTACGAAGCTACTTTCAATTGACATTCTTTATGTTACACGCTTAGAAGACTACTGTTTCCCAATGATGTTGATCTGATACCAGATGTTAAGAACTCTGTTTATTGAAAGTAAGAATTGAGAGAATAGTCTAATTATTAAACAAAGATTTATTGGCTTATAAATAGCCTTACAAACAAAACTGAAAGCAACCCACATGTAACAAACCTACAAACATGGTCAAAGCGTAGAGAATAGACCAAACTCAAACATAATATCCCTTATTAATAGGGAATAAAAACAAATCAGTAACAATCAATTCTAATAGTTAGGCGTGGATTGCTAGTCGTTAGTCGATGAAGGATAACTAGTCGACAGATGATATAGTCTCAATCGCTGGTGGACAGGACAGGGATAAAGAGGAGGCATAACAAAATGGTGTGCTACATCGTCGGATCTGGGTCAAGAGCTGTGTGTGGTCACTGGAAAAAATGGTGTGGTGGAGTATGTTGCCGGATCACGAAATTCTGACCAGAGATCTGAAGCTTCAAGGTCGACGTGTGTATGTATGAGAGAGGGTATATGTTAAGCGGCTGATTGGAGGAATCTGACCAGAGTTAAAGGCTAAGTCGCCGGATCTGGTTTAGTCGATGGTCTACCTATGTGTGAGTTTGAGAGAGTCAAGTATTTAATAAGGATGACAATTTTCGACTTAATTTTATGACACGATTCGAATTTGACACGAATTTTATTATAATTCGACACGAATTTGAATATCATGACACGCGAACACAAAATATAAATGGGTCATTCTTCGAGTTCAACCTACCAAACCATAAATTGATACGATTAACCCATTTATTTAAAAATTAACACTTTCTCTATTTTTTCGTTTTGTATCGTAACACGAATAATATCAAATTAACACGATCAATATGTTTAATTAGTATTATAGAAATAAAATATTTATTATTTATAATTGTTTATTAGGCACTGACATATTCATTGTATAAAAAAGATATTTTTACTCATTATTATTATTAAGTTAATTTTTAGTTTGTAGAAAAAGAATGTGCATGAGTTCAATTAAGTAAAAATAGAATTTTCGCATTAAATTTTTTATTCAAAATTTATGGGGGTCAACATGAATACGAACGCGAACACGATATGAAAATAAATATGTTAACTCGACACAACACGATTAGTTAAATGGGCTAAGTTAGAGTTAACTAATGTTTGACACGAACCCACAATGACACGACACAAACTCGACACGACATGACACGACATGACTCGATTGTCACCCCTAGTATTTAAGAGAGTATATGAGAGAGAAAATTGGGCCGCAATTTCAAAAGCTAATGTTAAAAATTAAAAATTTTGGAGACCGGTCCCCTTTCATGGACTTATTTGGTGATAAGTCCATCAAAAAACTTGTTTAATATTAAGTTAATTTTGATCTCCATTATCCAAAATACTCAGTGTTATGTTTAATTAAAACAAATTTGAAAACTAACAACTCTTAAATTTTC
>CM042186.1:8961089-8990447 GCA_023539305.1 Ilex asprella
GACAAGATGGACATAGGAAGGGAAAAGCTAGAGCCAGTGAGTGCTCACCTGTTGGGATTCTCCGGGAAAGAGTACTACCACTAGGGTCTATTCAGCTTGCGCTCACGATGGGAGACCCGCCATGTCAGGCCACTACGACGGTGAAATTCCTAGTGGTGGAGGCTCCCTCCGCATACAATATGCTACTGGGAAGACCATCACTCAATGCAATGAAAGCCATCCCCTCTGCCTAGCATTTGGTTGTGAAGTTTTCAACGGAAAATGGAGTTGGAATGGTCCGAGGAGACCAACGTTTCGCGAGGGAATGCTATGTCGCTTCTATGAAGCAGAAAGAGGTTGAAAGCATACAACTGGACGAGCTCGATATGAGAGATGAGCTGGGAACCAGACCAACGACATCAAAAGAGCTCGAACCTATCCAGCTCGACGAGGAGCCCGAACACCTCGTCTACGTCGGATCTAAGTTAAGCAAGGAGATTAAGGATCGACTTATACAGTTCCTGAGGGAAAGCACAGACGTATTTGCATGGAAATAGGAGGACATGGAGGGCATCGACCCTTCTGTTATCACACACAAATTAAGTGTGAATCCCACCCGCAAGCCCGTTAAACAGAAAAGGAGAAGCTTCGCTTTAGAAAGATAGAAGACAATCAATGTGGAGGTCAACAAGCTCCTCCACGCCAAAGCCATTAGGGAAGTGGACTATCCCGTCTGGCTAACCAATGTGGTGCTAGTCAAAAAGACCAATGGCAAGTGGCGGCTCTGTATTGACTTCACTGATCTCAACTGAGCATGCCCGAAGGACAGCTTTCCTTTACCTCGGATCGACCTCATAGTAGATGCCACTGCTGGCCACGAGCTCCTCAGCTTCATGGATACCTTTTCAGGTTATAATCAAATCAGAATGGACCCCAGCGACCAGGAGAAGACCTCTTTCGTTACGGATCAAGGAACGTATTGCTACCAAGTCATGCCCTTTAGTTTGAAAAACGCTGGAGCCACTTACCAGCGGTTGGTGAACAGAATGTTCCAAAAACAGATAGGGACATCCATGGAAGTCTATATTGATGACATGTTGGTAAAATTCCTAAAGGCAGAACTACACATTACGCACCTAGCTGAGTCTTTTCAGATCCTCAAGGAGTACAAAATGAAGCTCAACCCGCCGAAATGTGCGTTTGGGGTCTCGGCTGGGAAGTTCCTGGGCTTCATAGTTAACAGTAGGGGAATTGAAGCCAACCCGGAGAAAGTTAAAGCAGTGCTAGATATGCAGCCACCATCCAACACCAGAGAGGTGCAACGCTTGACAGGCAGGATAGCTGCCCTGAGCCGTTTTGTCTCTAGGTCAAGCGATAAGTGCCAGCCATTCTTTCAGGTCTTGGGGAAGGCATTTCAGTGGGACACACAGTGCGAAGAAGCGTTCAAAGCATTGAAGAGATACATGAGCTCGCCACCGGTCTTAGTAAGTCCGTTGGAAGGAGAGGTCCTGACCCTCTACCTAGTTGTTTCGAATTTCTCAACTAGCGCGACACTGGTTAGGGAGCGAGACAGAGCTCAGCATCCGGTTTACTACTGCAGCAGAGCTCTGAGGGGAGTAGAGGAGAGATATCCAAAGATGGAGAAACTTGTTCTAGCCTTGGTTACAGTAGCTAGGAGACTCATGCCCTATTTTCAGGCTCATACCATCGAAGTTCCAACAGATCAGCCGATGAGACAAGTGTTGCATAAGTCGGAATCTTCTGGAAGGCTGGTTAAGTGGGCAATAGAGCTTAGTAAGTTTGATATCAGGTATAAGCCAAGAACCGCCGTCAAAGGGCAGATTTTGACAGAATTTATTGCAGAATTCACGGCAGCGGTATCAACGGAGATCACGGAGTTAGCCCTCGACCTCCCTATATGGAGGCTTTCAGTGGATGGAGCAGCTAATGCACAAGGAAGCGGCGCAGGTTTAATCCTGACCTCTCCAGATGGAATAGATGTCGAATATGCCCTCAGGTTTGGGTTCAAGGCCTCAAATAACGAGGCTGAATATGAAGCTGTTATAGCCGGGCTTAATCTTGCTCACTCTATGAAAGCTGAACAACTCGAGGTCTGCAGCGATTCTCAACTAGTGGTAAAACAAATAGAGGTATCATACGAGGTTAGGGGGGAAAAATGATCCTTTACCTCAGAAAAGTGCAAGAATTAATTAAAAAGTTCGTGCAGGTTAAGGTCAGACACGTCCCCCAAATCGGAAAACTCACGTGCAGATTCTTTCGCAAGACTAGCGACGGCCTCTCAGGAAAGCTTGGATAGGCTGATACCAGTGGAGTACCTTTCAGAGCCTTCAGTGAACATTGAGGAGGAAGAAATACTAACCATCTCAGCTCAGCCGAGTTGGATGGATCCCATCATGGAGTATCTGCAGAACGGAGCTTTACCTAGAGACCCCAAGGAGGCTTCCAAGCTAAAGGCCAGGTCAGCCAGGTTTTCTTTATTGCAGGGAAGCCTGTACAAGCGAGGCTTTTCAACACCTCTTCTTAAGTGCGTGGGCGATGAAAATGCCAACTATATACTCAGAGAAGTGCATGAGGGAGTCTGCGGCAATCACATCGGAGCGCGGGCTTTGGCAGGGGAGGCGTTAAGGCAGGGATACTATTGGCCCACCATGCTCAAGGATACCACTAAATTGGTGAAGAGATGCAAGACTTGCCAGGAACACGCCAACATCTCCCACTGCCCACCTGAGCTGTTGACTTCAGTGATAAGCCCTTGACCCTTTCAACAATAGGGGCTGGATATACTTGGACCCCTTCCCACTGGCGTGGGGCAGTGTAGGTTCGCTATTGTGGGGGTGGACTACTTCACTAAATGGGCAGAAGCTGAAGCCTTGGCAACAATAACAGTGCAAAAGGTACAAAACTTTGTCTGAAAATCCATAATTTGCAGGTTCGGAGTTCCCAGGGCAATTGTATCTGACAACAGAAGGCAGTTTGACAACTCAAAGTTCAGAGGGTTCTGTGCCTAGCTTGGAATAAAGAACTATTTTCAGCTTTGGCACATCCCCAGTCCAATGGGCAAGCAGAGGTCACCATCAGAACCTTAAAGGCTGCCCTGAGGACCAAACTAGAAAACCTGAAAGGAAAATGGGTAGAATGCCTCCTTGAAGTGTTATGGGCCTATAGGACCACCACCAAGTCGGCAACTCAAGAAACCCCTTTTTCTCTAGCTTTTGGAACCGAAGCTGTGGCACTAGTGGAGGTGGGGCTCCCTTCTCCTAGGGTCGAATTCTCCAATGCTGAGCATAATGGTGAATCTCTCCTGCTGAACCTCGACCTCCTGGATGAGAAGAGAGACATAGCACTACGTCACACTCAAGACTACCAAAGGAAAACCGCAAGGTATTATGACCGAAGAGTTAGGCACAGAAGTTTTAAAGCCGGGGACTTGGTGCTTAAAAAGCTCCTACTTGCCATAAAGGATCCCAATAATGGAAAGCTAGGACCAAATTGGGAAGGGCCATACATCATTTCTAGGGTAATCAGACCTAGAAATTACGAACTACAAACCGAGGAAGGAAGGATCCTACCTCACTCTTAGAATGCAGAGCACCTTAAAAGGTTTTTTCAGTAAGTCACCCTTGTAGCAAAAGGAAAAATTTTTATTCCCATAGTTGATTCAATAAAGCAGCAAATTTTTGGTTCACATAGTTATCTAAACATTCCTAGAGCAATGAACTCTAAAATCCATGATATGGGTCATGTAGCCCGCAAAGGGGACTCCTCAGTTCCTAATATGAGCCACGACGCTCAGTAGAGCTTAAATAGCTCATCTACAGAGCCAAGTAGCTCGCGCTAGAGCTTAAATAGCTCATTTATAGAGCCAAGTAGCTCTCGCCAGAGCTTAAATAGCTCATTCATAGAGCCAAGTAGCTCACGCCAAAGCTTAAATAGCTCATCCATAGAGCCAAGAAGCTCGGGAGAGATCTCAAAGAGCTCGCCAGAAGAGCCCAGTAGCTCATGATAAACTTACGTTTGTAAATCAAAGAAGAGCCCAGTAGCTCATGATAAACTCGCATTTACACGTGGAGAATCTCCTAAACAATTAGAACTGGCGGAAACTTAAATAAAAAGGAAGGCACAAGGAGCAGTGCTCATACATCGTCAACTTCCTCGACCTCGAAAACGGTAGAAAAATCAAGAACATCCAACCTGAGGGGCCTGACCCTCCAGCACAGAGGGGGCTTGGACAAACTTCTAGGCCTTCAGACAGAACACAAAGGAAAGAGGTCAAGTACAATAAGTTGCAGCTCCTATTCGAAGGGTGAACCAAAACCCGCAATAAGGAGGCTCATCAGACTTCTGGCAATGCTAAAAGACGTGATTTATGCAATTACATCCTTGCTAACTCACACATATGACGAACTGATAGGAAGGCAACCGGTGTATGTCCTTATCCTGATCAATCAAGTGAGACCTAGTATAAACTTCCAACTTTGAGCCTTGATGAAGGCCATGAACCTCTCCTGGAGCACTCTCTAGACCCATGCGATTTGGGAGAACAGGTCGGGCCTCTTCAGTTTGTTTCCAAGGAAACTTATCCACCCCCTCCAAGCTGAAGAAAAGAACTAAGTACATACAGAGCTCAATAAAATGAGCTCAGCAAAAGAAAAGGGGGGCGGGAGCTATCAGGGCCTCAAGAAGAAAATTACGAAAAGTCCGGACGCTGGCGGTGGTAAATATCCCCAAGAACATTCAAGTATGATTCAAGCAGCAAAGCATGTTCAGCAGGCCACTCCCTGAACCCAATTAGTTTTGCTTTAAGGAGTGCCCAGCACCCCTCAAAGCAAGGGGGGCAAGGAGACAAGGAGAGTATATAAAAATATAAAGCAGTCAAGAGGAACATATCAAGCACAGATCAAGCAGAACAAGAAAATGCGCAAATCTACAAGAAGATACACAGACCCAAGCATAAAATAATATGTATATTGACATCAACGCCATGACGTCAGCAAATTGCTCAAAAGTTCCAGTGATAAAATGTATTTCAAGCATATAAATTACAACTGATGTCCACAAAAAGTACAAAATCCTAAGTTTCTGAAGGAGGAGTAGACAGGAGATCCTGTGACAAAGCAGATGCAGCCTCGGCTGAAGGACCAGAGCCCGGTGGCACAGAAGGCATGGAATCAGAGGCTGGGGTAGCTGGGTTTTCAGGGATACTAGCTCTAGGAACCTCCGCTCTATCTGTCAAAGGATCTTGAGCAAGAGCCTCGTTCACAAGGCCAGCAAAGAAGGAAGCAGCTCTAGACATGGCCGGGGGAACGGGCACCTCTTGCTCTGATGCTTCAGCAGGAAGAGTCGGGGGATCTTCCTCGACATCAGAGTCAGACTCTTCCAACTCCTCCTCAGTAGGGACAGAAAAATTGAAGTCCAAATCCTTGAAGGTCTTGGAGGCTTTTCGCTGGAAAGCGAGCCACCCGGAAGCCCACTGAGTGGTGACGCCATCCTCCAACTCGGCAATCAAGTCATTTTTCTCCTTGAGCTCCTCATAAAGGGCCTCGTTCGCCTCGCAGATGGCCTCATGATCTAGCTTCAAGGTATCAAGAGAGCAGCAGACATCAAAGGCATCATGATTGGCCTTGGACCAGAGCTCAGTCTTGTGTTTCAGGTCATCCCCAAAAATCCTTAGCTCATCTCGAGCCTTCTTCTCACCCTCCTCAGCCTTGGACTTAGCCCTTTGAAGGTCCTGGAGCTCTGAAGCTTGCTTCTCCGCCTTATCCTGAAGGCTACTCACCTGAGCTTTGAGATCCTCATTCTGGAGAGAAAGTTCAGCAACCTTAAGTTCATAAGCCTTCAAAGCCTTGACTGAATCCTCCACAGAGCGGACCCGACCAAGCAGACCCTTTACATGGAGAGCCATTTAAGGAGCAGGAGTAAGAGAGAAGATCAGCATCAAGGACTAGCAGAGGCTAAGAAGGAACATCAAAACATAAAGACTTACAATGGTGGCCCCTTGAAGAGCTGACGTGATTGCCTCTTCTAGAGGCATAGAGCAAACCCTCACAACATCAGATTCAGGGAGGATGGATGCCATGGCCCCAGCAGCGAGCTCAGCGTTCTCAAAAAAAGAATCTCCTCGACCCTTTTCCTCGACCTTTTTGCCCTTGTCAGCCTCAGACTTTGCCAGAGATGGTTCGATGATCTTGCCAGAAGGGCTGAACACAATTGTCTCAGACTGGACCCGAGAAACGAACTCTCAAGCCCTCTCGACTTCAGATGGAGTGGGAGAGGCTTCGCCTGGCTGATCGGGCCTGAGCGGATCGAGCTGAGGCTGCAAAGAAGAGGAAACCCCTACGCCCGGAGGAATGACTGAGGGGCAAACTTGCCTACCCTCAACCAAAACTGGAGAGGAGGAAGTCCCTCCTAACTTTTGAGCCTTAGCTCGGGTAGAAGGGCTGCCACCAGACACGGCATTGGCCTTCCTTTTACTGCCTTTTCCCCCATTTTGCAGCTTAGCAATCTTGGCTTCAAGCTTCTCTGAAGATAGCTTCATTGTGGAAGGTCTTAACCACAACAATTAATCAGGTCAAGGAAAGAAGAAGGGGAGATGCTGAAGACTCAAAAAGTGAGGAAATCACCTGGTACTTCCTCAGGTCTGACTACTGCGAGTGGAGACGGAGCTTCAATCGTCACCTCGGGAAGACTAAGTCCCCTTGCAACCAGGACATGAAACTGGATAAGCTCAGAATATCTCCTTGGAGCACATTCAGACAGCTTCAGTTTCGCCTCTTCGTCCTCTTTGCTGAACTCGAGCCTGGTACCTGAAGAGTGACAACAACAAGATTCAGAAACTTGCCAATCCCAGAGCAAAACCCGATTGATTCAAGCAATGACTCACCCAAATTCTTGGGATAGGACCAAGCCCTAGGGATACCAAGGGTATCCGACCTATCAGAAGGATCATACTCCCAACCTGTGCCCCCAACAAAGAAGAAATATTCCTTCCAGTGCTTATGGGAGGTGGGAATGTTAGAAATAAGTTGCTTGGCGTTGGCTCGCTTCGAAGCATACAAGAAGCCTTCCGCCGAGGTCAGCTTGACATTGAAATAGTCCAAGAATAGAGGAAGAGAAGGAACCCTGAGTTTTAAATCCTTAAAGAGAACCAAAAGGCCCACTAAGACACCCCAAAAATTAGGAAAAAGCTGAGAGGGGCACACATTAAAGAACTGGAGAACGACTTTCAGGAAAGGGTGCAGAGAAAAACGAAGACCATTTTCAAAGGCAGCCTCAAAGAAGCAGACCTTTTTGTGGACTTCAGCGACGTACGGAGTAGCACTTTCAGGACACGAGGGCTGGACACTGAGAGGGAAACCGTAGCGACCACTGAAAATCCCAAGGAGTGAGGGGTTAACCTTATTGGGTCCTACGAGCTCGGCTTGCCTAAGAGCAGCCCCTAAGTACGATGAGCCACTAGAAAGCCCAGCACCACTGACCTTCCCCTTGCCTTTGCTAGGCTTGGGGGGTATAGAAGCAAGCTCTCCTGCTTCAACTTCAGGGTTAAGGGCATCGACACCTGGAAAGTTATCAATCTCCTCTCCCACTTCCCCTAATTCAACATCCTCATCGACAGACCTATCACTTAGAGGACTCATAGAGGGTCGAGCAGCTCTGGAAGAAGTAGACATGAGAGGGCAAGAAAAAGGGAGATTATAGAGGCGATAGGGAAGGGGGACTTTAACCAGGCACTCCTTAATAACTAGGGGGCTAGCACAGTAACTGTCGACGCTAAGGATCCTCACAATGGAACCCCAGGACACGAAATAAGGCAGAGGGGACAAACAGAGATCACGGTTCCAAAAATAAAAAAACCGGTAAGCCCAGAAGTGCAACAACCACCTTGAACTTGAGGGATCCAGAACAAGTAAAGATGAAAAGAGGGAGAAAGATGTACCTAGCTACGAGGAAGCAACGAACGAGAACCCTAAAGCCAAATTGAGGGAAGAAAACACTACGAACGGTCGAATCTAGCATAGAAAGCACAGTCTCGCGAAAGGAATAAAAGAGTACCCAGTCACAGAAGGATCTGAAATCGCGAAGAGGGGAAGAAATCAGGGAACGAAGAAAAAAGATGAACAGTAGGAGAGCAGTTTTATTAGCCGTTTGAACATTTAAAGTCTGGGGGACACGAACTGAAACGTACGCGGGAATCGAGGGATTCATGATTGCCTGGAACCGTCAAAGATATGTCATATACGGACAAGCCAAAATCTGCCACGTGCGAGTTCAGCTCGGTCTGTAACAGCTCAACCCTTGTCCATGCTCGCCTGAGGCAATGGCTGGGGGGCAACTGATGATACCAAGAAAATATTCTAAGTATGAGCTCGGACAAAGAGGTCAACCTAGGAAGGAGGTCGGATGGAGTATCCTGAGCTCAGTGGTGCTGACCTAGAATTCACCCCAGGCAAGATGATAAAGAAAACGCGGAGTGAACACCTGGCTAATAGCAAGTGTACCCAAAGCAGTAGGAAACTACAATCAAGGCGTGAAATTCCAACTAACCAAGATACTCTCCTAAAATCAAGGAAAATTCCACGGGTAAAAGACAGAGATCTCGCCGGATATTCCTTAGAGATTAGGAATTGTATTATAAATATTGTATGATGCCCCCATTGGAAAGGGGGAGGACCCTACTTGTATCAAAAACGTCTTGTAGAAAACTTTCTTGAGAGGAATATAGATCCTAGGAGCAAGAGCCTCCATTAAAGAGTGGATTAGCCGAGCTCTCCAGCCGGTGAACCACTATATTTTCACTGTGTCACATACACCCCATCTCAGATAACCAACACATTGACCGATCATTCTCACGAGCCTTGTAGTTCAGTTCCATATGAAATAGCTTCATTCACGCCTTCTGCTCACACCCGTGGTCCAACACCATCATATATAAATATATATATAAAAATATATGTATATATACATACTTGTATATATATATATGTATTTATATATATATAATTGTTTGTATGCACACACACATATATATATTAACAAATACAGATGAATCAATGTGTATTAAATATTAAAGGTCTCCCATAAAACTAGGAGACATTTAATGCACTACTTTCCCTAAAATGGGCATTTATGTCTTTGTATCCAACTAATGTACTTTTTTCCAAAATATTTTTTAATGTGTATTTTTTGCCAAATAAGTCTAATACTTCCAAAAATCCCAAGTTTTTAATTACTAGGTTGACAATGAGATTCAAGCCCAAGGGGGTCACGTGTCCAACTCTCTTTGAAGTGTAGGGGTGGAGCCAGACGCTGAGCCACCCTTGGGCTAGGGTGGGCACATGACCCCCCTCAAAATTTTTTTTTGCTTGATATTAGGTATGTAGTTTTTGAAATAAAATGTAGACATGTTTAATTGTGTCCAACCTAATATTGTGTTTTGGTTATATCGATTTGAATAAACCCCTCCCTAAATGATTGTTAACTTTTTAAACAATGTTATGGAAACCTAATTTAAGAACCTAGTACATTGCGATATTAAATATAATAATGAGTTTTAATATTTAATAAACTCTACTATCTATCCAATGGTCACAAATTATTGGGTCTCCATAAATTAAATCTCAAATTATATGCAACTAATATTATTGTTAACTTTTAAACATGTTTCAGACATGTCAAAATATGTTTTGTTTTGAAATATTGATGTTAGAGTTAACTACCTATTTAGTCCTTAAACTATATGGTTTATGTCAATTAAGTCCCTCAACTTTGGTTTGTGTCAATTAAGCCCCTCAACTTGTCAATGTGTGTCAATCAAGCTCTTCCATCCAATTCAGCCATTTACTGTGACAGACAAACGCATGCATAACTCACATGAGGCAAGGTCCAAGGGTAATTAAGCTAAAGGAACTATTTTGGCACCAAATCTTCCACAGCTTCCCTCTTTTACAAAGCATAAAGAGCTCTGTGTGTGCTGGGTTTTGCAAAAATAGAGTAATATTAAGGAGCTCTGTGTGTGCTGGGTTTGCAGAAACAAAGCAATATTCAGCAAGAAAAAGAAGGGAAGGAGAATCTATATAGTTTCAGATTTATGAATGTGTATTGTAATTGTGGAAAGAGGGCTGTAAAGAAAATTTCTTGGACAAATCATAATCCAGGAACAAGGTTTTTGACATGTCCAAACATGGGTGTTGGTATCTAGCTTATATGGAGAATTCTGTTTTTTCTTTCCTTCCCTTAATGCTTATTGCTTATTGTTTATGTACTTTAATGATGCAGAATTGTGCTTGCGGTTTTATCATTTGGCAAGACTCGCCAATGTGCATTCGTGCACGACAAGTGATTCCAAAACTTCTTCGAAGATTGAATACTGTAGAGGCTCAACAGGGGAAGGTTAAGGCAAGAGAGAAAATGCTATGAGTTTGCTATCTCCTAATTTGGCTACTGCTAAACACAGATACAGAGGAGTCAAAAAAGGATGTTTGTAGTTGTAATTGATGATTCTTGTTATCTAATCATAATGTATAAATGTTGTACTGAATGTAATGTTTTTTTTTTGGTAATGAATGAAAATGTCTTTTGGTACTGAATTATAAGTCCTTTTCTACTGATTCCATAACATTAAAAAAACAAATTCCATACAGCAAGGTTGAATACATTAAGAAAAGTTGAATACATTCAAAAGGTTGAATACATCAACCATTCAAACGGTAACAAAAAAAGGTTGAATACATCAACCATTCAAAAACCAAATAAGACTTTCTACATCCACTGCAACTCTGTTTCAATTGGATGGTGCTGATGGATTAAATTGAGATTTACTTGATTGGGTGACTTCAGTTGTTGGTGGACTGGGATTGACAACAGCTATTGATCTGGGTGGAATGAATGCTCCAGCTTGATTGCTTGTATTCTTCCAAATCATAGATACTATCACTAGTGCTTGACTGCACTTGGCCTTGCATTTCATATCCAGCTGCCTCATGGTCTAAGTATATATCAATCACTCTATGTGTTGGTATCCATTCCACCATTAAAAGAATGTCTCTATCATTTTCCAAAGCCCTCAACCCACTAATGATGTCCATTGCAGGAACTCTACACCAACATGCTCTTACATCAGCACACCCAATCTCTTTGCCATGCAATGAATCTCTAGAATTGATTTTTTTTTCTGCATCAACCCAGTCAATGTACACAGCAGAACCACCCACATATTTCTTATATGGTATGCTTATAAACTCACCCCCATAGTGTACTTCAATGTTGAATAAAGTAGAGTATATGGTTGAAACCATGCAAAATTAAAGTAAAAATCACATAAAGAAACGAATTACAACACTTTATTGGGACCTTTGTTATTGAGACCACACACAAAAATATATTCTAATATTCTAAAGCACAAAGAATCAAACTTCTGGGACCACTTCCATCAACATATAATTCAAGACAAAAAAAAAAAACAAAAGGTAGATCTTTCAACACCAATAGAAAATTGAATCCCAAAAATCAAATAATATAATATTCATCTTCATTCAAACACTTAGAAAAACTTAGAAAAACTTAGAATCATGATTTATAATATATTTTATCTGGATCAAAAAACTGATCTACAGGTCGCAACACCCAAGATATCGTTCTGGTAAGCACAGAGAAGTGATTCCTTTTCCCTGAAAGAGACAAATAGTTCCTGTGACAACCCATATATAAAATAATTACTAATACGCTAATTAGGTCATCAATTATGATTCAATATAATTAAGGGAGATTTTTAGAAATTTCAAATAAATAAATATATTTCAAATATGAATTCTTTACTTGAAAACGAGTCAAATAACTATAATTTAGGTCAAGTTTCGTAATAATATAATGAATAAATATATATTGAATGAATATATATTGGTCACAAATGGTAAAAGGTGCAAGAAAAAAAAAAGAGAATGGCAAAGAATTGGATAGTTGTCCATGTGATGCACCATGTGAGACAAACAAATGGCATCAACCATGTGATTGGAAGCCAAGGCTTTGGCTATAAATAGCTAGCCTCTGGCCTTCAAACAACGCACCAAAGAGAAGAAAGGAAGGGAGAGAGAGAGGAAGAAAGGAAGGGAGAGAGAGGAAGAAAGCTAGAGAGAGAGAGAGAGAACGAGATGAAGAGAAAAAAATTAATGAGATTTTGGGGTGAAAAATTAAATAGTAAATTTTACTTTCGATCATTATCAATTGGAGTGTCTTGTTCGGGGTACTTCAAATTTCTTATCAATTGAAGTTATTAATGATTTTGAGGTATATGGTAGTATACAATATAATCATGTCTTTTAAATCGATCTCTTTGCAAAGAGTGTCTTTTTATTATTTGAAATTTGTATTCCTATTGATTATTTTGATTGATACTAAATTCTGTCAATTTTATCAGTTGACCTGTACGTTGGGTTAAATAGTTTGGGATTGAATGGTAAATGTATGAAGTGTATTTGGAGGCAATGGTTATAGCCCTGAGTGGTGTAATGGTTCGATATGAGTATAAATTTTAAATACCCAAGTGTCACTTGTCATGCCACAAAGAGGACTCGAGTATGAGGTCATGTTTGATAGAAATTGAGCTATGTGACTTACCGAATTGAATTCTTAATTTTTTTTTATATATGATTGTCTATCAATTGAATTATTTGGTATTTGATCAATCATATTCTTTTCTCATAGAACATATTATTTCTTGTTATATTGCATACTTCCCCGCCTTAAAATTTTTTAGGATTATCTCGGAGGGAAGGATCGGAGTTGATATTGGAGGAATCGAAGACGAACGAGTCTTGAGATAATTTTTTTTAACTTTGTGAGTTTATTAGGGTGATATATATTTTGAACATATTTGTTTTTTTATTGAGGAGATTATTTTTATTGTTATTTGGAGATCAAAATTGTAATTACAAATTTATTGAGGCAATTAGAGCTCTGACCCTATATTTGGAAATTTATTTGTGATTTATTGTAATCGATCGATTTAACCAAGTAACGCATCCCAAAAAGAAGAGCATTAAAGTTCATTTTTCCTGGAAGAGACGAACAATTCATTTTCCCTTAATTACCCCTTGACCTTCCCTCACGTGAGCTATGCGTGCGTTTATCCGGCACAATAAACAGCAGAATTGGATGGAAGGGCTTGATTGACACACATTGACAAGTTGAGGGGCTTAATTGACACAAACCAAAGTTGAGGGGCTTAATTGACATAAACCATATAGTTTAAGGGCTAAATAGGTAGTTAACTCTTGATGTTATTTTATAATTTTTTAAAATTGTAGGGTTATTTAATTATAAAAATATATGTTGTTTATGTATTAAACTATGGGATCATAAATCGAAAATTGTTATCATGATTTTATATATAAAAGAAATATTATTGATAAAATTAATTTGTAACTCTTTTAAATAATAAAAATATATTAAGGTCAATTGTAAGTGATAATAATTAGCTACATTCTCGATAAGAAATTTTAATTATTATTTTATTATTCATTTTATGTATATCGATTTTTAATTTTCTATGTTTAAAAATTATTAAATTAAATTTCAATAAATATAAATTTATGAATTTTTACGGTCTATTAAAAATAAATTAAAACATTCTAGTGTGTCCACCCTAAAATTTTTCCAACCTTTGCCCCCTGGGTGGTGCCATTATTTTTTTTTTTTGGGTGGGCACACTCTAAATACAATATTTAATTTTCTTTTTCATCTAATAAATTAAAAGAATGTTATACATTTGTATTTTAAACATCATATTTGTTCTGTACAAATTTGTTGAATACAAAAGGGTCAAAAGATTCTATAGATAGACTACGAAAATTAAAAAAAAAAAGAGGGTTAATTATAATTCCTTAAAAAAATGGGCTAATTATAACTATTTATAATTGATAACGATGAATTTTCGTACTTTGAAAACACTGCATGATAACTTTATTATCAATGCCATTGAATTATATATATATATATATATATATATATATAAATAACTATATGTTATCTGATGATACCTTGAATAGATCCCAAGTATGAGCTCGACTAGACCAAGAGGTCAGCTCGGACATGCAAAGTTTGGAGCTCAGATCTCGAGCTCGCCTCCTGGCTCATAACCAAGGAAGTGAGAAGCAAACAGTCGGATAACAGAAGGCATCCCCGAAACAAGGGCTAAACTACATTCAAGGCACAAGACTCTCAATCAACCAAGATCTTCTCCTAAATCAAGGAGGATTCCACGCTTGAAAGGCAAGGATCTCGGTAGAGATCCCACGAAACAAGGAGTAGCTCTATAAATGTAGTATTACACCTCCGCTGTAGGGGCAGAACCCTAATTTTCTCCGCATTGCACTGTAAAGCATCCCAGTAATCAATAAAGAAAAAGAGAGCAAGAGTCTCCTTTGAAGAGTGGACCAGCCTAGCTCTCACGCCGGTGAACCATTATATTTCCATTGTGTTCATTCTCCTTTTCCTGAATTTCCTAGATACTTCTCAACAATCAACACGAGCCCCATAGTTCAGATTCTTGTTGCCTCATATCAATCACACCTTCTACTCACCCACGTTAATTTATACCATCAGTTTGACGCCGTTTGTGGGAACGACTGTTCCTGTTACAAATACGTTGATTTTTCAGTGACTGATGGTCTCGACTCGCAATATGAGTAGAAGCCAAATAAATCCACTACGAATGCAGGATCAACCAGAAACTGCCAACAGTAGACAACCCGCGAATGACCTAGAGGCTAATCTACCCATAGGGAATTCCCCCACAAATAACGAGTTAGAGGCCCTTCGTCTGGTTAATCAACGCTTGATACAGCAGAACGAAGAGCTCATAAAGCTTTTACAGTGACCACAGGAGGCACGACCGACCCATGAAGGCCAGAATAACCCATTCTACAGAGAACAACTGCACCTCGACCCCTTCAGGAAAGTTAATGAAAGGGGGAAAAACAACCAGACCATGGGGGAAACTCCCTATCTACTCCCTAGGAATGGTCACAACAAAGAAGTACAAAGTCAGAACGAGGGGGTGGAAATGAATGATTTCTTCCCTCATCAGTAGGAAAGAAGAGATCAGTACTAGGAACAACGCTTCAAGGATATCAAGTAAGAGCTCAGTCATATGAAGGAGGCTATGAGAAGTAAAGCTTCAGTCACAATGGACGCCTTGGTACAACAGACTGAATCCCCATTCACCACTGGCGTGCTGCACTTTACCCCCCTCCGAAATTCAGAATGCCACAAATTGAGACATTTGATGGGACAAAAGACCCCGTGGACCACCTAAACATTTACAAGAACCAAATGGAGCTCCACGGATACCAGGATCCAATGCGTTGTCGAGCCTTTGTCATTACACTGAAGGGATCAACTTTAGCTTGGTTCAACAGGATTGCCCCAGCCTCAATCTCCTCATTTAAGGAACTTTCTGAATCCTTCGTGTCTCATTTCATAGGAGCTCGGACCTATAGAAAGCTGAGCTATCACCTATTGAATGTGAAGCAAGGACCCCAGGAAAACCTCAGGTCCTATGTCCAAAGATTCAATTCGGAGTCATTAAAGGTTGATGTCCCAGATAAAAAGTTTGTCGTTACGACTTTCATAGCTGGTTTTGGAGTACAATCCAAGGATTTGATGTTCTCAATATCAAAGAACCCTCAGGCAAGCATGACCGAGGTGTTGGCTAAGGTAGAAAAATACATCAACGACGAGGAAGCTCTTCTCTTAAAGGTAGGGAACTCGTCCACACAAAAGGAAAAGGGGAAAGAAGAGAAAAAGAGGGACCGAAGTCCCAGAAGAGAAAGAGGACGAGACAAGTCTCCAAGAAGAGACAGAGACCGCTCCCCCAAAAGGAGGGGAGACGTCAGAGATCGTTTAGGTCTACCACAGCCAGAGTTGCAACTGAGGTACGTACCTCGGCAGCTACCTCCACTTACTACAGCAATATCACAGATCCTATATGAGGTGCAGAACGAAAAAGTTCCTGAGGTGGCCTCCTCGGATGAAAGAAGATCCAGCAAAAAGAGATCTCACAAAGTATTGTGAGTACCATAGAGATCACGGCCACCACACCGATTACTGCATCTAGTTGAAGAAAGTGATCGAGTTCCTGATCCAACGAGGATATTTGCGCCGCAAAGTAGCTCGTGAGGATCAGAACCGAGCTCCATTATCGCCACCACCTCAGCAGCAAGCTCCTGCGCAGCATCAACAACCTCTAGGAGAAATCAGAGTGATATTTAGAGGATTCGCAGGAGGTGAGGATTCCAACGCAACTAGAAAGGCGCATCTGCAAAGAATTAGAGCCAGCGAGACACTAGATGTATACGCTGTGTCCAAGACACCTCGGCTGAGCACTGCCATCACCTTCTCAGATTCAGACTTAGAGGGTTGCCACTATCCCCATGATGGCCCCTTGGTGGTGAGGGTGAACGTGGCTAATATGACAGTTCACCGAGTCCTGATTGACAACGGGAGTTCAGCGGACATCATTTTTGCTTCTGCATTTGAAAAAATGAGCATAGGTAGAGAAAAGCTAGAGCCAGTAAGTGCTCACTTATTGGGGTTTTCAGGGGAGAAAGTGTTACCCTTAGGATCAATCCAACTTCTGCTCACTATGGGGGATCCACCCTGCCAAGCTACCTCAATTGTGTAATTTCTAGTGGTTGGTGCCCCCTCTGCGTACAACATGTTGCTTGGAAGACCCTCCCTCAGTGCAATGAAGGCTATCCCTTCTGCCTATCGCTTGGTTATGAAGTTCCCTACGAAAAATGGAGTTGGAGTGGTTCGAGGAGACCAGTGCGTGGCAAAGGAGTGCTACATGACTTCCATGAAGCAAAAAGAAGTTGAGAGCATCCAATTGGATGAACTCGACATTCGAGACGAGCTTTACACGAGACCAATGTCATCGAAAGAGCTAGAGCCTGTACAGCTCGACGAAGAGCCAGAACATCTTGTTTACGTCTGGTCTAGGCTGAGTAGGGAGATTAAGGACCTTCTAATCCATTTCTTGAAGCATAACATGGGAGTATTTGCCTGGAAGCAAGAAGATATGGAAGGTATTGACCCCTCGGTTATCACACACAAGCAAAGTATGAGTCCAACTTGCAAGCCTATTAAACATAAACAAAGAAATTTTGCCCCCGAATGCCAGAAAGCAATCAATGATGAGGTCATCAAACTTCTCCACGCCAAAGCTATTAGGGAGGTAGATTACCCTACTTAGTTAGCAAATGCGGTCCTTGCCAAGAAAATCAATGGCAAGTGGTAATTTTGCATTGATTTGACCTCAATCAAGCATGCCCCAAAGACAGTTTTCCCTTACCTCGGATTGATTTAATAGTGGACGTACTCTACGGCTGGGCATGAGCTCCTCAATTTCATGGACGCCTTCTCAGGCTATAATCCGAACGGAATGACCTTGTAACAGTAGACCCCCTCAGAGTGATGAAGGTGGTATTTTCCTAATCAGGTGGGTGGAGGGGTATTTGATGATAGCCGGCTCGGACGTCCATAAAGGTCATGCATTCATGTCCGGTTGTGGTGTTGACCAGCTAATTAACCTTAGGGATGGGAAAATCATCTTTGGGACAAGCCTTTTTCAACTTCGTGAAGTCCATGCAAACACGCTACTTCCATTATTCTTCTTTGCGTAGACGGTGTTCGACAACCATTCTGAGAATTGTACCTCCCAGATGGCGTTAGCCTCCAGGAGCCTCTCCACCTCCTCGTTTACTGCCTGAGCATGTTGCAGTACGGTGCGGTGCAGTGCGTTGAGGTTTTTGCTTGATGGGCTTATGATTAGGATTGACATGAAGCCTGTGAGTTATAACATCCGGACTTGTACCTTTCATCTCGGCGGTGTCCCATGCTAGCACATCCACATTCTTCCTTAAGAAATTAGTCATCTCCTCTTGCTCGATCGTGAACATGGTGGAGCTGATTAGGAAGTATTTCTTCTCGCCCCTCCCTTAGGAGTACCGTTCGGAGGTCCTCTACGGAGCGGTCGTCCGAGTCAATCCACGGCTCATCGCTACCCAGCCGCCCGAACTGTAGTTGTTATTTGTTCAACACTTCCTCTGGGACACGCTCCTTTTTCTTGAAGGTGACCCCGACTTTTATGCCAACATAAAAATAACTTTTTACTAAAGCCTGGTCTGTACAAATCTCCATTATCCCCTCTAGGGTGAGGGAACTTCTACTTTTGATGGTAGGTGGAGTGCACTACTCCATGTGAGTGTAACCAAGTTCTCCCCATTATTATGTTGTATAGTGAATTAGTGGCTAACCACGAACTCCGTGTCGATTGTGACCGGCATAGTGATCTTTCCTAGTGGTAGAGCGAACGATCTATTGAACCCAACAAGGGGTGTCTTGACAGTGGTAAGATCCTTGGATCCAAGACCCATTTGCTTCAACACATCGAGGTACATCACCTCTGAGGAGCTTCCCGAGTCCACCAGGACCCTCTTGACATCAAAGCTTCCAATTCTAAAAGTTATGATCAAGTCATCCTTATAGGTGAGGACCACGCCTGCTAAGTTCGCGTTCAAGAAGGTGATGCCTCATTGATCTGTTTGGGGTGTCTTACTTGGCTGGCCCCTATCTTTATCTTCCACTTTTTTAGCAAAGGTTACCCTCTTCAAGTTGAACCTTAGAGAGTTGGTTGTCAGCCGCTCTAGGGGTAGACATGGATGACGTCAATGATGTTACCCCGGACAGCGGCTTGGTCGTCGGCGTTGCATGTCTCCCTCAACGGCTCCTCCTTAATGTACTCTTTGAGGTGCCCCTCTTGGACTAACTTCTGAAAGAAGGACTTGTATACTCGTCAGTCCTCGGTAAGGTGTCCCACGTTCTTATGATATGAACACTTAGCGTTTTGGTTCCTGATGGATGAATCGCCTTGCATCCTCGACGACCATTTGAAGAATGACTCCTTCTTAATTTTGTGTAATGGCTCATTTTCTTTGGGGCTAAATTTTTTCCTTTGTTCCATGCCAAGTCATCTTCTATTCGGGGGTATTTGTTGATGCGGACCATCAGTTCGCCCATGTCCACCGGTGTTCGATTCATCAAGGACCTATAAAGATTTGTGTCCCAGGACAACCCAAGTCTGAAAGAGGCCGTCCTTCTACTTCATTTACCTCTTCCCAATAGCGAGTGGCATATTGGCGGAGTGTTTCAACTTCTTTCCTTTGGAGGGTTAGCACGAATCCGACATCCTTGGGGCGTTTACTCCCCGTGACGAACAACGCGAAAAACTGTCTAGTCAGCTCCCTCCAAGACCCTATGTTATTTGGTAGATAGGTCTTGAACCATTTCAAGGCCGTATCACCTAAGCTCATTGAAAACACCAAGTACAACCGTCTATGATCTGAGTGATATAGAGATATCATTTGCTAGTATAGTTGGAGATGAGCCTTTAGGTTGGAACATCCATCATAAATTTTGAATCATGGCACCACAAACTTCTTTGGTACCTCCATCTCCAAGATGTTTTTGGTGAATGGTGACAAAAATGGCTTCGTCATCTATGTCGCCATCGGGGGTGGACTTGTCCATCCTCATGGAATCCAACTTGGACTTGAGGTCTACCCCATCCTTATGGTGTCTCCTTTCACCATCGCCGCAACAAGCAACATGCTGCTTGATCATTTCCGTTGTATGTATTCCATAATCTCCGCACACCACCCTTAAATGTGTATATGGTTTATGTGTGAAAGGAGTGTCACTCTCCCTCAGAATGCTGTGGAAAATGGGGTCAACGAAATGGTGAAAATAAAATGTATGAAATGAAGAATGTATGAACAAAAGTGCTCTCCAAGCGCAAAGAGTCTTTTGAATGTCGATGTTTTACTTTGAAAAGTATTCCAAGGTCGTCTCCTAAGGGAAGAAAAGTTCAAGTGAGTGAAGGTGATTTTGTCAAAAAAGAAAAGTATAAAATCTTTTTAGTTTTGGTTTGGAGAGTGAAGTTTGTGAATGAAAATGAAATGAAAACAAGTGTTGGCTAATCTAAGGATGTCATTCCAATGGGAATCCCAACTCAACTCAAAACCTTCTTCCAATGGTGCATAGATGAATGATTGATTCGTGAGAAGCTAGGGACGTGATGGTGAGGATCCAAGCATTAACCGTGACCAGACCGACGAAATATCAAAGACTCACAATCCCGTAAACCCTCAACCCTGTTAAAACAAACCATCGTACACCGAGAGGAGGAAAGAAAATAAGTTAAAATGAAAAACCCAAGAGGAAGTCTCCCTTGGATTAACCAACTAAAAATCTAGCTACTCATAACTAAAACAAATATATGCATAATGTAAAGAGACAAAATGAAGAAATGAAGATTGAAACTTAACTTAAAACAAGAAATCTTAAACTATGAAGAAAAATATTCAATACCCGTTTTAAACTCTTGAAATGTAAAACTTGAAAGCAACAATGGTGAAATCTTAAATGAGTAACTAAACTTGCAAAGCACTTGAAATAAATGGCATTAAAAGTAAATAATGAAGCTTACAAGAGTCTTAAAATAAACTATAAGTGAAAGGATGGAATAAAATGTAAAAACATACATTTCTATCTCTACTATTCATCATCTTCTTCCTAGGAACTTTCTAAGCTTAGGTAGCCACACTTGAAATGCTTGTGAAAAATGTTGAGTATATGGTGTGTGAGAGCCTTGCAATTTCATCCATGGTGGTCTCCCTAGCCTGTGTGCAAGCCTCCCATCAATGGGAGGTTAGATGATGGCTTGGAAAGGCTAGGAGCAGCCTATCCAACAACTCTCCTGGCAGCCCCCTTCTCTCCCATCCTCTCCCATGCCTTTTCTTCCAAAATGTAGACTTTTGTGTAAGGATGGCATGGTTATGTGTAAAATATGTCAGAGTAGTGTGGGAGAAGTGTATGTGGGCCCCCCAAGAAGTTGGAGAAGATTTGTAGGCATTCTGGGCATTTTGGACTGTTTTAGTACAGCCTACCGGTATGGCCTACCGGTATGTCTTTTACTATGGACCAGTTTTTGTAGAATTGGCATAACTTTTGATCTAACTGTCCAATTGTGCTAACATTTTGAAACAATATAAAAGACATCCAGATCTACAACTTTTATGTTTTGTACTTTTTCAGATTCGAAGTGGATCATGGTAAAAAATGGGAAAAACAGCGATACTATGTCAAAACTTTTGAAAACCAGTGGGCTAAACCTTCCAAATTGCATTTTTCTTGGCTTTTTCACCTTCCAAGCCTCCCAATCCTCATTGAATGTGTCTATATCTTCACCAATCATTCATACTTAGTTTCAAGGTTAAAAAATCCATCATTTATACTATAATTTCTTACAACATAAAAAATTCAACATTATTCATAAATTTGGCTAACTCTAATTATTTAAATGCAAAACTAAGTTAAAATGCATGTAATGAGGCCATTAAATATGAAATATTTTGTGCTCATCACACTCCCCTACTTAAGCTTTGCTAGTACCTAGCAAACAAAATTTAAAAATTAAGCAAACAAAAATAAAACTATACTAATTCCGCAATTGCATTTAGCGTATGCAATAAGCCTTTAAACCTCTAGGAGATCCCTAGTGGACCTGTTTTGTCTAGTGAAGGTTTCCAGTGAAGGTATCTACAAACTTCTTTTCCTAGTGTCCAATATTTAAAGCATATTTCCTTATCCTAACTACCAATGGGATGTCAAAATAGCTTTGTCCAATGCATCTGAACCAATCACACATGAATCACATCATAGCCTTAAATGTTATTCTAGAGTATCCACATACACATTCATTTTCAAAATCGTGTGTGTGTGAAATGGACATGTAAGTTAAGCATTTACTCAACCGAATCCACATTCTCTTAGCTATCCAAATTCAGCTTTGATACAAAATATACCAAGGGTTTCTCTCAACAATGAATCACACTATAATTATCCTGGCATGCCCTCCATCTGTATATGTGAGATAGAATCTTGTGCACAAAATAAAGTATGCTCACATATAATCCAAAAATGAAGTTCATGTATAAAAAAATGAAACAACCTTGGCATAATCTCATGAAAAGAATGTTAGGGCACTAGATAGCAAACCAACTTATCTTTTTCTTTGAAAGTGTGCATCTCTCATGCTTCTCTAGATCATTTTGGACTTTCAAAGGTTATAATGGGGCCTTGGGGTGATATCTAGGCAAATGAAATGAAGGATATAGGATAACAAAGAGAGTTGTTCCGAGTAAATGACCTTTATTTCAAAAAGATCTCATTTTTATGGGATTTCTAGGCAAACACCATCACTTCACTTTTTGTTTCTTTTTCTTATTTTCCTTAACATTTTCCTTTTATTTTTCTCTCTCTTTTTTTCTTTCTCCACCCATTTTTCTCTTTTTCTTGGATTTCATCTTCTTTTTCATTCAACATTTGAATTCCACACTATTCATCCCTTTTGTTGAGCTTTCACACCACCATTCCTTCTCTTTTATAATCATTCATATTCAACTCTAGGAACAACCAAGGAATGGTAGATGTTTATCATTTTTCATTGGCTTGGTCAAATATGGGGCATGAAAATGAATTTACAATTAAGGCTCAATCACGACACTAGGGATAAATTTTCACAAGAAAAAGGCTAAGGCTTAAAGTAAGTCAAAGATGACCTAAGATCATTTCTAGATAAGCATGGAAGAGCATTGTACATATCAAGACAAAGTCAATTAACTACCCAAATGCACCTAACCAAAGCAAGCATAATGAAATTATTGAACAAATTTGAAATTTTAAAAATTATTCCTTGAGTAAATATAAGTTTTCTCCAAACAAGGATTGATATTAAAGCTCACATGGGTTCTTATTCATCCCCACTATTCATGCCAAACACTAAATGTGAACTCAATCCGTAAATTATCAAAATTACAAGTCCATGATGCACTATGGTTGAGTTTAAAAGCAAACAAGTATGTGATACTCTTAGCAATAGGATAAACTTCTATAATGTGCTCATATATTCAAAGTTCAAAATGAGGATCAAGCAATCACAAATTCCATAACAATTAGGATAGGGGAATATAGTTCAATATTAGATATTTTTCAAAAAAATGTCAAAAATTTTTAAAATTTTCACATTTCCTATTATTCTATACAAAAAAGTAGTGAAAAATATAAATGGTGCACCTCACCCCCCAACTTGAACCATGCGTTGTCCTCAATGTACAAGGACTCATGCAATGAGAAAAATGAAAGTAATAATGGGAAATGAGATACCCCCCCTTTTTTCTTCTCTTTTTTTTTTATATAAACATTAAAAGAGAACATGAAACACAAAAAAAAAAAAAAAAACTTGTTTACACCCCCAACTTAAACTTGAACATGCTATTGAATGAGATTTTCTACAATGATGCTCAAAATGAAATAAGTCCAAATTAGGGAGAGGTAAACAACTTCTACACTACAAAATCAAGAAAATAAAAGTATTACAATAGAAGAAATCTAACTACTATCTATGTACATGAAAACAAAACATAAAAGGTTCATGTCAATCTGACTTCAATTTGGATATGAGCTTATGCCCAATGATTTTTTTGATTAAATTTTTTTTGTTGTATAAATGCCCTCCCAAAACAATCTATCCAACAATACCAAAGATAATCATTAAAAATTCTCAACCAAACAAAGGTGTATGCAAGTTTACGCAATTCCAACAATGGAGTTTACAAATTCTCTTTAGAAGTTTCTACACTTAACTCCATTTCAATGCCCTTCCCAAGTTGAAAATTGTGAATCTCAACACCACTCATAGATGGCAAAATGATATTGGGCTCATTAGCCTCATGTGAAATAATAACGTCATCAAAATTTTCACAATCTAGAGTGGTGGGAGATTCAACATTAATATGCATTACCATGAGACAATCATCCTCAATACATTGACTATGCTCAAGATATTGTTCTTTATCCATAGCAATTATAGCATCCGTCAATGCACTAAGTTGTTGGGTTATTTGGGCATTGAATTTCATTTGGTATTGCATAAAATCACACAAAATATTTTTCAATTCTTCTTCGGTTGAGTTCCCATATGTTGGAGAGTGGCAAAATTCATTTGGTGGTGTGAGATTGGATGAAAAATTATAAAGTTCATTCTCCCAACCATAACTCGGATAACTCGGTGTAACATAATGGCCAGGGTAAAAATTTTTGAAGGCCAAAATTAAATTTGAACTTTTGCATCCAAAGTCTTGAACCGGATAATTTATCGGGTACTCACTAGTGATGTGTCCATACTCATCATAAATCTCACAAACATTCTCAAAATTTTTGGCATTTGATACATTTTCATAAAAATTATAAGACATTACATAAAACACAAGCTATTTACAAAAGAGACGACATACCTTGGCCCGTGATGAAAATCACGAGACTTACCTATGCCGTCCAAAATCACCCTTGAACTCGATGCTTAACCTTCCCCAGAAACAACGCCAAAAATGCTTAATCGTTTTCGTTGTATGTATTCCCTAATCTCCGCACATCACCCCCAAATGTGTATATGGCTTATGTGTGAAAGGAGTGTCACTCTCCCTAGAAATGATGTGAGAAATGGGGTAACGAAATGGTGGAAATGAAATGTATGAAATGAATAATGTATGAACAAAAGTGCTCCCTAAGTGCAAGGAGTCTTTTGAATGCCGATGTTTTACTTTGAAAAGTATTCTAAGGTTGTCTTCTCAGGGAAGGAAAGTTTAAGTGTGTGTAGATGATTTTGTCAAAAATGAAAAGTGTAAAATCTTTTGAGTTTTAGTTTGGAGAGTGAAGTTTGTGAATGAAAATGAAATGAAAACAAGTGTTGGCTAATCCAAGAACGTAAAGAGACATAATGAAGAAATGAAGATTGAAACTTAAAGCAAGAAATCTTAAACTATGAAGAAAAATATTCAATACCCATTTTAAAAGCTTGAAATGTAAAACTTGAAAGCAAAAATAGTAAAATTTTAAATGAGTAACTAAACTTATAAAGCACTTGAAATAAATGAAATTAAAAGTAAATAATGAATCTTACAAGAGTCTTACAATAAACTATAACTGAAAGGATGAAAGAAAATACAAAAACATAAATTTCTATCTCTACTATTCATCATCTTCTTCCTATGAACTTTCTAAGCTTAGGTAGCCACACTTGAAATGCTTGTGAAAAATGTTGAGTATATGGTGTGTGAGAGCCTTGCAATTTCATCCATGGTGGTCCCCCTAGCCTGTGTGCAAGCCTCCCATCAATGGGAGGTTAGATGATGGCTTCGACAGGCTAGGAGCAACCTACTCAGCAACTCTCTTGGCAACCCCCTTCTCTCCCATCCTATCCCATGCCTTCTCTTCCAAAATGTAGACTTTTGTGTAAGGATGGCATGGTTGTGTGTAGAATATGTCAGGGTAGGTGTGAGAGAAATGTAGGTGGGCTCCCCAAGAAGTTGGAGAAGATTTGTAGGCGTTCTGGGAATTTTGGACTGTTTCAGTACAGCCTACTGGTATGTCGAACTCTAGTAGGTGAATCCTACCGGTATGGCCTACTGGTAGGTCTCCTACTACGGACCAGTTCTCATAGAATTGTCATAAGTTTTGATCCAACTGTCCGATTGAGATGAAATTTTGACACAACACAAAAGACATCCAAATCTATAACTTTCATGTTTTTCACTTTTTCAGACTCGAAGTGAATAGTGGGAAAAAATGGGAAAAACAACAGTACTGTGTCAAAACTTTAGGAAACCAATGGGCTAAACCTTCCAAATTGCATTTTTCTTGGTTTCTTCACCTTCTAAGCCTCCTAATCCTCATTGAATGTATCCATCTCTTCACCACTCATTCATACTTAGTTGCAAGGTTATAAAATCTATCATTTACGCTATAATTTTCTACAACATAAAAAATTCAACATTATTCATAAATTTGGCTAACTCTAATTACTTGTATGCCAAGTTAAGTAAAAATGCATGTAATGAGGCCATTAAATATGCAATATTTTGCGCTCATTACATGCCCCCAAGGTCCTCCATTCTTCACAGAGAGGGTTGACCTTGATAGAGTTGTATACTGAAAGCTTATTTTTTATAGTAAAACTCGTTGTATTATTTAATAAAAGTTTATTTTTTCCATTTTATTGATAATCTGAATGGGCAAAATGTTTGCATTATATTTAATATATGATATGCATGTGTGTCTTATATTTTACATTGTAAATAATCTGATGTGTAGAGTTTGACTTACACACAGAAAACCAGATTATCAGATCCTTGTGTCATATAAGTATATGTTGACAATCCTAGATGGAATTGACACGTCATCGGTATGATTGTAGTGCAATATTCTGGCATAGTTTGTCTTGACTGTAAGAGACTCTTTTGATGTCTCGGATTATTGCACTAGTACACTTTGTGTATTGAACAGACTCATGTTGAGGTTATTATTTGTTATTGATTCAATAAGCTCATGATTATTATGATTGCTTATGCTCTTAATCCTATAATATTTAATTGCCACATGCATATAATATTTTTCACTTTAACTCATCAAAATGTAAGATTCATAGAGTCAATAAGCTCAATAAATTGGGAGATGATGTTATTTGTATGGTGAAAATTAAATATTAAAGGAAACCACGTCCTAGCATTTAATAAGTTGATGATGTTCTCTTGAGGAAGCTCCTAAGTTTTATCCATGTCAAACATTGCAGGTGTATTTAATTATCTGACATGACAAATAAGTTGAGTGGTAAAGTCTCAAGGAATAAAAGAAGTCAATTAAATATAATTGTCAATAATTTATTTAATTGATGAACATCTCTAATCATAAACGTCGGGAGATTGTTAAGCATATAATAATAAGGAGCTCGAATATAATTTTGAGATAAGGCTCAGGAGATCAATAATAAGTCTTTAGTGGACTGACTTATTATTAATCGTCTATAGGATGTTTGTTCTGGGTTGAACATAGGATTCCTAAGCCCATTAGAAGCTCAGTCCTTATTTCTCCTTAGGGTCTCTGTCGTAGCCTATATATAGACGTCTAGGATCTCTTATTCAGTATCTATTCTTTACTCATGTTTTTTAGAGAGGCTGAAAGAGAGAACAAGGATTTGGAGGTTTTCGTAGCCCACACTTCATCTGGATTCTGACGTTTGGGGATATACGACAGAAGGCCTCGAGGTTCATCAAGCAGTCCTTCGGTTGCTTGTTAATTTTGTTCTGCGTTCGTGCTGAGACGAGATCAATCCTGAGTGATCTCGAAGGTAAACCCCAATTCCGCCTTGTAGGGTATTAAAGGAATATTTTTTTTATATTCAATAAATACGCGCTATCAACAACTCTTGGGATTTCCATTACAACAGACCCCTCCTTAGACTCTTATGCGCCCCCTCGCCTGGACAGTCTCCGATGGAGGTCATTCCAAGCCAAAGGTTTGGTCCTCTTGCCTGGGACCTCTGTGTCCTGCCCATTGCCCCTCGGGTGTTTTAGAGCCTTGGAGCCCCCTGCTCTGCCACTGAGATGATTTCTGAAGTCATCGACTCTCATCTCCTTGACGGAGTGCTCCGTAGATGGTCGTAAGTTTCGAGATCCCCCACCAAAAATTGAAAACTCGCCGAGTTTGTTAAAAACATTCACATTATTTTTCTCTATCTGCCTTAATCGATACCCCAAAATGCTCTTCGATGAGATCGACAAGTTGACCGGCCAAGGGGCCGTCTTTTTCACCCCCAAGACTCAGTTTAGTTTGGTGGGTTCTTTCTCTAGAATGGACCAAAAACTACTTGTTGATGCTTTCAATGTGATCTTCGTTTCTCGATATGGAAGTAGCCAATACGTCTATCTTTCTTTGCTGAGGACCCTTTCCTTTCAAACGCGTATTCACCATGGTCACTATGTCAAGAAAACTTGGTTGTTTTCCACAAATAGCACCAAATTGTGCGCGGTGATTTTCGCACAATAAACAAATGGACAAATCTCTCCCTTGGTGAATGCGAGATTACCTGGAAAGTCGAAGATCCCGTAGTAAATAAATGTGAGAAATGGTATGAAGAGTCGTGATGAATTCCTTTTTTGGTTGTCTGGTCGCTCTTCACTTATTGAGATGAGCCCTGTTACTCAAAAGAAAAAGTTAGAAGGGCACCAGAGTGTTTTTCGATGAAACCCCTTCGACGATTAAATCAGCACATGACAGAGGGGACAAAAAATCACTATTATATTGCTTGGGTGAGAATTTGTGTACCCTCATTTCGAGTTTGTGAGAAAATTTTATACATCTATGGAGCTAATCATTATGGACAGGTTTCTCCTCTGGGAGGAAGTCCCCTTATTGGCCTATATGGAAGATGACCTACATACCACATTCCTTGGGTAGAGTGTCTTCCTTGCCATGTGAAACGAAGCTTTTGCATTTAATGCTTGGATCCCCAAGCATTCAATGCTCTCATTCCGAGATTCTCCGAGCAATAAATGTGTCACATCCTTTTGAAGGGTTATTTAATATTTTCTTGTGGTGGTTGAGCACGCACAAGGGAGCTTTTGTCTATTGCCTTCTAATTCTGTG
Source organism: Ilex asprella (assembly GCA_023539305.1). Taxonomy (NCBI): domain Eukaryota; kingdom Viridiplantae; phylum Streptophyta; class Magnoliopsida; order Aquifoliales; family Aquifoliaceae; genus Ilex; species Ilex asprella. The sequence continues at coordinate 8,989,683 of CM042186.1, forward strand.
CTTTGCACCACGTGCATCACTATTATTGGTTAATGATCTGTCCCTGCTGCAATTCTAATTGCCTTGGGAAGGGAAACCTATGACTAGCATCCAACTTCGCTTCCAAGTTACGATAATAGTCAAAATCACTATTCATAATCCACTAGCATGGAAGACTAGGTGCCGATGTGACGTGTGTAGTGATGATACCTCAAGTTAGAACAGACGCCAAGGACATGTGTCAACATGGCAACACTCTGGGTTTCCAACGCCGAGGACACGCGTCAATTGTAGGGAGCTCCAAGGGAATACATGTCGAGGACACGTGTCAATGTACGCAGCGTCCGAGGGTATCTTTACGCCGAGGCCACGTGTCACTCACAAAGAGATTCAAAGGTTACTCATGCCAAGGACACGCTTCGCTCGAGGGAGCGTCTACGTCCCTCATGTCGATGACACGTGTCGACTCCCTATTAATTCTCATAAATGTCTCATCAGAAGACAATCAAGAATGTTAGGATTCCTGGCATCCTAATTGAGTTGTGGATCAAACTATATCAATTGTATTAGTTATTTTATAGACCATTTTGTGCTGCATTTTGCACTTTTTCCAAATAAAAACATCTCTATTTAAAAATTCCTTTGGATTCTAATAATGCATGATGTGACTAAATTAAACATTCTCAAAAAAATTGGGAGGCAATAGAAACTCACATTGTATGAAAAGTCCCCATGACGATTTTTTTCTCTCGAAAGTTTGACCAAGCACATTGTTGTCATCGGATT
>CM042186.1:8999356-9016067 GCA_023539305.1 Ilex asprella
GACCCACCCCCCAAAAAAAAAAAAAAAAAAATTCACTCATTGTGCTGTTTAAAGATTAATTTTTTTACGTTACACACTAAATATATTTAAAATATTATAATATGACCCTTCCGTCTGCTTTTGTTGATCATTTCATAAAAAACTATCACATTGACATTAATAGAATGAGCAATAAAATACCTCATTATAACATTTTTAATATATGGATGGGGCAATATAAAAAATATAATCTTTGAAGGTGCAATGTCAGATTTTTTAGATCTTTCAGGGTTACAAGCAAAATTCACCCATTATATAATATAAACTTTCAACAATTAATATAATTTATTAATAAAAACTATTATTTATAATTAATTTAGGGACTTAATCAACTATAACTGTTGGATTGAAAGTGGAGTACGTCTTATATTAAAACTCATAATTAATGTAAGAACTACATTGAATTAGATCTTTATAACAATGCTCTTGATTAATTTGAATAATAACTGAATTTAATTTGTGTCAAGCATGAACAACTCTTTTAATTTGTATTGTATGAAGAAATTATTAATTTTTTTATATTTTTATTGTTAATCTACTACTACATAAAGTTTTACAAAATTAAATAATATGATGTTGTGGGAAATTAGTGAAATTAAATTTTAACAGCTTTAAATTATGATAATTTTATTTTGTACCTAGAATCTGTGTACTATATTTGTATAAAATATACCTTAGGCTTAGGCCTAGACCTAAGCTGATAGGCACTAAACCGGTAAAAAGGTGAAGAAATGGAAATGGGAAAAAGATGTTAAGGCCATCGACTAAAAGAACTTTCCCGAGGGAAGCCGGTTGAATTTGTGGGTTGGGGGGAAGACAACGGTATAGAATGTATAAAAAATTATCAACAATATAAAATCAGATATATTTCAATAAATTTATTTAATAATATCAAACAAATTCATCTAACGGCCATCAAGAACATTCTCAAAATCATTCATAATGTACAGTATTTTCATGTACGAGTTATCCCTAATAAATTTTTAGGGCTAGAAGTTATAACTTTTTATACTGTAAATTATAATTACAAAAGAAATTATCAAGCCCAAAATATTAATTATGATCGATAATAAAAGTTATAAATTTTTTATAATAAAATTAAAATTTGTAAAGAAAAAATTAAAATTAATTGAAGTAATATGTGATCGATCATAACAATTGATGATCAATCACACTTTTTTATGATAACCAATTGTAGCTTTAACTTTAAAAGATACACACCTTATCTTTAAAAAATTAATTTTTGAAAATGAAAATCTAATTCTAACTTTTGCAACTCACCCTATTGGGTTTTTATATTTGAATGCTTTGCGTTATAATTTTATTGTAAATACCATTATTTTTTTTAAATAATGGATCTTTGGTCCAATGGTACTTCTTATTTGGTATAATATATATATATATATATATATATATATATATATATTATTCTTTGAATTTAATAAAACTATTAGTCACTTTTTCGTTTTTGTAAAGAAAATCTGCACAACCTTCAAATTTTAATTTATTTGATCCATTATCTTCTAATTCTATATATTTGTTAAAAAAAATTAAGATCTGAAAACTAATTTTCATATCAATTTAATCCTCAATTATGCAATCTGATTCAATGTGACTCTTCTGACGTGTAGTTAACTTTAATAGAAAGCCGCACGTGCACAACACGTATATGACCTTAACTATCCTAAGCACTAATTCACATGATGTGCACATGAGACTTTCTATTAAAGTTAATAATAAATTTGGACGGAATAACAGCATTAAGTCAAATTCCATAACCGAGGGAATAAATTAAAATAAAAATACTTCATGACTTAATTCACATAATTTATGAGTCAATAGGATTGATTATGTCTATTTTCTCTCTTCTTCTCTTCCGCCTTACAATTGAATAAAGGAGCTTAGAATTCACCTTATGAATTGATAAAAATTAAAAAAAAGGATTTGAGAGGAGCATTAGTTGGTGGATACAAAAGATTTGTATAGAATCTCATACTAATCTCAAGCAATCCAATCAAACTGATCCCCCTATTTTAGGTATGCATATCAAAAGGATCACTAAGGTACCACGAAAACTAGTTATTTTTTGTGCCTAAAAATAAAGAGTAATAAAAAAATGATCAATAATAAACATATTTATATTACATCTAAAATTAAATCACAAACATAGAGGAGAGAAAAAGGAATTTAAACACCGGCTATAGTGAAGGTGAGCGGTGATAGTGGTTGTGAGTGGTAGTGGTAGTGGTGGGTGGTGACGACCATAGTAATAATGGTTGTCGTGGGTGGTAAACAATGATGGTGGTGGTAGGTTTTGGGTAACGATAGTAGTAGTGCAGCCATGTGTGATGGCGGTAATGGTAGGCAACGGTGATAGTGACTAGTAGTGGTAGTGGTGAGGCGACGATGGTGGTGTTGGGAGATAACAGGTGCTTTCTGGGTGCTAGTGTGATGGGTGGTGACGAATAGCTGTGGAAATGATAGTAGATGTTGTGAAAGTGTGATAGTGGTGTGCGATTATGGTTGGTCGTAGTGGATGGTAGTGGACAACAATGGTAGTGATGGGTCCTAAGGGTGGGCGACGATGGTAATGAGATGATGGTAATAGTAGTAACAAATATAAAATGAGATGAAAATGGTGGTAGGTGATGGTGGTGGATGATGGTAGTAGTAATCGATGGTGGGTGGCGATGATGATGGTGGAGATGATAGTGGGGTGGCAACAGTGTTAATGACGGTGGTGATAGTCGTGGCAGATGATGGTGGGGGTGGCTGCAGGGCAGTGAGGGGGACGATGGTAGGGGTGATGGTTGTAGGGCAGTGGAGGTGGTGATGGTGGTAGGTGTGATGGTAGGACAGTGACAGTGGTAGGGTGGTGGTAGTAGTGGTGGTGGGGTGGCGGCGACAGTGATGGTTGTAGTAGTGATGGAGGTGTAGGGTGGTAGTGGGGCGGTGGGGGGTAATGATAGTGGTGGCGGTGGCGGTGGTGGGATGGTAGGACTGTTTCAAACACTACTTTTTTTTTAAGTACTCATCAGAAGTTATAAATTTTATGAGCACTTTTAAAAAGTCATCTCAAACACACCATTAAGGACTTATTTTCCCTCTTATGTTTTGGGTGTTAATATTAGTCATTAGATTAACGTTAACGTAAAATTTAAAGAAATTTCAACAACGAAAATCAAAACTCATTTTATTTATTTTTTGAAATTTGAATTGTATTGTATTATATTATATATATTAAAAAAATCTAAAAAGTAATAAGTTTTATACCAAAAAATAATAAATTTTACCCAAAATTGAAAGTGAACTCGAAAGTTGGTCCAATTCAAAAAAAAAAAAAAAACTCAAAAGTTGGTAAGTAAATCCAAAAATTATTACTTTTCACTTAAGATATGATATAAATTAGTAATTGTCTGTGCATGAATGCACGACTTAACAAAAAATTAGATTAAAATTTGAAAAATACTACATTACCTAAAGTCTCTTTACAACTTAAAACAACTTATCTGTACAACCTACAATCAGACATACTAATCACCATAGTTTACCATATCACCATAATAATTAATACATACTCAATCATCAACATATATCCAGCCACCAAAACATCAAGCTAATCCCTACTAATTTTAAAAAATTTTGGCAGAATTTCCTTTATAAATAAAAAATCAGAAAAATCTAAACCTGTATACAAAACTTACAATCATCAATAACAATCATCGTAATACTGTTACCACAATCATCAATATATATCCAACCACCTAAACAACCATCATTCTATACCAAAAATTATCATATCATGTATAATTAGTTAACTTTACAAAAGACAGAATACAAAAACATACACATGCACAAATAGAGAAACAACTTTATCTTCTTTATAGCTTACAACAAGTATTTTTCAATGTATACCTGAAAATATTTGAAATATAAAAACTATCAAAATATATGAGGCAAAATAAAACAATTATAAATCCGACATAACCCGTACTTAAAAACATTGTGTAACACAAAATCGAGTATTCAAATGTAATACAAATATTTTTAATAGCATACATATATTATACATAGCAATTTATTTTTCTTTTTTTTTTTAAGTTACGCCATTTTAAATCAATCCAAACCCACATTTTGACAAAAGTTTACTTTAAAAACGTCATACAAAAGAAATCAACCTGTAATAATTTATTGCATGACTAATAATTGGTACAAATCTACTTATTATTAAGAATCACATGAATTTAAAGCAAACACAACACAATTCATTTGTAGGATTCAATATGATGCCCCAAATATGAAAGGGTCATCAAAACTACTGAAATTCACCAGAAAAATGAACACAATGGACTATCCCAAACTGTTCCGTTTAAAATTCACTAAAAATCTGAAGGCACCAACAATATACCACAAACCCACATCATTGGTGAAGTGTGTGATGGACAATTGGTGAAAGGGGAAGAGGGAGGTACTTGGGTTGAGCTGTCTTTTGCCATGTGTATGCGAGAAGGTAAAGCGAATGAAAGGGGAAGAATACTTAGCCGTAGGAAAACGATATGTGCGATAGACAATCGACAGAGAAGCCAAAGAACAATAATATGTGTGACGGACAATCGAAGGACAATTGTTGTGATGGACAAAATCTGTGGTCGCTGTGAAGGATGATCTCTTTGAACAACATAGGGGTCTGGATAGCTGTGTAAGAGATCTATCGCCGCTATGTTGAGCCATGAGTCATGACAGAGTAGCGAGAGTTGACTGGTGAGTAGAGAGTTGCCGTGTAAGGGGTTTGGGTGTAGTGCAGGAGTGAGTAGCGTGTAAGAGTTGAGTTTCATTTGGGCGAGATTTTCTTTTTATGTGAGATGAAATGTGGGTCATTAGATCCAATTGGAAGAATTAGATAAAATCTAAACTGTTGAGTTAAATTTTGAATGAATCTAAACCGTCTTTGTATTTTTTCAAATGAACTTAAATTAAATTAAATTTAGAAGTTGAAAAAGATTTAAATTGAGTTCTACATTATTATTAGAAATATCTAAAAAATAATAAATTATATGTTAGTGAGTTTTTTTTGGAAATCAGAGTCAAACCGTGCATGTCACTATTGAAAGAGGAAATTCCTTTTCCATTTCTCATGGAGGAGATATTAGTTATACAATTTGTGAGAGACAGAGTGGGAGGGGAAGCAGGGGCACGTGTCCTGGTCTGAGAGAAGGGTCAAGCGTGGAATACATCGATCGATGCTTTGGAGCAGACTTCTCGATGAGCAGACAGAGCACGTGTCGCGGTCTTCGTGAAGCATCCTAACACCAATAATCTACTGCAGCCGGTACTATTATTTTAAAGTGTACCCTCTTTGCCATTTTTCTCGAGGATTTGTTCGATTAAAAAGAAAAAGAGATGAAAAATGAAAGTGGTAAAAAGTTAAGTAAAAGAAAGAAAAAATAAAACTTTTTTTTCACGTATTTGATTAGCATGAAAATTTTGAAAGAATTTTTTAAAAATAATTCATTCTATTGTTTAAAAGATAGTAAAGTTACTAATTTCTTTTGAGAATTGACTGAAATATTTTTTTTTATATCCAAGAAGATGTTGACGTTGAAAGACCGTATATTTATTCATCATTCATGATAAAATAAATAAATAAATATCAAATATTATTAATGTAGAAACAATGCATGGTTGACACATCACAATTTTTATCTTTTCAAATAAAGATGTTAAAATTTAGAAAATGAAGTGAAAAAAGAAATGAGAGAAAATATGTTTTCATACATATGTTATGCATGAAAAACTTATAAGAAATTTTAAAAAAATTCATTCTATTGTTTAAAAGAAAATAAAATTTTTAAAAAATATTGAATAATTTAAATTACCATTAATTATATTAAATTGATATAAAAAATATTATAATTAAATTATTTTTAATTATATTAAATTAAGTTTAACTTTGTTGAAAGTTTTTTATTTTTTAGTTTCCGTGTTATTCAATTTGATATCCATATATGGAAAAGGATAAGAGATGACTATAGACAAAAAGGTCAAGTGTGAACAGTAGCCCAAGTTTTCACCGGGAATTTTTTTTTCCTTTTTGCACGAATCAGATGTGTCATATACAAAAAAAAATTAGTGGACTCTACGATCTCACTTTCCTGCAATTTCTCCTTTTTTCTTGTTAAACAAACAAGAAAAAAATTCAATTTTTTTTTTCCTTTATGGTGTTTTTCAACATTTACTTGCTAACCAACACCCCAAGACATTTAAAGATAGTATTGAAAATTATTTTTTGGGTGTTATATTTTTTTTATTAAATAAAAAAGATAATAATAAAATTATCTTTATTTTTATTTTATTTGTTTAATGATTAATAACTGTAAATAAATTAAACCCAAATTTAGGGCTATACATCATTTTTAAGTACGATACTATTTTTTTGTGTGTATATACCACATACTTATAAGTTCTTCTGTTAATGATATTGAACTTTGTATACAAATTATAAAACTTGATCCCAAAACATAATAAGGATTCTTTCCAGCCATTAGTTCACCTATAACATAAGCGTTTTTGGGTGGGGTGGATCATCATTCGTCAGGTCTTTGAGTGTCCATTGTACTATGTGGTTGTTCTAATCGAAATTCAACTTTTTTAATTTGGAACTTTTGCCCAACCCGATCTGTAGGCTCTTAGCAGTTATACGTCCCGTCATATTTGGATGTCAACATTTCCTCAACCATACGTGCAAATCCATCCATTTAACTCACCATGGATCTAATTTCAACATTAGCAAATATCAATATTCCCAAAAACATTGGCCGATATAATTTGCTTTGATCCCCAACCACCATGTTTTTTTGGAAAGCAACTCTAGGTACTTGTACATCACCCACACGGATCAATTGAAAAGCCCTCTTAAATATGACCCCTTGATTTCCAATGTAATTCAACTTGTGGACCTTAACTTTTCACAAAAGGAGAAGCTTGGTCAAGTGCACGCCAAACCCAGTATTATCCTACCTTGCTACAAAAATAGTATATTCTAAAGGCATCTCCGGTTGCTTTTGGGGGAGTGATGTTTTTTTATTTTTTATTTTTATTTTCTGTTCAAATAACACTGATATGCATAATTCCTAGTTCACAAATTACAGTCACCATTGCCCATTTTTGAGTGGCTTTTGCCCATTAAATGTGGGAGGCTTTCTTTTTTTCTTTTTAGTTTGGATGATAAACGAGAAAATAGATTAATTTGATTGTCAAAAACATGTGATAATTCATGGTGTAAAGCTAATCCATAACATTATTTTGCGTTTGATAGTATTTATAAGTATTTTTGTAGTAGCACAAGTGTTTTTAAAGACTTTGTTACTTGTTACTGATTGTGGAGCTAGCTTTTGCAGAAATAATAAAAAGAATGAGCATAGAACACGTTTTATGTATGTCTTAAAAGGGAATAACATATTTTTATTCAAATTAAATAATAAATAAAACCATTTAAAATGTCAAAAAAAAACTAAAATTGGAATCAAGTAAATTTTGAACATCACCATGCTATAAATAGGTGGTAGTTTTATTGTGCTCCAATTAAAGTTGTATTTTTGTATCAAATAATAAATATAGGTTGGTAAATTAAAACAAAACAACTTAGATAAATTACAAAAACTATAATTTTTTTTTTCGATAAGTAAAAAAATATTCAGTAAAGCATACGTGTTCTCTTCCTATGAGGTTTCACAATTTACTGTTCAACCGATGATAATAAAGTTTTTTTAATGACCTTTTTATCCTAAATTAGTCAAAATTCAATCAAAATTAAAAGAAGAATGACATGAAAATGGAGAAGGGAGGAGTGGAAGCAATAGTAACCCCATACCCAAATCAACATCGGCCACCACCGCATACGACCCTCTCCAGCTTCATCATGGCCACTTCTCATAGTCATAAGTGAAACGGTCAAAGAATCAACCATCAAATCATATGGTAGTTAATGACGCCTTACAAATATTAACTTGACCTAAAATTTAGGAGTTTTTTCGTCTTTATGAAAATTATGATTAACTCGTGAGTCTGAAAAATATTTTCGCTAATGTTCCTGTATTTAAGGGTTCGTTTGGTTAGAAAGAAAAAGATGATAGAAAGTAAAAGTGATAGAAAATGAAGTGAAAGAAAGGAAAGTGAAAAAAAATATATTTTCTTGTATGTGTTTGTAGTTTGAAAAGCAAGAAAGTTACAAAAAATTTTATTTAATTGTCTGAATTACCCTTATGTATAATTATTCAAAAGTGGTTGAGAAGATGAGGGCTGAGAGGAGTTGTGGTGTGTTACAATAGGGGCAATGTGATAAACAGTGAAATAGATTGACAAGTTTCACGGGAAAAAAAAATTTTCATGCAGATTTTGTAGAAAATTAAAAACCATCAGATACAGAAAAATTTGATCATGCGGGAAATTTTTTTTTCCCAAGAAACATTCGTTTCCTGCTAAACAAACGACAAATTATTTATTTTTTTTCTCTTTTCCCTTTTTTCCACCATTCTCTCGCTAACCAAACAAAGCCTAATGAAAACCGAGTGATGGAGACTACCAACTCATCAAACACTTCCCAGAGATGCTAAGGATCGAAGATTTTTTGGATATGAAGCGGCTTGTGAGACATATTCTAAGAAGAGCAGATTAAACCCCATGGGCAAATAAGTTGGCAAACAATCTATTATACTCCATCTTTAGTGATGCACTCTGGTGCGGAAATTTATCTTTTGATTTCTCAATAAGAAACAAATTCGATTTATTGTCAACTTAAGGTCTTGAAAATCCTTTTCTTAGTTAGCACGACACCATTCAGATACAATAAAAACCCGAACACAACACTTCCTCTATGGTCAAAATTCAAACTAGTCAACAAAGTTTTGGTATGTTCGTTAAAGATATCAAAGCTAACTTATCTCTGCCTAACATTCTGTGTTCTTCTTTTGGGCAAATGTATTTTGGTAGGATTCGCAATGAACCTTGAAAGATCTTTGACTTCCATATTTGTGCTGAAATCAAACACTTTTTTGGGTCAACTTGATACCCACTAACTCAAAAACCTTTCCACTTAGTTGCAAAAAGATCCACTTTCTTTACTTTGCCGGTGTACATTATATGAGTTGGATCCCAATTAATGGCCCAATTAGTCAAATTGGATTCAAGTTGACCTGCCGGGTTTGTTTGATTGAATCGACGTTGGCGATCGCCCTTGTCTGGTTTCATTGCCATGCAAGTTGAAAATGGGTCAACATTTAGAGGCCCAAATAAAATACGGGCTGTTTTTTAAAGGCCCAAACAATCATGCAATCTTTCCAGCTGCAAGTGAGCCAGTCTTGCATCTCTAGGGAGGACCTTGACTAAAGTTGAATTAATTACCAAAATACAACACTTTTCAAACAAAAATATCGATGTACCACACTTTTAAACTTATTTATCGATCTGCAACAGTTTTTAAAAGCGGAATTAATAATTCTTCTGTTACCATGAAAGCCGAATCAAACAAGACCGTTTTTAATACTTACAAAAATGTATTTTTCCCTTTTTGTTGTATCAATTATTGAAAGTGGAATTGTTGATTCAGCTTTCAAAGCGGAATAGTGTTGAAAGCAGAATCAATGATTCCGCTTTCAAAAACTGCCGTAGATCGGTAAATAAGTTTAAAAATGCAGTACATCAGTATTTTTATTTGAAAAGTGTTGTATTTTGGTAATTAATTTGACTAAAGTTGGGGGGTATAGAGCTGTAATCGTAAGTGCTATGATGCATGACAGAGAACGTGCTTGTACGATTCATATTTGGATATGAGAAAGTCGTTGATAATTGGAAGCTTTCATTTTTCTATATTCGAATATGCCTCTTCTCTAAGGACATTACGATCTGCAGCTCAAATGGGTGTGGCTCCTCTGCGGTTGGGAAAAAATCGCATGTCATGCAGTTTAATAGAACGGTGCCGTTTTGCGGTACTGTTTGCTATTTTTTAAAAAAAACTCAGGACCAAAAATGACGTCGTTTTGATCCTTCAAATTCCACGACTAAAACCCTTCTCCTACCTTCGTCAGAACAGTGCCATTTTGATCCTGCATTGTGAGGCAGAAGTTGTTCCAGATTTTGAGGAGCTGAGCTGAAGAGCAGGAAATCTTGATGACAGTTTTGTGTACAGTTTTTCTGTTTTGTCTGGTAAAACAGTTACTGTTATGCTTGACAGTTTCTGTTTTTTTGCACATTGTAATTTTGGGTTTCAATAAATAAAATTTTTTGGTTTTGTTATGTTGGGAGGCATTGAGTTGCTGCCTCTTAGAAGGATTGAATTGTAAATTATACACTTGTTTTGGAACTTATTCAATTTTGTAAATGGTAAAACAATGAAAAACAAAAGATTACTTTTGCCTTTAGATTAATATGATGCCAAATTGAACATGTTTGTAGAATTTTTATGTCTGAAGTGAAAGTCCTGGATTTGTATGACACATGTAAAACCTGAAAAGCTGTGAGATACAAGAAAAAAGCTTCAACAATTGAGTTGTATTTAAATTATATACAACTTTAGATGCAAGAAATTAAGAAAAAAATCATGTTCCGAGTTGTTTTTCTTTTTCATAGAGCAACACAACTGCCACAATCAAAGAACAAATTGTTCTGAAAATATGAAAAAATGGCTTTAATCCTTCAAGATGGATTAAACCATTTCTAATTACATGCAAAACACCATTCAGACTTAGAACAAAATTTGCCATCATCCAGCTCCATGCCTTCAGAAGCAGACCATTGCAGGATATCTACTGTAGAAACAGTCCAGTGCAATTCAATGCAATCTAGTACAGAACACCTGTCAGACTTGGAACAAAAACTACCTTCATCCAGCTCCATTCCTTTTGTCAAAAACAACAACCTTCTTCAATCTAGCAGTAGGTAACCTGCCTTGATCCTTATGAATAAAACCACAAGCAGCCTTAAATATGGGATTGAACTAGTATAGTTGAGAAGAAGGTTTCAAGCAACATATTTGATTCAAAGGCAACAGAAAGCAAATATAAATCCTGAAATCCAATGCGTGAACAAAAGTCCCCTTCCTCTATTTATTTTCAATATTAGGATGAAAAAGAAAGTAAAAAGAAAGGCATGATTTTCCTTGCTGGTTCAAAACAAAACTCTTTTAACATGAACTTTAAAAATGCAGCAGCCAAGTGAACTTTGGCATAGCTATTGCATTATTGAGACAAATGTTTCTCCCCTGTCTAATGGTTTATGATCTTTTGAATAGAGTACTTCTCATAAATTCTTCAAACTGATTTAGTTTGAAATGAGGCTAAATTTTTTTATTTCAAAGAATTACTTGGGGTGAGATGGTTTTTCACATAGCATAAAAACAGCACAACAGAAGCATTGGGCAACATTAATTTATTGAATTCAATTTTCATCCTGGTTAGTGCATTCTCAATAACCAAAATAGGCCCATATTCGCAAAATCAAAATCAATACCCCAAAATCAAAATCATTAACCGTAGAGGAGCCAAATCTCAAATTATCAACCCAAAGGCAACTTGGAGTACCAAAATCCGAAGTTCATTTAACTTTGCAATTGAAGTTTGATAGCTTACCCACCAATTTCACTTTAATATCCAAACAAGCCCTTCTAATTCCAAAATCATACAGTGGAAATTTATCAAATTTAGCACATGACAAAGAAGTAGAATTACCTCTACCGATAATATTCAGAGCCACAACCCGAGAATTGGAATCACACGATACTCCAAACCACGAACAATGAACAGAATTACTTGAACTCCAGCTCAATAGCATTCCATAAGGGTATGAAATTGAGGTCTTGAACTCCAAAAGAGCTGATTTGTCTACATCGAAGCTCGAAACAACGAAGCTTTGCGCTAGAACGAAGACCCAGATGAAATAGCTGCACAAAGCGAGCTTTTTGTCGCCACAGAGAGAGAGAGAGAGAGAGAGAGAGAGAGAGAGAGAGAGCGCCCGAGTCTGAAGAAGCCGAAGGTAGGAGAAGGGTCGGTAAAAAAAAAATCCAAAACTTTAATGAAACAATGTCGTTTCATTAAACCGCATGTCATGCGGTTAGCTCCCAACCGCAGATGATCTGCACCCCAGCTCAAATAGTGTTTTGTGAAATCTCTATTTGTCTTACTCCTCTGGGCCTTGACTTTTTTTCAGAATTAGACTTCGATCATTTGTTTTGGGTGTATAACCAAATCTAATCAAGCCTTCATCAATTAGACTAAAGAAGAGCACCCAACTGTCAGTTGAATAATGGGCCGTCATTTAGAAACCCACAGCCCTTCATTTACAGGCCCAAACAATCGTGTAATGGTATGGTCCAGCAGAAGTAAGCCACTCTTGCACTCTATTGGGAGGACCTTGACCAACTTTATGCATATTTTTCATATAAATACTTATGTGTACGAAGTTAAATGTAAATGTGGAGCCAAATCTTTTTCATTATACATATTTTAATTTTTATTTAAAATCCAATAATCCATGTGCGTTGTTACGTACTTATATATGGAGGGTATCACTTAAATTTATGGCGGATGATCTCCTGCTGAGTGAATTGAGTAAAAGTGTATTAGAAGAAATCCTTTTTTTTTTTTTGAACATGTATTAGAAGAAATCCAAATTGCTAAAAATGCACGCGTGTTTATACAATCCATTAAGGATGTGTTTGCTTTAGATATTAAGAAAGAAGAATTGGAAAAAATATGTTTGGGCCCTTCTTTTCTCTTTTACTCTTAAGTTTGGATGCACACTTTGAGTCTAGTATTATCACCTACAAGTAATCCAGGCTGAAATGAATAGTACATTTATAGCCACATACACTTTCTTAAATAAACCCATTTTGAGAGTTCTTTAGTAATTTAATATTTATACTATCATTCAATACTCTCTTCAAACAAAGCATTGAATGAGATAATTGTAGGGTCTATTACTTCTTAATACTTGAACCAAACATGGGATGAAAAAACATTAACACTATAATTAGTCCAAGGTCCGAATGGACGGATTTTTCCAATCCAACCATTTCTAATGCCTAAACCAAACACACCCACAAAGTATTATAACTAATATATTTAAGGATTTTTTGTGAGCCGGTATTTAATTTACCACTTAATTGTGAAAATATAATCAATACAAAATGTTTTGTATAGAAGTACTTTTTTTATGACAAAAATGCCCACAAGGTAACAATTATTTTGTGCAAAGAATAGATAAGGAAACTATCATAAATTATGCAATAATTCTATTAAATTTGGCAACTACTATGTCCCTCAAAATATGAGTTTTTAAATAAAAAAAATTCGACAAAATCCTTCAATTTTAAACAAACACACACACACACAAACGTTGAAGCACAACTGAAGACTGATTTTTCTTCTATTCCGATTCAAAATTGCTCATAATGTGATATTACAGTGATACATGATAGTGTAACACTTTCATTAACATTTTAATAATCGGCAAAAAAATTGTGAAATTACATTTACTAATTCATATACAATCTAAATAGTATGCATCACATATGACATTGTATATATATATAAATATATATATATATATATTACTTTTAATGAATGACAGTGTCATATCACAATATAACATTGCAAAGTGACATTGTTGTTAAATTTAAGAACAACCAGAGTTATTTAACATTTAAAAATAATATAAAAAAATAAATTTTAAAATCTTGCCGTTGAGCTATATTTCATGTGGTATAATTTTGAATATTAAATATGTTCAATCCCTTAAAATATGAAACCATTAATTTAATAAATCAAATTCCATAAAAAATAGGACTGTCAAGACTTTCAAATAAGGAAAATGGTATTTTACGGTAATACATTTCAAATCAAATGTATTTATCTACAAATATTTTAATCAAGGTATTTTCCCACAATTAAGTAGTTTAAAAGGTACTTGTTCATAATTTTTTGTAGATTTAAAGATCATATGCCTATTTGGGGGCTAAAAACCTTAGTTTTTTTTTGGTTTCAGAGGAAAAAAATCCTGGCCTGTTTGGACCTGAGATCACTCTCAGTTTTTTGGACAAAAATAACTTTAATCATCACCAAGAAAAACCAGAAAAATGAGACTTATCCAAGGGTTTTCAAGGAAAAATCGATTTTTTTAAAACATTCCAAACGGTTCCAAAAACATTTTTAAGTTTGATTTTTTCATTTCATTTTTCAAACTTCTGTTTCGCACCCAAAAAAATCAATTCCAAATGAACCCAAATGATATACATAAATAAATATAAATGTTCACAAAGTTAAATATAAATGTGAAGACAAATCTTTAGTGAATTATATATATTTTTAATTTCATTTAATATCAGATCACCCAATGCATTGTTCGGTGACCCACTTATAACGGTAGGCCTCACTTAAATTTATTGCTCACTTAAATTTATTGCAGGTGATTTAATATTGAGTTAAATTGAATAGAAATGTATTAGAAAAAAATCCAAATTACTTAAGAATATATGCGTGTTTGACCAGTGTATTGCCCCGATCGCATGTGTGATATTTTTTGTCCTCTTTACATTTATTTATTGGATCAACAAATATGACATTGGGTGCACAATTAGGAGTAGCCCTTCATAATATTTTTTTTGATTCAACGGTCAAGATTATTTGGGCCAACTAACACGCATCTTAACTAATCTTCTCTTTGGTTCGGTCAAAAATAGGCTATCCACGTCGAGATTAAGATGTTAATGAGAGATAAATCCCTCATGATCTGACTCAAGAAATTTCCAAGAGTTGAACTCCAGACGTATGTGTTTATAATTTGTTTTTGTTACCACTTGAACTGCCATTGGGGTTACGTCCTTCCTAATTTGTGTATCAGATATTTCAAATAACGTGGCATAGTTTTCATCATAGAAAATTAATAGCACTTGGGCCATTTAGCATATGATAAAAAAATATTTTATATCATATGAGATAAACTAGTTATCGCCTGTGCTTAAAGATATAAATTAATAAAAAAAAATAGTAAAAAATAAATATATTTACATCTACACCTAAAATTAAATCAAAAACATAGATGAGAAAGAACATAATTTAAACATCGATTGTAGTGGAGTTGAGCGATGGTAGTGGTGGTGGACGATAGTGGTGGTGGCGAGAAACGGTAATGGTAGTGGTGATTTTGGGTGACGATGATAGTAATGGTAGCCATGTGTCATGGCAGTAATGGTGGATGATAATAATGGTGGTGAGGTGACAACAGTGGTGGTGGTGGCATAGGGAGTGGTGGTAGTTGTTGTGATAGAGGTGGTGGTGGAGTGGTGGGGGTAGTAGGGTGGTGGCAACTGTAGTGATGGTGGTGGGCTAATGGTGGTGGGGCGATGAGGGTGGGGATAGTAAGGCGGTGACAGTGGTGGTGGTGATGAAACTGTGGGGGTGGTGTAATGGTGATGATGGTGATGGGGTCACAGTAGTAGCGGTGACAGTGACGGTGGTTGTAGTGGTGGTGGTGGGGCAGTTCTAAACATTATTTTTTTTTAAAAAAAATACTTATGAGCAAATAAGTATTAGAAATATTTTTAAAAAGTCACCCCAAACACCATTAAGAGTTTATTTTCCTTATTAAATTTAGGGTGCTAATATTATCTGTCGGATTAACTTTAAAGTAAAATTTAAAGAGATTTCAATTGCGAAAAATAAAAGTCATTTTGTTTATTTTTTGAATTTTGAATTGTATTATACTTTATTATATAGACTAGTTATTAATTGTGTCTAAAGACACGCAATACTTAAAAAAAGTCAATAATAAACATATTTGTATTCATACTTAAAATCAAATCACAAACATAAAAGAGATTAGAAGGAATTTATGCATCGGTTGTAGTAGGAGTGAGTGATGGCAGTGGTAGTGGACAGTCGTGGTGGTGGTGGAAGACAGTGATAGTTGTGATAGGTGGCGATGAGTTTGGTGATGGTCATAGTCATGGTTGACAACTATGATGGCGGTGGTGGATTTTGGGTGACGATGGTGGTAGTGGGTGTGGGTGGGCGACAGTGATAGTAGTTGGCAGTAGTGGTGGTGGAAGACAGTGATAGTTGTGATGGGTGTCGACGAGCTTGATGATGGTCATAGTCATGGATGACAACTATGATGGCGGTGGTGGATTTTGGGTGACGATGGTGGTAATGGTAGTGGGTGTGGGTGGGTGACAGTGATAATAGTTGGCAGTGGTGGTGGGAGGGCGACGACGGTGGTGGGCGGTGACGATGATGGTGGTGGGTGATGATGAGTGTTTCAGGGTGACAGAGTGATGGACAGTGGCGAATGATGATGGTTGGTGATGGTAGGTGTGGTAGGGATGAGTGATAGTGGCTGACGGTGATAGTGGGGGCGACAATGAGTGGTAGTGTGTTGTGTTAGTAGATAGCGTTGGGTGGTGGTAGGTGCTGCCGGTGGTAGCGGGATGATGGTGGTAATAGTAATAAATATAAAAATAGAATGACGATTATGGTGAGTATTGACGGTGGACGACGGTGGTAATAATCGGCGAGTGAGTGACACTGATGATGGGGGTGGCAGTGGAGTAATGGGGATGTGGTGGCGTGAGGGCGGTCAATTACAGCGGAGGGGTGGTGATGGGGTAGTGGGGGTGGGGGTGGGA
>CM042186.1:9030439-9047203 GCA_023539305.1 Ilex asprella
TTAAATTGGGTGTTTTGTAGGAATTGAATGCTATATTTTCAAAATTGGGTTGTTACGTTTTGGAAGAAATTGAATGCTCGAGTTTTCGATTATTGTGTTAATTAATTTGTATTTTTTGTGATTATTGTGCACTGTTAAATTGTGTAATTTGGTGTTGCCGACCAACAATTTGTTATTATGTTCAGCATGACTAATTTTCTTGGTGGATTTTGTTGTAGGTTAATGGCAGTAAAACAAATCTAGCTTTTGAATGCTGAAGTAAGTGCTCCATCCATGGGCTTTGTCTAAATGTAATTAGTTGGTCATTGAATAGCTTGGGTAGAAACTAGAAAGTATAAATCAAGTTTGGGGCTTAGATAGCTAAGAAGAAGGTACACATAAGATGCCCCAAAGGTGTTCGACCAAATGCCACAAGCTCTCTTTCTCTCCCTTAACTTCTGCGCACACAAGCACTCTTATAACACACCTACAAAACACACACACACACACACACGCACGCACAACACACACACAAACAAAGCACTTTGATTTAACTCATAGGTGGGCATACACTATTTTACTCCTCATATTATTGGAAGGTATTCTTCATTTTTTTTAAGGGAAAGTGTGTTTAAATTGACAAGGACAATTGGAGAGGCCGACGCAACCCAATAGAATTTTTTTTATTGTAGATTTATGACTTTTTGGGAAGAAGAGCATTCTTAATGTTAAAGTTTATTGTTTTTTTTGTGATGACAATGTTCCTTGTTTTGCTTCTTATAAAGGGAAAAAGAATCAATATATTTAGTTACTTCTTCTAGAAAATGTCAAGTCTACTATATTTTTTGAACATGACCTGTGCCAATTAACTTTACACAATAGAAGATGTTTATGGGTTTGTGTGTTTGTTGTGGATTTTTTCATATACATTTGCTTAAGAGGAAATCTTTTTTTTTTAAAAGATGACACCTTGATAAAGAAAGGAAATTTAAAACATGTATTTTTTCATATACATTTGTTCTAAATCCTTCACATACTTCCACCGACTTGAAGATTTTATTCTGCTTTATTGTTCTAAATTCTTCACATGTTATGGTTTATGTGTTAAATTGGTTTGAATGTTATAGTTTGGGTGTTAAATTGGTTATGAATGTTATATTGTTTTGAATGTTATAGTTTAGGTGTTTTGAATGTTATTATTTAGGTGTTAAATTGGTTTGAATGTTATAGTTTGGGTATTTTGAATGCTATGGTTTAGGTGTTAAATTGGTTATGAATGTTATATTGATTTGAATTAATGTCAATTGAAGGCTTAAGGTTGTTGTTCAAAGGTGCAATGTAGATAAAACTTTGGCTTTGGGAATTCAGGTGATTGAAGCCCAAAATTCCAGTGCTTTGTTTATGCATGTGTGGGTTTTGTGTGCAAATAAAAGAGTATAAACACAACACGTGGATATAGTTGTTAATTGTTAATTAATGACATTTTCCTTCACATTCTGAAGCTTGAGTTTAACTGTTATGGAGTAAGTCATATTGTAAGTGGGCAAGAGTAGTGTTTAATTTGGATGTTAATGGGGTTTTTCATTACATAGGGTTGCAATATAGTTTTTAGTGTTTTTGATTGAATGTTGTCTTATATTCATTAAATAAGATTCGTAGGCTTATTATGATTGAGATCGTATTTTGGAATTTTGTTGGGCGACTTATTGTGATTAATATTTTGTGATTGACAAAATATGTTAGGCGCCTTGAGCAAGTTAATGGTAACGTTTGATAATTCACAAGTTCATGGACCACATCGAGCTCTTTAGGTACTTGATCACTCTTCCTTTCTCTAGCTCTGTGTGTAAGCAGTTTCCAGAATATTTGTTGTTGTGGTTTTGTACATTTGCTTCTTATTTTAATGGTTGCTTGCATGACAATGAATTGGTGCAATCACCAATGCCGCAGGTTTTGTTTTACTAATAGGTT
The DNA here is from genome assembly GCA_023539305.1 of Ilex asprella. Lineage (NCBI taxonomy): Eukaryota > Viridiplantae > Streptophyta > Magnoliopsida > Aquifoliales > Aquifoliaceae > Ilex > Ilex asprella. The sequence goes on from CM042186.1 coordinate 9,032,390, forward strand.
TGGGGGCTTGAATTTTGTTGAATTAAGATATGCATTATGTTTGGGATTTAGGATTTGGGTGTGGTGTGGTTGTTTTTGTTGGTGTAACGAATATGAAAAGTTGGAATATTCTATGTGAGCCCAAAGTCAAGTTGGTAAATTTTTCTATCTTTCTCCCCATGAAATGAATAGTTGATTCATGCAATCAAACATATAGACCAACATATATTCTTTCGGTGGTTGTGTTCATGGATTGATTTTGATATACATTTGGGTATATGGATGGATACGCGGTGATTTTTTTTTTTAGAATTTTTGTTGTCATGTTTTCGGGTGTTATTCCTAAATCAATAGATGCGAATATATTGTAAATTAATTGTGTTTTCTATTTACTAACTCTTAGCTCTCTATTATCATGTTTAGTGCTATGGAACAAATATTTATAGTTTTTTGTTGGTTGCATTTCAAATTACCTAAACTTTGGATGTAATGGATCAGAGTACGTTTTCAATCTAAAATTAGTAGGGGTCTAAGAAGTGAGTAAGCACCATTATTGTGAAAGGGTTTTGGGGATGGATTTGGGTCAGAGGGTTATCGGTGTGGTCACTTGAGAGGCATTTTTTTAATAAAAAGTGAGTTTGTTTTAAAGTTGTGGTTTACAAATCTCTTTAATATATTGTTGATGAGACTACTTTCATAGAACTATGCAAGTGTGGCTTCCCATAGAATATGTGGGGTTGTCAGACTGTGTACAATGTTGGGCCAGATTATTCTTGCTTGGCTCTTCCTTTTAACTCTCACTTTTTTTAGTGGTAGAATCACATTCATCACCCTCAGATCCAGTATTGCCTTCTATAGCCTGCATTGAACTCATGAATTTCAAATACTCTGTTATTGATCGCATTAAACCATAAATCACGCTATGAAAAACTTGACGTTGTGTAATTTTGGTATTTAAAATAATTTAATACTGAAATTGGTTAACTCGTAATTTTGGAATTCTTATTTTCAAAGGAAATTTTGTTGAAATTTTTTGAAAAAATAACGGGGCTAGATTTATTTCAAAATTTTTAATTAAAACAAAAGAAAGAAAAATTATTTTAAATTAAAGGTTTTTTTTAAGTTACAAAGTGCCTTTAGGCATGGGTTATTATTAGTAGATAGATAGATAAAGCCTTATAAATATATTGCTAAGGGAGACAAGGTTTAGGCACAATAATGCTAAAAACTTTTGTTGGTCATGCAATAATACAGACAGTATACAATAAAAGCATCTGGTCGCATGTCCTACTTTCGTCACGGCAAAGGAACAGAGGCACTCACCCCTACTTCTAAGGATAAATCGAAAAGGTTAGAGAGGAACAGAGCAAAGGGTCTCACCCCAGCATTCATTATTCCCTCACGAAAAAGACATTTTCTTCCCTATATCATATCAGCAATCACATTAGATGGGCCATGTTGACCCTTGAGAGCTCTAGAAATCATTTTAAAAAATGTAAAATGGGTCCTTGTCTTGGAATTATTTATGGACCTTAGCTGGATTTGATTATTGTATTTTGACAAAATATTAGCAGGTCTATGATTGGCTACCATATTTTGAAGATGACTTGTTACTCACCATGGCATGTACACCACATATCTACTATTAATTTATAAGTTCTACCCTTTTTTTTTAAAGCTAGTTCCCAAATTAATATGTTCTTACATGTTAGAAAATACTAATATATTGTGTCTATTGCTAATCTGCAATATAATGTTAAAAGATAAACGACGATAAGAGACGAATCTTGATCGTTACAATTAAAAAAAAAAAAAAAGACTCGTAGCACTACACTTATTGTCATGATTCAAGTTACTTCAAGACTTGAATAGAGTAGATGTTATACATATATGACTAATTATTGGAAGACCCCTTAACAAATACACACACACACACACACACACACACACACACACATATATATATATATATAAATGTATATCATATATTAGGTATGGTGACCAATTGATTGATTTAAACACTGATTGAGTAATGTTATATTGACCAAATTTTGGGACTAAATTTATAGTCCAAATGACATGACAGCTGAGTTGGGCTTCTTTATTTGGCGTAATATCATTTGGGTCCCAATAAAAACTTCAAATAATACGTTGTCATGTCATTTGTACTCTAAATTTAGGCCCAAAATTTTATTAGTGTAGCATTACTGATACCGATTAGGTAGTAAACTAGTCTTATTCAAGTGTCCATATATATATAGATATATATATATATATTGATACATGTTGGATTGGTTTTTGAATAGGCTTCAAAAAAAAAAATGCCCTTTGTTTAACAGTAATGCTATTGGGACATAGAAATAGGACATAATGATGTGGCATCTGACTTGGATTTGCCACATCATTAAAAATTCTGCCAACTAATTTTTTTTATATTTTTTTATGACTTTTCATTTTCCAACTTGTTTAGGACTCCTTTTGCCCTATTCCCATCACCGATTCACCATCTCTGCCAACAACGAAGCGTTGGACTCAGCCAACAAGCAACAAGCAATCGTCAAGTACAAGTTCTTCCACCTTCAGTTCACCTTCTCCCAAAACAACAACGTCAACTACCAGTTCTTCCACCTTTCCACCTCCACCCTCCACCATCTCCTCCCTGAAACCCTGATTTTTCCTCTCCTCTCCTCTTCGCCAAGCAATCCTCTTCGCCAACCAATCATTATTATGCAATTTATATTTCTCAATCATCTCATTCCAATTATCTTCAAATTCAAAATGACTCAAGGAATTATAAACAACACTTTGCAAGGAAAACTTGATTGATTCATATTGCTTATAACCTTTCAACTTTTCAGGCAGCTTCTTCATTATATGCCACAAACACCATCGATGTCTAGCATTAGGAAAGATAATCTCAATTGCTTTTTGCATAGCTTTGTCTTGGTCAGTAATAATTGCATTTGGAGCTTTTGAAGACATGCATGAAAGCCAAGATCGAAATAACCAAGTAAATGTCTCTGTGTCCTCATTAGATATCAACCCACAACCAAGCAAAGTTGACTGCCCATGATGATTCACTCCTACAAAGGGAGCAAATGACATGTCATACTTATTTGTTAAGTACGTTGTATCAAATGTAATGACATCACCAAATTCCTCATATGCTGCCTTACTCCTCGCATCTGCCCAAAAAATATTTCTCAGGCGACCCTCGTCATCCAAATCCATTGTGTAAAAAAAGTTTGCATTTTGGGCTTGCATCTTTAAAAAATAGTTTTGTATTGTTGTAGCATCTCCTTCCCCAAGTCGTAATCGTCTTACTTTTTCAATATAATTTCTATAGTCTTTCTCCAGAAAGGACATATTCTCATACCCCCTGCCTCAACAACAAACGAATTATAATTTTTGTTTATTCTAATCCCAGCCCTATCATTTAATTCAAGCTTCCTTTTTACCAATGGTCTCATGACTCGATTGCATCGAAAGAATCGAGCTTTGCTCGGACTTAACCCATGATTATGGTCGAGTACGATGGTGCTCACTCTCCATCTCCCATCAGGACATAAAATTGCTGTAAGCTTAGACTTGCAATCCGTTTTTATGGTTGGATGCGGCTTAAAAGGATTATATTGTGTGCTTCGCGACTTGCCTGATCGAGAACATGCAACTGTCACATATTTCAACTTTCCGTCATCTCCTTTAATTGACGATCTTATTTTCACTGGGAACCCCAACTGCTTACCATAGGTTATGTAATAGTCAACCAACTCATCATAATTGTTAAACATCATCCCAACCGTGGGCTCTTCTGCTTTTTCCTCTACATTCACTATGTTATCCATTTCAACCCCTTCATTTTCTTCAATCATCTCCATATGTGAAGAGCTACTAGAAGATTCTCCTTCTATCAATACAAAATATATAAAAAAAATACTACTTTAGGGATGAATCTCACACACACGATTGCAAGAAAGAGGAAATCAAGATTTCAAAAATGCACCACACACTTGCATGAAACTTGCGGCAAACAAAAAAAAAATCTATTGAAGGAGCTCTTCTAGTAGTTTTAATGATGTGACTTGGAAATCTATTGAAGATCCCTATTTTATGTCCTATTTCTATGTCCCAATAGCATTACTGTTTATTTAAATACAGACAGAATCTATGTGAAAATAAAGTTTAATACAATGCACAAGCATGGGCATTCAATATTCATTCCATTATAGCTTCATAAAAGAAGTAATGTGGGACATCTAAGAAAAAAACACGTCAGCTTCAAATCTTAACACTTTCGAGCAATACTACTGAGACTAAATTTGGGTTCTGATGAATATTTAGTGTTGAAGAATGAATACTAGATCCCAACATTTTAGATGAATGCAGTAGTTTATTTAGTTCTCAAATTAGGTTAAAGTAATATTATTTAAAATTTCAAAGGAAAATAAATGAGAATAAAATTAGGATTTAGATCCTCTGATATATTTTTTATCTATTTTTCTCCTTTGTAGATCATCTTATTAGTGATACACCCACCTATATATCATGTATCCCCCACCGAGCAATAAGAAGGAACTGCAACGGTTGTTAGGGAAGGTTCATTTTCTATGAAGATTCATCTCTAATTTATCCAGGAAGACATGATGTGTTTTTTGTCTTACCGAAATTGAAAGGGTCGGAGGAATTCGCATGAGAAGAAAGACACTACTTAAATTCACAGTAAGCGATCTACCAAGTAGAAAAAAGGAGAAAAAATATATTAAATGATATCTCATATATGAAAAATAGTTGGGAATATGGCATGATGTCTGGTGTAGGAATCAAGTTGTTTGCCCAAGCCTTCAAATTCAGTGACATTTAGCTATTGAACGTTGGTAGCACTATAAACCATTATTGTTTGGCAAGATTATTTGAGTTATTCTTCCTAATGCTCTCGGTGGTTACCACAAATACATGAGAAAATAATTATTATTGATCCTAAGTACTAATCATCATTAATTCACGAAAGTTTGGTGGAGTAACTATAGAGGGTTGAACCAACTAGGCTTAATTTGGTTCGAAAGTTATAAAATGTGGTGCGGGTTCATCTATCTCGACCAATTCAGATTTAATGTAGGGTGATTGAGGGCACAAAGACTTTAGATCTTTTCTCTAATACTCTCAACTAAGAGGTCTGAGGATTAATTTCTGCCAAATACAAAGATTGATTTTCTTTTATATCTCGCTTTTTGAGGTTATATAGTACTTTTCTAGTCTCATGTGTCCACCAATGTTGATCAGATCTAATCACCATTTTTCATTGAACTAAAGTGACGTAACTGAGAAACTTGATAGATTGAAGTAAATAATATAGTGAATGATTATCAAAACAAAATGGCACTAATCCTATACTGAATTTTATTCTAGTTCAAAATTTTCACAATAATAACGACATATGTAATCTGTTTCTGAACGATTCGAACCTCCCCCCTACCCCCACCCCCACGACAGCACCTGCACTATTGAAATTATTCGTCAGTAGAGATGTTACCACAAGTGCACCCCACCCCAACCTTACCTTACCTCACCTCACCTTAGCCAAAAATCCAACACAAATGCTATCCCCAACCCAACTTCAACTTAGAAAATGAAATCCCTAGCTCCAATGATTGTGGATGATCTTGCTTCCAACAATGCACTACTCCTAGGCCACAAAGCTATATCATAACCAGTGGCCTACTTCAACCCAGAAAATGAGATCCCTATCTCCAATGATTGTGGATGATCTTGCTTCCAACAATGCACTACTCCTAGGCCACAATGCTTTATCATAACCAGTGGCCTACTTTATTTTATTTTATTTTATTTTATTTTATTTTGGTTCAACAGTCAAAAATGTTTAAACCAATTTATATGTGTGCATCAACTAATTCTCTTTCCGATCCGATCAAAAATAAACTATTCACATCGAGACTAGTATATTTATAAAAGATAAATCCCTCGTGGCGATTGTTGTGACTTCATTCTACTAATCAGTTGTCAAAGGCATGGTATTTAGTAGGTGCGACATCAAGAAAGTTGAGGTTACTATGTAGAAACACAAGCATTTATATTATCAGTTGATGTAACAAGTAATCCACGCTATAATTCTCATTCAAGGCTATAATTGGTGGCCAAGCCCACCATGCATACCAGAAGATAGGGGACTGGGGCCAAGAATGGTTATGGGTCAATTGGATCATTTCCGCCAAGAATTTAGCATGAGCACTATTAAAATATGTGTCATGCATCGAATTTATGTCATATATAAACCGTGTTTAACAGGTTCTTCTCGAAGTATTTACTAGACGGGTATGATTGTTTCACCAATTTACCACCCATAAAAAACTTATATTCACTAGTTTCGTGTTGATGTTGTGTCAAGGTCACAGGTCCATCTTGTAGAAGGTAATTGGATCGAGTCCACTCAAACCTCTGTTACAAAAGCGTGTAATTTACCTCAGATGTTCGAGTGAGCTGAACATATGCTCAAACAACAAAATACAATACCAGCAATGTTATTCAGATTTAATTTATTAATTTAATTTATGGACTTAATTTATTATAACATTTGAATTGACTGTAAGTCTTATTAAATTTTAAAACTTTGTGTTGATCTAATAGTTCTAATAAAACCACGTTATTAGGTTTAAATAACATTATTTATATAGTATTATTCTATCCAGTATTTATTTTGTGTAGAGCATGCGGTAGCAAATTATTTAGAGTGGAAGGACCGTCATAAATTTAAAGCACGAAAAAAAAAAGTTAAAAAGTAATGATAGAGACAAAATAGGTAAGTCTTGGAATTACACCAGACTAATACTGTTTGATTCGAATAAGGTTAGCGATCCAGACCCGCGACTTTGCTATGAGTTCCTTCAACTTTGGGTTGAATTTTATCATTTAGTCTTTCATATTTCTATTTTTGTCGTTTAAGAAAGAATTTAGAAAATAATAAATTATCAAAAATTTTGAATTTAGTGTCATCAGTTCTTCTAGACTTCAGATGTCACGTGTTTTTATGTTAATTAGTTGGACTATAATTTTTTATTTTAATTTTTTTTTGTATCATTTAGTCCCTACCCCACCTCACATCAGCCAAAATCCAACACAAATTCTATCTCCCAAACCCAACATCAACCTAGAAAAACAAGTGCCCATCTTTAAGAATTGTGGATGATCTTGCTTCCAGCAATGCACTACTCCTCTGACCACAATGCTCTGTCCTCACCTGGTGGCCTACTTATTGAATATTGAATATGCTTCTTGTGAGTTCATTCGACTAACAAATTGTCGAAGCCATTGTATTTAATGAATGTGCTTCTTGTGAGTTCATTCAACTAACAAATTGTCGAAGCCATTGTATTTATAATAGGGGAGAATCAAAATTTCGTTTTAAAATAATCAAAATATTTGAAATATTTTTATTTTTATTTTGTTTTCAAGAAGATCAAAATGGATCAACGACAGAATAGAAATTCAATTATTTATAGGTGTTTTATAATATTTTGAGATGTTTTGTAATATTTTAATATATTTGTGTAATTATTTCAGAATATTTTAAGGTATTTTAAAATATTTTGATATATTTCGACCAATGTTGTAAAAAAATAATTCTTAAATTTTTTTATTTTTTTTATTCTATTTTCAAAATATGTCAAAATGTTTCAGAAACAAATTAAAACGTTTTCATTTCTTAAGTAAGTGAAATAAAATTTGATCATTAAAAATAGGTGCAACATCAACAAAGTTGAGATTAACAAGTAGAAACACACATTCATGTTGTCAATTGATGCTATCACTCTCATTTATGGCTAAAATTGGTTCACGATGCATAAAGAAGATTGGGGGACCATGTCCAAAAGTGGTTGTGTCAATGACATACATGACAGAGACGGGAGCACGAGCACTCATTGCTTCAGGGCGATAAACAAAACACTTCACAGCACAAGATTATTGCGAATCAATTATCAAAATATGATACTTTTCAAACAAAAACACTAAAATATGATATTTTTAAATTTATTTATCGATCTACGACAATTTTAAAAAACGGAGACTTCCATGGTGAAAGAGAAACTGTTGATTTCGCTTTCATGGTAAAAACAGATTTCGCTTTCAACTGAAAGCGGAATTAATAATTCCGTTTTTAACAGGTGATGCAATAAAAATGGAAAAAATGCATTTTTGTAAGTATTAAAAGCGGTCTTGTTGATTCTGCTTTCACAATAAAAACGGAATTGTTTCAAAAAATTGTCGTAAATTGATAAATCAGTTTTAAAATGTAGTACTTTTGGTATTTTTGCTTAAAAAATGCCGTATTTTAGTAATTAATTTAAATTTTTGTTACTGTAAGGTTAAGAGAAACTTAGATAATTGACATTGAGATAATGGTTCAAGATCACACTATTAACAATCAATTCAATGAACATTGAGACGTATGACCAGTTGCGCAGTACCAGCCAATGCGCACAAATGCTAGAGAGAAAATGAACTTTAAAATGATGAGATTCACATAATTTTACAGTGTTGTGGAAGAATATTGACCGTTTGAATAACAATGACTTGGACAACTTGAAATTTACTCAAGATTGTGTCAAACAATTTGATTAAGTCATGCGAGATATATCGACCCGGGTAACTTTATAGGAACGAAATGTGTCCAATTGGATAAAGTAAAATAACATTCTAAAATAAGATAACTTTACACGTTCAAATTTTTATCAGGTAAAAAAGAGAAGATATTTTATTCATAAAAAAATTTCAGCATCATAGTTTGATATAGGTCTGTCACTGAATTGAGTTTGGATCGGCTTTTGACTGATCCGAGTCCAATTTCAAAAGTCCTATGTAAATTCAATCCGATAATCTGATATATTTTATTTTCGTAATTCGTATCTTATTCTGTTAACAATTTAATATTTTTATATAAATATATAAATAATTTAGATTGGGTCATAATCGAATCGAATATATATATATATATACATATTTAAACTATAAAATATCAAATTTAAATTATCAATAAAAAATATTAATTCATTTCATGTTAACAATTTTAAATTTAAATCTGAATCCGATTTATTGTGACACCTAGTTTGACACATACATGCTATGGCAATGTTGTTTTCTGTGCCTTGCTTTGATGATGACTTTTAATGCTCATTTGCTACAATGCTTGCCTGTTTTCATCTTAGAATTGAATTCCTTCCCACTAGGTTCACTTTATTCATGTTTGACAACTATTTTCTGTCCTCCTCCATCTCTTTTTACTAGTGATAAGTTGTGTCGGGCGAGTGCGGTACACCGCTCACTTACAGAAGCTTCAAGTTGGAAGATCTGTGGCGCTTGTGAGGGGACAATTTTTGTCCTCCCATTTGATTGGGTATTGAATGGGGGGGATGGTCTTCCATTTTTCTCTCTTCATTTTGAAGTATGGAGTCATTTCAAGCTTTCTTTGTTTTTTTTTTTTAACGGTGAGGGGGTGCCTAAGAACATTACATACAACGTAAGCTTTTGAATAATCTGGAATGCAATGTAACATACCCGAAAGTTTTGAGAAATGCATAGGAAAGAAGATTAAATTCACCCCGAAAAAGTGATCTAAATATGAGTCTGTTTGCTTGCATTCTCTGTCGCTCTAGAAGCAGGTAGTCAAAAATTAGATCTCGTTATCTATGTCAATGAATGAGATTATAGACAATCCAATTTATGTGTATTTTAATTAATTCTCTTTTTGATCTGGTTAAAGACGGATTATTTACACCGAGATTAAGATATTAATAAAAAATAAATCTTTCCCGACCTAATTTTAAAGGATTATCAAGATTTTACTATGCATGTCCAATTATAGCAGTATGATAGTAATATCTTAACAGTACGATTAGAATAGTTTATCTTCACTGCGCTAAAGTCCAGATGTTTTGAAGTTTGGTCAAATTTCACCCATCAAAGTTTGGTCAAAGTTCACCAATCTTTCATCAAATTTCACCCACCCAAGTTTGGTTGAACTTCACTTGGGCGGTGCAGGCCAATTTTTTTTTTTATATTTAAAATTGCCCACCCTATTTTTTTGTCATATTAATTGGTATAAATATCTAAATAACTATAAACTTTTGGACATGCTTCATTGATATAACTGACATATTCAAATAAATTTTGGACATATCGAGGTTATTTTATAATTTTTAGCATAAATTATGAAGTTATTTTGACATTTTAGAAAAATTCAGATCATTATAAAATAAATTATAAGGTAATTTACAGGTTTATAATAGAATTAAGAATCACAACTTAAAATTACAAAATAATTTGGATTTTTTTAAAAATCAAATATAATTATGAGTAGTTAATAAGATTATTCTAATCAGACCAAAATAAGCGACCGAGAGAAAAGAGAAAAATTAATTAATGAGGTTATGACTTGAGATACTTTTGTGACCCATTGGCAATTCTTCTAAGGAGATGTGATTGACCTTTGAGGTTCAAATAATCAACAACAATACTATGTTATTTTCTATGCACTTTTTCACAAATTTGACATTTATATAAATGAGGTTTATTCTAGCATTAAGTTTTTAAAACTAAAAAAGAACGGTGTCTTACTCAAAGAAATGGTTAAAACTACAAAAGTCGTAACATATTTATTAACCTATTTACTTGTGACTTTGCCATTAATTTTATCAATCGTATTTGTCATTGTAGAGATAGCATTTTGAAAAATAACAGATGTGAAAACTCAGTTGAATAATCTAATGAGTGATAAATACGTAATTAATAATTTTAATTAGTACAAAATAAAGATTTTTTTAATGATATTGATAACTAAGTTAACATGCAACACTTTTCAAAAATGTAAAAATAGTCGAAGTTAAATGTAAATGATTATAATTAGCTTTTATTTTTTATGAATAATTATAAACAAACTTTTTTTTACTGCTTCTTCCTTGCAAAAACTATGTATAGTGATTTTTGTTTTGTGAATTTTTAAAGTATCAAAAATGATACAAATAATAAGTTTATCCTCTTAATTATATCAATTAGAAAAAAAATTAAATGCCCATTCTAGGAGAATTTTTTGACTCCGGCCCTGGCGACCTTCATGTGGTGAAGATTGATCCATCACAATCACGCGGTGAGAATTGAATCATCAGAATTAATACATTTTAACCGTGTTTAGGATGTGCCCATAAAAGTAAAATGAGATGGTCGAATCCTAACCATTAGATGAAGTTGGATTAATTTTATGAAATCATGACACACTTTTCCAAAGTCATGCTTGCAGCTGACGGGTTCGGTCCACACAAGGCCAGATTACAAATATAAATCAACAAAGACTCAATTATAATTTTAATTGGACCAAACTCACTTTCTTGAGAGACCTAACCCATTATCAGTACACGTGAAAATCTCTATTCGATGAGAGGGAATCCATGAAGATGCAATCGTCGGGCATTGCTAGTCTCGCGAGATCACCTCGCCCATTACGAGATAAGTCAAGTTTCAAGGAATCATCTTGTTATCACCTCCCCCATGGATAAAACGAGCTTCACAGAATTAGTTACAAGGGTGACGCCTCTATCAAAGCTCCTCGGAGCCAACATCACTTGCCTATAAATTGTAAGCTCCCCTTATACACGAGATCATCACACATCTCAACACACTATACCTTCTGAGTAATAAGATTCTCCAGTCACCGTAGCCATTTTCAATGGAGTAGGTCACTCAGATTTTACCACCTAATCCTTGTGTTTGCGTGTATTGAGTCTCCTTCCAAATTATTGCATTATATACTTGATAGGTGATCCATAAACACATTATGTTCATCATCAGTTTGGCGTCGTTTATGGGAACAACTTAGTTTTTGTCCAACTTTTTTTGTGTTTATGGCTATTATGACTAGATCCATGAATCAACAGAGGATGGTCAACAACACCAAGAAGAGGTCCTGCCCAAATCTCATCTCTAAACCACAACAAAAGTTGATTGAGACTATGCAGTAGTTGGTGAATCAAAACCAACAAATCTTTCAGTTGATGCTCTTCGGGAATCCTCAAGGAGTCATGCCCCAACACCAAGGAGGGGAAGTATTCCAGGCACCTCGCCCAGCTGCACCAAGGCACTCCCGTTCCCTTTCCTCGCTTGCCGGCTCCATTCTCTCACACTAGTGACCCTCCTTTCTAAGAAAATGAGTGGAAACTAGTACGTGAATCACGGAAACTAGTTGGAAGGCGTCCCCAACTACTAGGAAGAAAAAATCAAAAGAAGTACAGAACCAACTCGATGATGTCTTCAACACCATGAAGGTGCAAGGGCCTAAAACGGCCAAGTAACTTGTAAGGCGCGTTGACACACCCTTTGCAGTTGAGGTTCCTCTCCCCCTATGGTTTGAGATGCCAACCATGGAAGTTTTTTATAGTTCAAAAGATCTACTGTACCACCTTAACACCTACAAATCCTTGATCCAATTGTACAACATACCAAACGAGATCATGTGCAAGGCTTTCCCTACCACCCTCAAGGGATCTACTCGCTAATGGTTCGCCACGCTTATCCCCGCTTCCATTAACTCTTTCACTGAATTAAGCAAGTTTTGCGTCTCACACTTCATTGGGAGACTCCAACACTAGAAGCCTATCACCCTCTTATTCAACATTAAGTAGGACCAAGATGAAAGACTAGGGAGTTACCTCACTCATTTTAACGAGAAAGTTCTCCAAATTGAAGAACCAAATGAATCTAAATTTTTTCAACCAAAATTTTCTGTTTAGATCGACTTTTATTGAATCTAATTAGAAAAAATTTGGTTTTAGTTCGACTTGATTATTTGATGAATTTTATTGCATAATACAAAAGCAAATTCATTAAAATCAAATTGTATTAAAAAAGTTGGTCTAATCCGAATTGCGTAATTAAACCTAAAATTTAGTAGATTGCGTCTTTCTTTAATTCATTTTTTATCCAATAATCGTTTATTTCATCATATTGTATAGGTGTTGTGTTTGGAGTGAATTATAAGCATATCACATATCCAAGCATACATCCATAAAACATCATCTAAGGATTTGGACACGAATTTGGATAATTAGTCAGAAGTATCGATATCTATCTAACTAATAAGACTCATATTTAGATCGAATTTATATCAAAATCCAATCAATTGACATATCAAAACCACAACTTAAAATGTATTTTGAGACCTGGAAAATCACATATTGGAACTGGCTCTATAAGAACATGAAATGGGGATCAAAGTTGAAGCTGAAGGGCAATGTAAGCTTTGAATCTTGTTTCAATTGTGTCACCTTCCTTATGATTAGAATGGCTGTCCAAATTTAACCATTTTTGGATAAATGCCAACCAGATACAAAAATCATGCCAACATACTGGCTATATTAGATAAGATCATATTTTTATCTTATTTTTTCAAGGTTATATATATATATATATATATATATATATATATATATTGTCTGTGCCTAAAAATACGGAGTAATAAAAAAATAGTCAACAGTAAACATATTTGTATTCACACCCAAAATTAAATCACAAATATAGAGGAGAGAGAAAATAATTTTAGCACCGGCTGTAGTGGGGGTGAGCAGTGACAGTGGTGGTAGACGACAATGATAGTGGTGGGAGACGGTAATAGTTGTAGTGAGTGACGACGATCATAGTGGTGGTGGTGACTACGACCATGGTGTTGGTGACAACAACGATGGTGGTGGGTTTTTGGGTTACGATGGTGGTAGTGGCAGCCATGAGTGATGACAGTGGTGGTGGTGGTGGTGGGGCGACAATAATGACAGTGGTGGTGGTGGATGAAGACAAGTGTTTTTTGAGCGACAGTGTGATAAGTGGTACCGAATGACGGTGACGGTGACGGCGGTGGTGGCAGTGGTGGTGGTGGTGGTAGGTGTGGTGGGGATGGTTGACAGTAGGTAGTAGCAATGGTGGGAGATGATGGGTGATAGTGATAGGTGTGGTGGGGGTGAATGACAATAACTAGCAACGATGGTGGGCGACGACATGTGGTGGTAGGTTATGGTAGTCGGTTGCGATTGACAACAATGGTGGTGGGGGTTCTGACGGTGGTAGTGGTAATAAATATAAGAATGTGATGATAATTGTGATGGGTGTTGACGGTGGTAACAATCGGTGGCGATGGTGGTGGGGGTGGGGGTTGGTGAGGCAGTGGCGGTGGTGGGGTGGTGGTGACGACGGGAATGGTAGTGGTAGTAGTGATAGTCGTTGAGGGTGGCGATATGGGTGGTGGTGGTAGGGGTGATGGTGGGACAATGACTGTGGTGGTAGGATGGCATCAACAGTGGTGGTGGTAGTAGGGATGATGATGGTAGGACAATAAGGGTGATAGTGATAATGGTGATGGTGATAGTGGGATGATGGGAGTGGTGGCAGTGATGTTGGTTATTGTGGCAAATGTGGTGGTGGGGGCTGACAGTAGTGGCGACAGTGATGGCGATGGCGATGGTGGTGTGGGGCGAAGGGTAGTTGTGGTGGTGGGGTGATGGTGATAGTAGTGGTGGTGGTGGGGTGGTGGTGATAGTAATGGTGGTGGGGTAATTCCAAACACTACTTTTTTTAAAAAAAATACTTATCAGAAGTTATAAGTTCTAGAATTACTTTTAAAAAGTCACCACAAAAATATTCTTAATTAGGAGTCTATTTTTTCTATTAAATTTGAAGTGTTAATATTAGTCGTTGATTAACTTAAAAATAAAATCAAAAGATATCTTAACCATGAAAAACAAAAAATATTATTTATTTTTTAAATTAAATTGTATTATATATATA
>CM042186.1:9047603-9141766 GCA_023539305.1 Ilex asprella
GTTCTCGACAGAACATATATATATATATATATATAATTGCATTAATTTATTCTAAAGGCTTCATTTCAATTGAAATTTGATTATTCTTCATGTACGACAATCTCTGCTAAACATCCCTGGCTAAATGGTTAAAGCGCCCAACTCATAATTGACGAATTCGTAAGTTCAATTTCTATTAAAATCACACCAATAAGACTCGGTCAAACTGCGCTGAAATAATTTGACAAGTAATTCATCGTGCATTCCCATGATTTGGCTCATTGGAAGCTCCAAATGAAAACGTATGAATTTAAAATTGTCTCACCTCGTTGTTGTTTAACATAGCTTTCAGAACTCTCCAACAAAGCCTTCCTTAGTATGATTCAGTTGTGCTGTACTGGAGACCAAGCTTCAAAATTGGATTCCAGTTTTCTGTGAGCTTGTCAACAGGGTTGACAGGTTACTATTGTTTGAGAAAAAAATTTAGGAGATAAAAAGGAACTCGTATACAAGGTAAGTCGAAAGAGAAGAGTCTATGTATTATTATCTCGAGATTTTAAGTATTTAAGAGACACACTGATTAACCCGATAAGTTTAATTACTAATATTGTATCCATCTATTACTTATATTTTAGGCACAAGAACTAATAATCTATGGATGGAGCGGTTCTTGAATATAAACAAAAAAAAATATTAAATACAATAAAGTTAACAATGGTCATATAAAAAAATTCTAGAACCAAAAAAACTAGGTTTTTGCTATTGCTAGACACTTTTGGAATCTGTTGCAAGGATCCCTACTCAATTATTGTAATTGATGATTAGGCGTGTAAATGAACCGAACCGAGTCAAACACCAAATTTCTGAGCTTGGTTTTTTTTACGAGTAGGTTCATGACGTGTTTGAATTATTTAATTGTTTAAGCTAAACTTATTAATCTTTTGTCGAAACTCGACCTCATTTTGTTTGAGGTAGTTCAAACTCGATGACTTTCTTTCACGGAAAAATCTCGGAGAAATAAGTTCACTAAGATTGTAACAAATTCAATGAAAAGAAAAGAAAGAGGATATTGTAGCACCCAATCCATCTCTTATTCGGGTCAGATTATAAAAATAGCACTAATTCTCGTAAACTTTTCGACAAGAATCTAATCTAATAGGTTTTATGTAAGAGTGGATTTAAATCAAAAACAGAATACAAGACGTATACACCAAGTTGCACTCCTAACAGACCGGTGGGGTTTGAGTAAATGTGAAGTTTCATAGTTAAAAACGAATCTAACTCCAACCAATCCCAACTTTCAAACTACTTTTGAACCTTAATACCAACTAACACCAAATCATCCAACATAAGTTGAACTCCTAACCCCACCAAAATATTTGTTCTTTTTTGGAAATTCAATTCTAACTGCAAAAGTCTACAAATGGTGAGTCAACCAACGCACCTTTTCACAATAAATACATAAATATTTTTCTCATATATGGGTCCATTTGTTTAGGGCGATAATGATAGAAAATACAAGAATTTTTAAAAAAAAAAAAAATTATGTGTTTGGTTAACATGAAATAGAAAATTATGGAAAAATAATTTTTTTCTATACTTTGATTTTCTCACAACTAACCAACTTTTTTTTCTTGTAAAAAACACAAGAAAATGAAAGACAGTTATGATATTTAATTAACTTTCAATATTACCCTTATTTTTTTAAAAATATTTTATTGGTTATTAATTTAAAAAAATCTTTGTATGAATTTGATTAACCATATAATTTAGTTGTGAGAACTTGGTGCTGACGCTTGTTCCAGAATTAGGTTAGGAGCCACTTTTAAAATTTTTTAAAATTTTAATTATAATAAATATTTTTTTACTTATTTAGATTGATTTAATATACTTAAGGGTAATTTAGAAATTTAAAAAAATCTTGTAACTTTTTTTTCTTTCAAATAATAGACTGAATTTTTTTAAAAAAACTTTCTCACAATTTTTTCATGTTAACCAAATCCATACATAAAAATATATATTTTTTTCATTTCATTTTCTTTTACTTTAATTTATATCATTTTCGCTTTCTCTCGTTCCTTTATTTCTAACCAAACAGACCCTACAACTAAGTAAATATCAGTGATATCCATTGTTTGTTATCAAAATTATAGAGAAACCCTTTTAGTTTTTGAAATATCATTGTACTGTTTTATTATTATTTACATAGATCGCACAATGTACTTGTCGTTATGAGCGTCTCTCGCATTTTGAAAAATATTACATCTTTTCAAACTCCCATCATCCAAATACCCCATATTTCTCTGGCACAAAATTACTCATAAATTGTTTGATTTGGCTTTTTTTTAAAATAGAACAAATATATATAAGTACACACAAACCCGCTTGTACGATCTCTCCTTCTCTGATCTTTGATAAAATTTGAAATGGTGATTCTTTTTTATGGGACATTCCTGAGTCGTCGTTATAACGTGACGCGTGTCCTCGATGCCGAGGGACTTATAGTTGGACCAGACGTTCAAAAGCACCCCCATACCATCCCGTGTCGAAAGGGTCCAGATTCTCGGCGTGGCGATCCCTCCACCGAGTTACGTGTCCTCGGTGCCGAGGGTACCCTTGATATGACTACTGACCACTAGTCGCGACTGGCCCCCTCTAAGAAAAGTTTCGTCAAATGATTTATGTTGGTTTTCCAAGAAAGTCAGAACGAATGACGTCCCTCCAATAATAAGCCAACACGTGGCCAAGCCACAATACTGACTGTTTACGAAAGAACAATCTGCAATGATATAAAGCGGTCCCAGTCACATTTCATTTAAAGAAATGTCTATGATGAGACTCCAAACTAAGACTGTAGAGGCGGAAAGCAAAGGACATTAAATGCTCTGGAAGCCGAGCAGTTAATATCTCCGTATTGAATAAAAAGCATTAATTGCTCGGGAGACACAGGCAAACCGAACAATTAATAAGTGAAGGATGCCCGTGCATATCAATAAGGCTTATTGACCCTTCTGCGACAGCTACCACCTACCAAGGTTGTCAGCTATGATAAGCTTTGAAGGGTATAAATAGTTTTTCACAAAAAAAAGGTGGGGGGAGGCAATAACCTAAAAAACATACTAGATACATGTTTTTTATCTTCCTTTTCAAGGTCTAACTTGATCGTCAGAAGGGACATGCCGGAGACCTCTCCGGCCCCCCTTTAACTTTTTCTGTTCTTTGTTCCAGATATCCAGCGATTCGTCAAGACGAATCGACCCCCAGAAACAATTCATCACCACTCCTTAGGCCACCTTTGGCCCTCTCAACCTATCCAAGGAAGAGAGAATTTCTATCAGCTCCGGCGACAGGACGCAGAAAGGGTCTTCACCATCCGATCAGATCTAACAGCCAGATCAGTCACCTCGTTAAACGGTTTCCCCTCTAATTCAGTGTTCACCGCGGAAAAGATCCATTCCTAAATACATTGTGCAGGATTTTGCCCGCACACTTTTCATATTATAACGTGCGAGTAATTTGCAAACTTGAAGCTTGTGGATCAATTAGGGTTTGGCCATTGAATCGATGGGAGACAAATTTGACTAGTGGGCGAGGATGTGAGAATTACGCGTGGATGAGTGGACATCTGAGTGGGTGAGGATAGTGGACTATGGGGATGGTTGGTGGGGACAATTTAGATATTAAGGTTGAATATGTAATTTTTTTCTCAGTTGTTAGACAAAAACTAACGGGGTGCTAGTATATTTTTGAGAAAACAACGGGATGTCTCCGATATAAACCATTAAGCAATAAGAATTAGTGTAATTATTACTAATAATAAATGTATCAAAGACAATAACACAATTTCAAGAATCTGTTGTTCCATTTTCCCCTCCATCACCCAACAAACTAATTTGGCGGTTGTTTAGCTAAAAAACAAGAATAATTGCAATAACTAAGACTTATAATTTGGTACTTATAATTCAAATGATAACTCAAGTGGTAATTAAAATAAATAATAAATTCAGACGTTCTAAATTCGAATTTTGATAATTTTGTGGGATCATGTTAAGAGGATTTATCTCTCTTTAATACCCTAATCTTGGAGTGTATAGTTTGTTTTTGATCGAATCAAAGAATAAATTAGTCGATATATATGTAAACTGACTCAAATACCACCCATATTACACCAAAAAAAGAATTTGATACTTACTGAATTTTGATTCTTCATGTATCTGACCCTTATTTTATAATGTTTACCAAAGAAAACCCGATTTTCTTGAGTAATATCTTTTGTGAAAAACATACTATCTTAATTTGTCTTTTCAAACAATTACAAAAAAAAAATGAGTGTATTATATTTGTAGCTCCAAATGGTTTGAAACTAACGTCAAGATGTATGAGACTACCTTAGTTTCAAACCACGTACATAAACCCTAGAATAAAGTCCAATTGTTGACCTTAGTGAGGCAAAGCTTTAGTAAAACAAAAAAGTATTTCTTTTGTTTTTGATGCAAGATTTATAAGTTAAATTTCCTGACTATTTTAGTCAATTTCTTTACTTTTGAAGTTTGACTAGGGTAGTAATCCGAACGAGTTGAGAAATAAACTCGGATTAATCAAATTCTAAAATCACAGGTTTTATTCAAATTCAATACGAACTTTTCAATATAAGTATTGTCCAATCTAAAACTCGGTTACATGACTGGGGTTAGATTTTAAAATTTTGTGTGCAAATTTAAATTTTTTTTATTTATGTTCAATGCATGCAATGAAAATTTTGAATGTCTCAGATTAAATTCCAATTAACTTATACAAATTATACATTTTAAGCGTTACTTATATCAAATAAACGAATGATTGCATTTTACTAAACAAACCCAGGAGGATATTTGCAAATTTTTGGAACACAAAAGAATGCCATTCTACCTAAAATAAAAATAACAGTCACAGTGATTAAAAAGGAAAAAATACACCATTCTATTTCAATTTTGACTCCTCTATTTTCTTTTGGTATGTACCAAAAAATGGGAAATAAATAATGAAAAATATGACCAAACCAAGGCACTATATATAAGTAATGGAAATATACCAAATAATACCAGCCATCTCTCTCTCTTAGACACACACACGCACTTCATCCCCTTTTAAGCTCATAATATCCTATCCTTTCCTATCTCCCTCTCTTCCCTTTCTCTGTTAAGACAAAAACAGTGGGATTCGTCTCCTCCCACCATATGAGCACTCCCTCTCCCACTCTCTGTCTCTGTGCTTAAACTCCATTAACTCTCCACACCCCACCACCTCCCTCCTCATCTCTTCTCTCCATTACCAGAAAGCTTTGAATTTCACCTACGTTCATCAACCTCAGATCCCTCTCTCTCTCTGTCTCGCTCTCTCACATTCAGACACACACACGCGAGACACAAGCACAAACCATGCCTTTTCTCTATTCCGCTTCATAACCTACCCCTTTCCCTTCACTTAACTCCATATCCCCAACTCGATCTCAACAACCAAAACCTATCTCTCCCAGATCCCTCCTTCCTTTCCCTCTCCAGAACTCCTCTCTTTCTTTACATTTGTATACCTGTATAGATGTCGTCTTTTAAGGCAGATCTAACCACCAAAATCTACCCAGAACCCAACACTTATCCATCAGGAATCGACTATTTTGACTATTTGCCCGATTCTCTCCTCCTACTAGTCTTCAACAAGATCGGCGACGTCAAGGCCTTAGGCCGATGCTGCGTAGTTTCGAAGCGGTTCCACTCTTTGGTACCTCAGGTCGAAAACATCGTTGTTCGTGTAGACTGCGTGATCTCCGACGACGAATCGTCCTCCTCCTCTGCGGCCACCTCCTCCGACAAGTCCCGATCCCCTTTTTCCTCTCTCTTCCGCTTGGTCTTCTCAGGCATCTTCAAGCCCCTCCAATCCCTCACCCAATTCCTGGGTCCAAAAAGATCAGTAGGCCCAGCTTCATCTTCATCTTCATCTTCACCTTCCCTCTCCATTGACGAGGATGATCTTGATCAGAATGGAGTGACTCATCATTCCCCAACTCAAGTTCTCAAGAATTTCAAAGAAATTCGTCTCCTCCGAATTGAACTACCCAGTGGGGAACTTGGAATCGACCAAGGTGTTCTGTTAAAATGGAGGGCTGATTTCGGTTCCACCCTCGATAATTGCGTGATTCTCGGTGCTTCCTCTGTGATTCACCCCGGACCCAGTAAGATTTTACTCTCTGGAGAAACAAATAGAGATGATTTTCGCATGAACAATGGTGGAGGAAATGGGAATGGAAATGGAAACGGAAATGGAAACGATGATAATGGAAGCATACCCGAATCGTTTTACACAAATGGTGGATTGAAATTGCGAGTGGTATGGACTATTAGCTCATTGATCGCAGCTTCGGCTAGGCATTATCTGTTACAGCCAATTATAGGGGAGCATAAGACATTGGATAGCTTGGTTTTGACTGATGCTGATGGGCAAGGGGTGTTGTGTATGAACAGGGCACAACTGGAGGAGCTGAGAGTGAAGCCATTGTCGGCTTCTTCGGCCTCGAAGAGGACTTTGGTGCCGGCGTTGAATATGAGGCTGTGGTATGCACCCCATTTGGAGCTGCCCGATGGGACTGTGTTGAAGGGGGCGACTCTGGTGGCGATTAGGCCGAGTGAGCAGGCACAGGTGGCTGTGAAGAAGGAGATGGGTTCTGATGGGTCTTGGGTTTCAGCTGGTTTTGAGGAGCCATTTGGGACCGCGGCGAGGATGTTGGTGAAGAGGAGGACTTATTGTCTTGAGATGAACTCATTCTGAGAGCCAATGCATAGATAAGCTGTTAAGGTAACCTTTTGTTCTTGTTTATTTCATGAAACTTTGCAACGATTACTGGCATTTATGTCTCGTTGTGTATGTATGAATATATGTTAGATTGATATGCAGGTTGTGTGTTGTTTGCAATTGCATAATAAATTACTACAACTTATGTAACTGAAAGATGAGTTTCTGATTTATTTATTTTTTACGCATGTATATTAATGTTATTGTTAGTGCATTCGTCACTAACTAGTTTCTTTTTGATGGATTGCCCGCTCAATTTGCTACATTCTTTATAAATCTCTTTTGTTTAATCACCGAAGCCCACTCAAATAATAAAAGCTGAGCTTATTGACTACATGTTTTTTGTGTTGTTTTGAAGTTATTAAGGAGCTGCCTGTTGTATGTGTGGTTGGATGCTATTAGATTGTGTGCTTGTTAAATTGATTGAATGTTGTGTGGGGTTTGCAAGGATAGGCGGAGGTATATGCCGAAATGACTAGTTAGGGTGTAATGTCTGTCGTGTTTAAAGTTGTGATTTGTGTTACCACCCAAACTTGCTCAACTTATAATGGTTATACATATAGTGTTGATGGATTCCGTGCCCGCTTCATTTCTAGTTTGTTCCCTAGCTTTAGATATGCTCTGCTATCTCTTTGATGGATGAGTATTTCATTTTGAATTTTTGGTTCATTTGTTTTCTCTGAATCTATTCTACTGCTAATGGGACTTTCAGGGAAAACACAGCTTCCTAAGGAAAGGGGGATTCGTGTATTCTGAAGGCAGAGAAAAAATACAATTTTGTTTTGCACGTAGCTGAATTTGAATGCAGTCTTGTTCTGAGCAGAACTTCCTACAAGAGCTAGAATGTCATCCTGTATCTGTAAATCACTTTCAGTGCTTTAACTAATGGATGATATGCATCTGCTTTCATTATTACGTGCTTTTAGAAACCCCCACAATCTTTTAGGTTGATGTTGTAAGAGCTTTGTGCCTTTGAGTTTGTAGTCATCTGTATCACTTAGTCCTTGTCTCTATGTGAATATTGTAGGTATCAATATGTTTTGCTGATGTGATTTACCTTCAGGTCTGCTTGGCCTTTTGCACATCTTATTTGGCTTAGGAACTGGGTCTGATTATAAGGATCTTCTATTGTATTGATTGTTATTGACGTACTTGACCAGATGATGTGGATCTAGGCCACTTCCGGAGAGATTAAATTAGCATGTGTCAAGATAAGATCTAGTTACAAAATGTCTGTACAAGAGGCATGTTTTGGTAAACATTGGTGGAATGCTACACTAGTCTGGGAGTTGTGTCTGTTTGCTGTGTTATAAGAAGGTTATGGGGATGATGGTACTTAAGTCCAGAATGTTGTTTTTGCATTGCAGGAATTAAGATCTGAATCTAAATATTATGCCGTCATTTTACCGATTATGCAGGGCCTTAAGATCAACTACTTAAGCTGGCTTAGTAAATTCTATTGTCATTCTGATCCATGTAGGGGCTTATCTTTGTTATATAATGACCCGTCTTGTGATTCCTCATTAAAACTCCTATGTTGTTTTATGGTATATCGATTTCCCTTTTGTTTACCTATTTATGTTTTGGATTGCTAGGAATGGTAATAATTTTGTCATAGCTTGAAGCCGTTTTTATGGTTGTGAAATGTATGAGACATGTCAGTGATCGAGAACATTGCTTATAGCAATTTTGGGAAAAAATACAGTGACCTCTGTCTTCTTATGGGAAAACACTTGATTCTGATTTACACTGCACAGATAATTGGTTGATGGCATGGTTTATTGAGGTTTCATGATGGAAAGAAAGTGGTTTGTTTCTGAACCTTCTTTTAACTTGGGTATTTCGGATTGGTTTTGTTCATTTACTAGGCAAAGGTTTCTTGCTGTCTGATTGTAGGTAAAAGTGCTCATTCTCTGAAGACTCTTTTGCATAGGGACAGATATTTTGTAGCTACCGATACACAGAATGCGTCATTTTTTCACAGAATCAAACTGATGAGGTTTAAAATGATTCAAATGGTTCAGTTTGAGCTTTTAACCCCGCTTAGCGAGTACATGTGCTATGAGATGTTTCAAAATGTTTTAGCTAATGTTTTGGAATTAGAATTTCAATATTGTATTTCTGTTGTTATTAAGCTTACAAAATGTTTTATTCTTAAGCAAATTGAAGTGTTATACCGAAACGAAATTTTGATTCTTGAACAAACTGAACGCTCAGTTCATCCTAGTGGCCTCTCCTTACCAATTGTTTATATGATTTAGTGTTCTCTCTAATCCAAAAAGAGATGTTGGGCTTGAGATCGGGGTAAGAGCCGGATGCCAAATCTTGTACAAGTTAGACAACACAACACTGTTAGCCGTAGATTGTCCCGATTTATTTTTAACTATTGATCGTAAAAATAATGGAATAAATAAGTTTTTACCAATGTCACGTTTGTATTGGAGCAAAAATATCGAATCCTTTCAAAATAACCACGGCATATCATACCGAAATCACCTTGGTTTATATGTTCAACTTTGACAACGCCTTCTTGCTGGATAATCACTTTGTACTTAAAAATTAGAGCAGTCTAGCCTGAAAAATCCAGGTGAAAGCCTAAACATATCCAGGAAGGATAGTCCATTGTAAGTACATCTCTTTCAAGTGTCATAACACTTGGTCTCGGCAGTTCATACCAAAATCTTATATGCCCATCCACTTGACAAAAATAGGTAGGCGGTGGACTGTAAATGGCTTTGGTGAGTCTCTGGGCAGACAAGCAATGAAGTCATGTGGTCCATGAAGCAGTTAAGAAACATTGTAATCAACTGCCAATGTCCCACACTAGTGGTGAAAACAATGTTATTTTTTCAAAATGTCTGGCAACTTGATCATATTGGGGAAAGATTGTAGTACCAAATATTATTCTATTTTTTCATACCATACCGAGAGGTACAGAGGGTTAGACTATATGACTATATTACCAAAATCAACTTTTGGTAATATACTTCATACTTTGATCAAAAGTTATTCAAATTATTTTTTTGTATATACTTAGGTATCACGTGACAAGTTTATGATTAAAAACCGTTAATAATTTTAACGATGTCTGCTTAAGGAACCACATAAAAACTTATTCAATACTTCAGAGACTAAAATGATACAATTGAAATATTGGGAACAAAAATGAGACAAATCTTGTATTTTAAGGATCTCAAATACACTTAACCCTAATATCTAAATTATCATCATATCTTAATATATTTAAATCTTCAAATTATATCTAAGATCGTTTTTAATTATCTAGTCTCTATATATAAATATAATTTTTTATGAAATTTTTTTGATTGACTATATTACTCTTAAAAAATATACGTATCATTATAAGTTTTAATAAAATATTCAAAAACTCCATCAATCAAATATTATACATCTCATTTATAAAGATAACATTATAACTACATATGTATATTTTATTTTTCATCAAAATATTTAACTCTTTCATTTTTAAGATAAAAAATAATGTGTATATAGTTTTATATGATTCTTCCGTCACAGTAAACTTTCCAAACTGTGTTAAAATTTTATGTGAAGATATATTGTAGTATATTTATAAAGAAAACTTGTTTTTTTTTTAATTTTTTTAATATACTTTATTATATATTATAACATAATATATTAAATCTTATTTCAATTGATCTAACTAATCCTAAATACAATAAAGTTCCAATATGATTGATATATTGACAATTATTTTTGTTTTATTCAATGATTTATAAGTGGAATCTTAATCAAATTAATTTTTAAAAAAATTATTTTTGAAACATCACTAAAAAAATCATTTTCAATTACAAAATTCTAGAGAAAAATAGAACTTTAATCATTTATTTTTTTTTATCCTTTTTCTCGAAGTTAGAACAACAAATCTTGAGAATATAAAAAATTTTCAAAAATTCTATAGTAGAATATGTGCGATGCAAAAAAAAAGTTTGGTAAATTTAAGATGATATTTAATTCAAGTACACATATACTAAATATTTATTTATTAATTTTTGTCTAAAAAAAAATTTCACGTGCAACACGTGTAGTTCATTGCTAGTGTAAATAAAAGGTAATTTGTAGGTTAAACGCTAAATCTGAACGATATAAACTGATATTCTGGTTTATGATAAGAACTCTTCCATCTTACTGTATACATCGTTTCATATGAGAATCATTTTTCCATATGCTTACAGAAGATTACTCGCAGCTTGGACTCATTTGTGTCGATCTCAACTTTTTGGAAATCCATTTGACGAGCTCAAATTTAATCGAGTTAAGCTCAATAAATCAAGTAAGTCTAAATCAGCTAAATGACAAGTCAAATCTAGTTCGAGAATTCGACCAAGCCCAAGTTCGAAGGAATCCAAGAAGAATTAAAACATGTGAAGAACAATTATCAGGATACTTACTCTCGAAGATCAAAACAACATTTTATGACAATTGTCTTTTTGTAGACACCTGAAGAATTAGTATCTTTGTCTTCAAGTCACCGCCTTAACTAAGGTTCTGTACCTATAAATTGTAAGTCTTTTTTACATGAGAGAACACATTAAGCTCTACCTCTACACCTGTCTACACACACATAGTTTTTCTCTCTTCTATCTATTGTACCTCTCCCGAAGCTAACCATTGTTCTCTCTCTTGTTTAACTTACTTCATCAATAAAGACCCCCGGTCACCGTTGCCGTTTCTCAGAGTGGAGTAAGTCACCTGCAACAAACCACTATATATCTATGTGTTGATTCAATATTTACATTACTATCATTGATTATTTTATTAATTGTCCATTAATTACACTCTGTCACACAATCGACTGTTAATCTTGCACGAGACTATTTTGTGCATCATCACTATTGAGTCATAATTTTTACATGAGTAAATTGTAACTTTTTTAATTTCTTTTGGTGATAATATTGAAGGAGGTACCATAGTCTCTTCTGATATCGCTTATCCCTTGTGGTTAATTAAGTAGGTTCATTGAATATTCGAATCCGCTATGCCATTAATTTTTAGGATAATACTTTCAAATCTTAAATTTGGGATTTCAAAATGAATAGCGACCTTTAGACAAGTGGATTCCATTGAAAAAAGCCAATCAAATCCTTTAATGTCTATATTTATTTGTAATACAATTTGAAATTCTTAGCATTGCCCTAATTTTTAAGATGGCCTGATAAGTTGGAAAAGGATTAATTGACACAGATCCTGAAAAGTTTGATTTGTCATGTCCTATTCTAGTAATGGGTTTGTGGGCAAGAGAGTACATGGGTGCACTTGCAACATGATTATCTTAACAATAATGTTAATCTATCACTGAAATGGTTGCGGGTCCAATAAATATTGGAATCTATTATCAATCTAATAATTATAGTGGCCTAAAATATACCGTCGATCATATCCTTTATATTATTGGAACTATCATAAAAATGAACAAATAACTCCCCAAAATATCACCACATATAGAAATACCTCAAAAAAAAAAACAAATACTAACATAACCAAATAAAATTTATAATTTTTAGAGAACGCAAAAACACGAAAGAATTCAAATTTGAAACCAAGGAGATTACTTTGTCTATCAAATGATCCAAACAACCAAAAGAAGAAAAAGATAATGAAAAACACATTGTGAAAGGGAATGAAAATTTATGCAATCTAGAATTTACAAAGCCCTTCATGGTAGTGTAAAGATTATTTCACCAAGAAAAATATACACAAAGCAATCAAACTCAATCATGCAACCCAAAGGAATAGACAAAGAATTTATTTATTTTTTGGTCAGTAATAGACAAAGATCTATACTACTATAAAATGTCTAGAAACAAGAAAAACTTTTTAATTCCTATTTTGTACTTGAACAAACTTATAAAGATAACTATGCCTTTAACGTTATCTAATACACATTGAATATGTCATGTCATGCAACTGATCCAGCGTTGAGACGGTGTCGCTTCTTTTTCTAGTCACCGTTTGGTTAATCCACCTTAAAAGCTTCTTGCCTTCTTCAACATCAATAACTCAGCACTTTAACTGAATTTTTTCCTCTACCATTTTGCTTGGATTTTTTTCTTTCTTTTCCGAGATTAGTATAGAACAGAATGGACAAAAACTAGGGAGAGAGAGATGCATGTTCTCTAAGAACATGCTGCCTCTAGCAATTGGCATTGTGGCCCTCATGCTTAGGTACCTCACTGTACCAGATATGTCTGGTGTGGCTACCTTCGTTTCACAGTCGATCATCTGATTTTGCTAGCTCTCCGCCCTTCTTCACCGTCATCCCGACTAACATTTGAATTGTATGCTTCGTCCACTCGATGTTTGCAATGTTGGAAATCAAACCAACCCTAGCTGTTTAATTATTTATTTATCCTATTACTATTATGAGTTGTTCGTTGTCACTATTAGAATACAAAATTCTTGGGATCTACTTGTCACGTGGGAGTCTAATCTGCATTGGATTGGTTTATTAGTGATTGTTTCTTTTATATGTTTTGTCATCGTGAATCTTGTACCAGTATACTCGACGTAGAAGCTGCAAATCTTTGTTTTGCATGCTACAATTTATGTCCCCGAATTTCATTTTTCTTGTGTTGCTATTTTTTTTTTGGGTCTTGGATTTCTTCAGATTTTGCTTGATGCATTATTCTATTTTTTGTTTGATCAATTAATTGTGCGAGATTATGCGCTTGATAAGTTAATTATGTGGGATTATTTGATGTGCTATATTATGTTATTGTTTGAGTGGCCATATGTAGATGCGTATCAACAATTTTGTCTTTGCTTTTGATCATTTGTAGTAATGCTATTTTAACTTAAAAATTTGACCTAATTTACTAACATAATGATGTGATTTCATAGGAATCATTCGATTAACACTAAGTTCAAATGTTTGATGAGATCTACAGTCAATTCAAAGATCATTATGAATTAGATCGGTAAATTAGGTCACAATAGCATTACTATTTGTCAATAATCTTTTTTTATTTCACAGAGACCTTACATCCTTGTGTGTGACTTACAATGTTACAAGACAATTGAATGATGAAAGAATTGCGAAGCCTCGAGTAAAAGTTTCCATAACCAATTGATCAAGCTATTACGTAAATTCTTTGATGGAGTCCTTTAACAATTTGAGTTGCAAAAGGTAAAATATTGCAAAGAAAAAGTCAATAAAATTATGGTGCATATGCATTTACAAGGTTGCAATGTTTTGTGAGAGGTCTACAAGAGCTAAATTCATGGAGTTGTTCAAAGATGCAATTAAATTAGTGTTTACATTCCTCTCTTTTTGAGGTGGGACTTAAGTTTGTCTTATTTGGTTTCTTCAATTCTCAAGGAAGTAAAAACAAATTTTTTCTTATACTCATTAGAGCTATCAAAGAACTATTAGAAATTGGAGTTATGGATTGTTAACAACCAAGTTAGTTACATAAGGTAGCAATCTATGATAAATTAGTAGTTTTTATTGTCCAAATATTTAGCATGCATGAGTATGATTACCCAGTAGTGGAATAGTGTAACTATCTCTTTTTCTTCAGATAAATCAATACACACATCATTAAAACTAGTGATAAGGAAGTGCAAAAGTTTTGGCAAATCTTTGTTGCAACATATGTCAATGGTTGAATGGTTATTTGCTTGTCTTTGGTTCTTTCACCTTTTCATCAATATAATCAAATATTTTCTCTAATAGTTAATGAGTATTATGATCCGCTATTTTTCCCCGCCCAATTGGGAAAAAAATATAGAAAAACCAAAAAATACTTAAGCAAGTCAAATATAAAGTTCAAGGAAATAGTGTTGTTGATGAAGGTAGATCGCTATTCATCACTTGCCATTAAGAATGCTTTTTGACATATTTACATATATTTTCTTTTGTCATGGAGAACACTAAGGTCACATTTTTTTTTCATTCTTGTTTTATATAGATTAGAAAAAAATATTTTGTAATTTTTATAGCAATAATATACAATATTTAATACTTAAAATGATTTACACGCAACACGTGTACAACTACTAGTTTAGAAAAAAAAATGTAATAACCCAAATCGCATCCAATGTACATCACACACTCCATCACTGCTACATATCCTCCAACGACTGATGCAAACTTAGTCCTTTTTTATTACCTACTACATATGCTTCACCAATTGAATGTCAAATTCCTTTATTTTTTCAATTTCTTAGTAGCCAAGTATTGACAGTCATAGTAACACTCCATTCGTAAATCCATTCAAGTATAATATGTATCTAGATGATGTAATTGTCATATTAGCAACTATGCAAATTCTCAATATTATTTAAAGTTCAGATAATATGTATTGCAATGAAGTGAAGCGTACTATCACCTTTATGTTTGGATTTTGGAACTCAACCATGCTCATAAACATAAGCTTGGATAACAATTTTACATCAAATAATATAATCATGATGAACATAATCAATAAGCATAAACTTCCGAAATCTATGACCTCTACGGCTGAAATAGATAACACGGAAAGATCATTATGTCTTGGAATATGAACGGTGCATCCCATCAGATGGGTTGGCACTGAGAGATGAATAATTTTTTAAAAAGGAAATTCACATATTTTCTAGATAGAAAAATTAAAAACTCAATTCTTAAAACCACCTAGAATTTAAAACTCATGGGTTATGTATGTCAAAGTTAAAATTGAGCTTGTATTTTTCTTCAGAGGCAAACCAACAAACAGTTTGAAATCATACATGCAAAACCCATAAAAGAATTAGAGAGAGGGATGGAGGTGACAGGGCAATTGTTGTGTGTAAGTGTGTGTGTGAGGTTGCAGAGGTTGGGACAGAGGGCAAGAAAGGGAGTCGTGTGTGGCTGTGTATGGTGGCGATGGTTGGGGATGTTGATTTGGGCATGAGTGACGGTGGCAAGTGGTAGAGAGA
Organism: Ilex asprella; assembly: GCA_023539305.1. Classification (NCBI taxonomy): domain Eukaryota; kingdom Viridiplantae; phylum Streptophyta; class Magnoliopsida; order Aquifoliales; family Aquifoliaceae; genus Ilex; species Ilex asprella. Next base: position 9,063,345 of record CM042186.1, read on the forward strand.
GAGAGATTACATACCAGGATGGTGCTGTGATGATGGCGTTGTGGTAAGTTTCAGGTATGAATGAAACTCATAATGAAAATCTGCACTTTTTAAAATTCAGAATACAGACGGTTTTCTAGGATTCAATTCACAAAGACTTATTTGCATACATATTCCGGATTTGACTTGTCGTCTACTTTCAGAGACTAAGGAGCAGAGAGCATGTGTTCTTTTTTATTTGCCATGCTTCTTGCCAGTACAGTAAGTCTTGCTTCCTAGTAGAGAGAGAGAGAGAGACGAAAGTGTACTGTGGGGATTTGCTGGTGTTGATGGTTGGCAAAGTAATGAAATGTATTGTATTTGGGTGGAAGTGTAGAGAAGGTCAGATAGAGTGAGAGACCGTATTGGAGGTTGAGATAAGTCTTTTTAGAATGAGAAGAAGTTTGTCGAAAATGTTGGGCGAAAAAATATTTTGAAGGAGTTTTGATTGTTGAATCAATAATCATCTTACGATCTCAGTTGCGAAAAGCTAAAAGTCTGTGTATTTAAAAGGGATGAGATACAGATAGAGAGAGAAAGTGATATGAGAGAGTGTGTTTAAAATGTCTAAGAGATAGGAGATAGAAATAAAAAGTTACATGAGATATAAAAGTTTTAGAATTACATCTAATTAGGATTGTTGGATCAATAATCCTCAAATGATCTGAGCCGCGAAAAACTTAAGACAAATAATTTAGCTCCCTTATTATATAGATGTTCCCCATATTATGCATTATTTCCTCCAAGTCTATAGCATTATGTTTTCATAGAAAAATAATTACATATTTTTTCTTCCTAGATTTTGGGTCTAAAGCACTATGCATCAACTTTGTACTTTTAATTAATCTTCCCTAAAACATACTGACCTAAATCTGCTACATCATTAAGAACTAATAGAATAATTTTTCATTCGTTATCTTTCGAGAACCTTAGAACAAAATTAATAATATCTTGACAAACATATGATAAAGTACACTCAAAATCCAGTACATCTTAACTCACTTCTAACTCAAAAAGGTTGAATCGTTAATGTCTTTCTCTGCAACAAACTGAATTAGCATTGGAAATAGGACTTTACTTCAATACAGTCCCTTTATTTTTTGGTATGATACCATAACCGATTTTACCGGTATATAATTTAAAGAACAAGAAGTCATAATAAAAATTAAAATTAGTTTTAAAAAATGATAATTATTTGTTTCAAATTGTTATTTAAAATAGAAGATATGATATGCATACAAACATAAGGAAAAACTTATAATATTTGGGTTGGATTGGATGAATTTATGGATTACATTAACAAAATTTATCATTTTTTGGGTGATATTAGCACAGTGATATTATCACCTTTTTTAGTGAGATTACCAATTTTGGGTGAGGTTAAAAATATTACCAGTGTGAGGTTACCATTTTTTTGTTTAAGGTTAGCATTTCTTGGGGTAAGTTCACTGTTTTAGGAAAAATTAGGGATAAGTTCACCACCTTTGGTGGTAAGTTACCACCTTTTGGGTGCAAAGTTACCACCTTTAGGTTAGATTAACACCTTTTGAGAGTAAGGTTGTCACTGTAGAGCTAAGGTGATGTTTGATAAAATTGAAAGTTAAATACTAAAAACTAAATGCATGAACTTTTCATTCCGTAGACTGTTTGGTTTCAATTGAAATGTAAGTGTTGAATTGAATCAAACTGTTTAATAAATATAAGAAGTTGAAGTTTAAAAATTATTAATATTCTAATTTTTTCTTTCTTTTTAATCATCTCTCCGCAACTACCTTATTCTAACTACCACCATCACAATGGTGTTGGGTGGTGGTAGCAGCAACACAATGGTAGCGGCAGTGGTGGTAGTGTTGGTGATGGTGGTAGTGGCACAATGGTAGTGGTAGTGATAGCGGCGACACAATGGTCGTGGTGGTGGATTGTTGGTATTGAAAAGTTAAGAGTATAAAATGTATTGAGAGTATATTTGTTCATTATGAAAAATTGATAAAATCCTTTTTGACTAACATTTTTAGTATTAAGTGATAAGTAAGTGGTTTGCTACTTAAAAGTTTAGCCGATTTTAAAAAGTGCTTAAAACATTAAGTGATATAAGTTTTAGGTTATCAAACATGTTTAATTCATTAAATGCTTAAAATATTAAGCCTTAAGCCTTAAATGGTGTTATTAAACAATCCCCAAGTCAGCACTTTTTAGGTAAGGTTAGCACTTTTTTGGGGTAAGGTTACCACTTTCTAGGGTACGGTATAATTTTTTAAGGGTAAGGTTACCACTTTTTGGAAGTAAGGAACCAATCTTTTAGGCTAAATTACAACTTTTGAGATAAGTTCACTACCTTTTGGGGGTAAGCTACCAATTTTTAGATTAGGTTACTATTTATTGGGGTAAGGTTCCCACTTTTTGGACGTACATTGCCACTTTTTAGGGATAAAGTTACACTTTTTGGGTAAGAAACTACTTAGGTAAATTACGACTCTTGGAATAGATCCGCGCCCCTCTCAACTGATCAAACAAATCATCAATTTGTGGCAAAGAGTACCTATTCTTGATAATAACCCGATTCAACTACCAATAATCTATGTATAGCTGAAGAGTCTTGTCACTCTTCTTGGCAAAGAACACTAGAGCACCCCAAGGTGAAGTACTCAGTCTAATGAAACCCTTGACCATCATTTTTTGCAATTGGACCTTAAGTTCTTGCAACTCTACAAGAGTCATTCTATGCGGAGTCATAGAAATGAGCAATGTACCAGAGTGCAACTCAATGGTAAAGTCTACATCTCGATGTGGAGGTAATCCTGGTAGTCCATCTGAAAAAATATCCTCATACTCATAAACCACCCGTGGTAGGCCCAACTTTTGTCTCACCTCGTCTTCTAGGGTAAGGCTCGCTAGCTAACCCATCAATTTCCCGTATCATCGAGAGTCATACACGGCTTATGGTAAAACATCATATTTTTTCCCTAAAACTTGAAACAATCACCCTCCGATGTAAAAGCAGTGACTCTCTTCCGATCACAATCAATGACGATTTGGTGTTCCGCCAACCAATCCATCCTAAGGATGACATCAAACTCTGACATGTCCATGACCCTAAGGTCCACAGTGAGTAGAATTACCGAGATCTCTAGCTCATAACCCCGACATCTCTAATCAGTACATACCTGAGCTTCTAGGGGAGAACTTACATGCAATGGATCTTCTAAGGTCTCAACTTCTAAGCCCAAATCCCTTACACATTATGATTCAGAAATAAATGAATGTGATGCACTAAAATCAAATAATACCCTTGCCCATAAGCGAGAAAGTAGAAATGTACCCTGAATAATCGACTGATCCAATGGCTTAGTCTAAGATGTGATGACATAAACTCGCCCTTGAGTCACTGAAGTCTTGACCTATGAGCCTTGTCCTCGGCCTCGGCCTAGGCCCATCTGGCCTAATTATGAAGTCCCCGCTCGTAAAGTAGTAGGGGCCTGTGTAGCACCCTGGAACTGATAGTAGTTTTCCTGGCCCATGGTAGGGTAAGGCGGAATGAAGTAAGTTTGTGTATACCCCACCGATGAGTGGGATGCACCATAGCTTTAAGATATCTGTCTCTGAGGATAATCCCACTTCATGTGACCCAGCTGGAGGCATATAAACAAATCATATGGCCCACCTGGTAAGAATTCCTGAAGTTTCTCCCACCTTGGGAGGATTGACCTTGGCCTTGGCCTTGATAATCGTGGCCCTGTCCTTGAAACCCTTGTGGGTTAGAAGTCTCTTGCTGCTTCCCAGAACTAAAATAAGAGGATTGGCCCTCCCTCTTCTTGTCCTTAGCACCCGTCTCCCGGATACTCCTTGCATCATCGAGCTCTTTCTCAATGGCCACAGCCATCTCGACCATTGATCCAAATCTTATAGGCAGTGGCCCACAATCTTTCCTCGAATGGAAAATTTCAAACCATCATCGAACCTCCTCACTTTAGCCATGTATGTGGCCACATAATCGCAGTGGAAACGGACTAACTTAGTGAACTTAGCCACATATTCCATCACCGTCATAGTCCCTTGCTTCAAATCTAAGAATTCCTAGACTTTCGCGTGTCAAATAGCCGATTGGAAGTACTTGTCCATAAAGAGCTCTCATAACTCTTCTCATAGCATTGCCTCTAGGTTCTTTGAGGTCTTTGCCCATTCCCACCATAAATGGGCTTCTCCTTCAAGCTAGAATGAAGCTACCCTTATCTTAGTGGCATTGGAGGTGATCTTCATAGCCTCTAAGATCTTGTCAACCTACTGAAGTCAATGGTCTGCCACCATCGGATCTGCCCTTCAATGAAAGTCGATGGCTTGTGTGCCTTAAACTTTTGGAGGTTACCTGAGCCTCCTTGGCTCATACTAGCTCTAGCCTTTGTAAAGGTAACTGTCATCATGCCAATTGCCTACATATAGGCTTGTTGGTCAAAGGCCGATGGTGGTTGGTTATTGTTCCTACCACCCCGACACCTGCATCCTCTTCTTCTATTTGTCATCTACACACAAGTCAAATAGAAATAGAGCTTTAATTTAGTATCCCAAGGTAGCGATTAAAGTTGAAATATTGAAACTTTTCTCCTTGTCTCACTAGTAAGGTATGTGTCGTCTACTAGTAGACATTTATACCATTAGTGTCTCGTTCCTTCTCTTTCCGACCCCACAGTTATGTTCTCTAACCCTAGTGTCTTTCTCCATATACATTTAATCATACATATTGTTCACATAACATGTAGCATTTAAAGCACATAATATGTAATGTACAATGAATGTAATGACCTAGACCCATGTCTCGCAAGCCGTAGGTAAATCGAGAACGTAAGCTCTAATACCAAGTTGTGACGTTCTTAAAACCGGAGGCCTTTTGTCAACTCGTTGATCACCCATCAACCCGCGGAATACCCTTGGATACCGTGTAACTCGATACCACACTATTATGCCCCATTTACTTAGATTCATAACTTAACAAAATTCGGGCAGAGTCTCTTTTGTACAGGGTGCTCTACCCAAAATACAACATGTGCAATCATACAACATTTACCACACTTGGTTCATTTATCCATACTTATATAACAACATGAAATTTTACATTAAACATAGTTCATATGAGTTCGATTACAATCTTTTACATACATTACATGCCCAAAAATTAATTTACATCTTAATTTTAAAAAAATATAGTTTTAAAGCTACATTTCACCTTTTCTTCTTCAATGAGGGTCCGAATGAGAGCTGGCACATGTCCTGCACTTGAAATATTGTCCCCATAAAGGATGAGTCAGGCTCAATAGAGTATCTCCTAAAGAGTCTACTCCCCAACCTAGATGCATGTAAAATGTTCATAAGCAACTCACAAGCAACAATCACTCCATTCAAGAATATGTTATTCAACAATGGAATCCTCAATACCATTGCATGATATGAAATGAGATTTACACATGCAACTCAAACCGAGCCTTTACCGGCTCTCGCAACACATTCAATGTCATGCGCATGAATCTAGCCATTCTAAGCCCCCGCCATTGATGTTACACATCTAATGACCTTTTTAAAATAAACCATATGTCTTTGTTGGATATTCGGATTTTGGAATCTCACCTCTGGTTCCGTACACCGTTATACATTTTTTGACTTGCATCGTCGAAATTGTATAAACCATTAACCGAGTCCTGCACCCGAGGGAGTATCTAGTCCTTCTTGTTACTCTTGACACAAGTTGTTTCTTTTTTTTCATGCAACCATGCAACTCAGTCGGACCTAAGTCCAACCTTCCTGAGTCCACATCTCAACTAACAAGAATGTTGTTTGATTCAAAACATGTACACACACTCACACTCATGTCAAATGCCCACGAATGTGATGCTACCCATGCATATGCAATATAAATGTATAATTACAATTCTCAACCATGTTCAATATGTCATGAGCAGATTATGAATAATTCAATATCCAACAACCTTTTTCATGATAAATTACATCATAAGTTTAATGCCCCAAAATCCACCCTGGAAGACATTAGTATCTATAAATCATTTAACCAAGAGAGCAACTAAAAATAACCATTAATTAATAAATCATTCATCCATCTTTCAAAGAATAAATACAAAAACCAACAAAACATTGAAACTTCTCCAACTTATAATCCAAAATCAAAGAATATCTAGAAGTGGAATAATAAAACTAACTGCAACATTATTTCACAAAAATCTCTCCAAATACAATAATCAGAACTAAAACAAAGCATCTCTAAGCTTCCACTTCAAGATTTTCATATTGACCATCTCCAGCCTCGAGATCAACCTGCTCATCTAACTCGACATCCTTGTCGTTACCAAAATCTATAATGTTTTGTAGGGGATGAGCAAAATTCCGTAAGAAATTCCTCTCAAATCCCAACAATATTTTTAAAACAATAAAAAGAAAACAAGTCTCTTTTGGAAAATATCATATATAAATTTTTTAGAGTAAAACCATGATAGTAGTAATGATCTCAAGTGTATGGAATATAATAAATCAATGTTATGAATAACCATGCAAGAAATGAAAGCAATCAATAATTAACTAAGTAGCCTCATCAATATTCTCATGTATGTTGGTTCATCCACATTCTCATGTATGTTGGTTCATATTCATTCTCATGTATGTTGATTACTTCTTAGGAATCTACACAATGATTCTATCTTTTTCACCCAGCACAACCACACAATCACAATCACTCCCCTCAGGGCCAATTCACAAACCACTTTAGGAAGGGCGTATACTGTCCCTCATGGCATTGAAGAGTCCTTCCCAAGAATGGTATACTATCCTTCAGCCTCGAACTTACATGAATAATATTGGTTGCTCTCACAAACAACAATCTACTACAAGTGTTAGGCAACCATCTCACCCCCACTAGGACAGACTAACCTCTAACACTCTACAACAGCTCTCGAAGGCAATTCAAGTCCATCACACCCAAAGCATAAAAGAGATGAAATAACAATTTTTTCAACAACCACAATCTTAACCAATCAGAATTTCTAATAACAATGCAAGTATCACAATTTCGTAATTCTCAATATACTATAGTAATAAGGTATTAAAATATGCAAGAAATCATCTCAAGAAAAAATTCACAATTTCGATATCAAAATTTTAGGGTTTTGCCAAAATTCAAAATTTCTAGGAACAAGAACAAGTATTAGATGAAAACATGATTTAATCAAGAATGAAAATTTATAAATCAAGAATTCATATGAATTTCACAATAGAACATGTATTTTGGAAAAAAAAACTAGGGTTTTAAAAATTCAAGAACCAGCATTCCATGAACCCAAACATATATTTTGTTCAAGACTATGTTCCAATGATAAATAAACCAAAAACTCATATATATCTATCATATAATTATCAAGAAGATTGGAAACATACACAATTACACCCTAAGTTTCAATGAAAGAACTCAAGAACAATCTTCTACCTCCATTCCTTAATTTTGTGTGAAAAACTAGCGTGTTTTATCTGTTACAACGTGAAAATCCCCCTTAATCTCTTGCTTCTCCTCTTCTTTCTTGCTTTCCAAGAATCTCTAGGGATCGAACTGATGAAATAGGGCAAGGGAATACATCCTTGGGTATTTATAGTATGAGAAAATTGTTCAAGCGGCGCAAATCTAATACTCAGAATCACAGCCTCACGTTCAAACGTCATTTTGGCGTTCAAACGTTGTTTGCTCCCTGTACTTTTATTTTTCTATCAGAGTTCTGTCAAACACAAAGTATTGGGACTAACTGTTGTTCGAACGAATCCATTCACATTCGAACGGACTCTCATTTTTAGCTGAACTTCCAATGAAGTGTTGGCTTATTTAGAGGTCGATTTGGAAAATTTTCGTGAAATAAAATTTTATAGTCCTGGAAGTCTAATATCTGCTGTAAAAATTGAAGATCAAATGGACATCAGGTAAAAATTTATGGTCCAAATACTAAGGCAGTGTCAAATTTCTTCCTAACCGAATTCTATCTAAAATGTGCTTAAACTCTGAAATACTTTCTAACTTCTACTGCACACCCTATTACCTCACCTAAAATTTCTATTTCTACTCTTACTATCTATATAATTCATGTTTAGATCATTACATATATGAGCATTTCAAATTAATTATCTTACTATATCAAGATAAGAATGTTGGGGTTCACAATCCACCCCCTTAAAGAAAGTTTTGTCTTCAAAACTTACCTTAAGTAGAGAACAAATGAGGATACTTCTCTCACATCTCCAGCTCTGGTTCCCACGTAGCTTCCTCCATCCCGTGATTTTACCACAAGACCTTCACCAATTGGATTGCTTCATTGCGAAACACCTTCTCCTTGGTATCGAGAATCTTCACTAGTTGTTCTTTATATGTGACTCCATCTTGAATTTCAATTCTTTCCAAATCCACAACATGGGTTGTATCAGATTTGCACTTTCTTAACATTGACACATGGAACACGTCATGTACCCCTGACAATTGGGCTGATAACCTAAGTTGATACGTCACTTTGCTCATAGCTTTGATCACTTCAAATGGTCTTGTGTACCTTGGGCTAATTTCCCCCTTCTTGCCAAATCTAAACACTCCCCTTTTGGGTGATACCTTGAGGAACACATAATCCCCCTCTTGGAATTCCAAGGGTCTTCTTCTTCTTCTATCCACGTATCTTTTCTGTCTACTTTGAGTCATTCATAGTCTTTCCCTAATTAGTTGAATTTTCTTAGTAGTCTCTCGAACAATTTCTAGTCCTAACAAGCTACTCTCTCTAGCTTCTAACCAACAAGTCGGGGACCTACATGGTCTTCCATGTAATGCCTCATAAGGAGTCATTTCAATACTTGCCTGATAGTTGTTGTTATAGGCAAATTCCACCAATTGAAGATGTTCATTCTAACTCTCTTTGAGGTCAATAACACATGCCCTCAACAGATCTTCCAAAATTTAGATCATCCTCTCAGATTGTCAATCTTTTTGAGGATGTACTAAAATCCAACTCTGTTCCCAATGCCTTCTATAAGCTCTGCCAGAATTTAGCCAAGATCCAGATGAAAAATCAACCACTCTGCATTCTGTTTGGGGAATACATTCGAACGTGGGATATCATTCGAACGTTGACTCATGTCTTCTATGATGGGTGTTCAAACGCTCATTGGAGTTTGAACGTGATACTTAAGTAGCACTTGTCACCCACAATAGATAGGAGTTCAAAAACCCATGTCTCATCACCCTGGCCGTTCTTTGGAGGTCCTCAAATAATTCAATGATGGCGTTCGAACGTTGTACTCAAGTAGCTTTTGTTCTTCTATGAGAATAACTGCAACACGCCATATGCCATCACCCTAACACTCTTCCACGTTCCCTCAATTATTTCAAGATGGGTGTTCGAACGTGAATTGGCATTCGAACATTGATGCCTTGCTTCCAAGCTCTCCAATTTTCTTCTAAAACAGGTAGTAAGATGGTCCCATTTCCACTCAGGAATCGGTAAGGATTGGAGCGAACCTTCCGGTCTTTGATGCTCAATCATTACCTGTTGATACACTACCCACTTTGCAACGTACTTAGCCACGTCTTGTTTCATCCATTTCCACCAATATTGACGTTTCATGTCTTTATATATCTTAGTACTACCCAGATGTATGGAGAATGTTGAACGATGGCTCTCCTCCTTTATCCTCAGTTGATGTTACTCTGTATGAAGATCAATCTTAGAATAATACTTAGAACCCCTCAGTTGATCGAATAAATCATCAATCCGAGGTAATGGGTATTTATTCTTCATTGTCACATAGTTCAACCTCCGATATTCTGTGCATAAACGAAGCGTTCCATCAAACTTTTTCACAAAGAGGATCAAGGCTCCCCAAGGTGACGTGTTTAAATGAACAAACCCAAGTGCTAGTAACTGGTCTAATTGCTTCTTTAACTCCTTTAACTCCAAAGGCGTCATCTTATAAGGTGAAATAGAAATGGGTTATGTTTTGGGATACAAGTTAATGGTGAACTCGATCTCTCTTCGAGGTGGTAAGCCAAACGACTCATCTGAAAAATCTGACACCACAGATATCAACTCTCGCAGGGATTCAACTCGTTTCTCTCCCATTAAGCTAGCAAGAAAGCTTAGCCTACTTCTTGGGTTGGCTTGTAAGAAGGGTTTACCCGTCATGGGAAAAGTGTGGAAAGCATTCCGCTTATTTTTTTAAGCTAAATACTACTCCCCTGGTGATTGGAACACTACCTTTTTTTTGAAAGCAATCCATCATTGCATGGTATATAGACAACAAGTTCATTCCAAATATCACATCATGCCCCTGCATGTCCAACACTACCAAATCTATCCTTAGCTCTTGTTCCCCTATCCAAAGTGTGCAACCCCGACAGACCTTAAGGGTTTCTAATTGTTCACCAATAAGTAAGGCAACATTCAACTCTTTGTCTAATTTTTACATTTTAATCCCAGTGTTTTAACATATGCCAAACGTATAAACGAGAGAGTAGCACCAAGATCAAATAATATACGTGTCCAAGAATTATACAGTAAAATGATACCTTCAACCACAACATTGGCGAGATCATCCTCCGTTTCAGTTATTGCAAAAACTCGGCCTTGAGTGGTACCAGTTGGTACAATTGCACCAGGGTTCTTCTGTGGTTGCGGCCTCTGAGGTGGGGGCTTGTTCACATTCTGTTGTCCTGTTGGCCGATTGGTCTTTAGTGGAAATGATAGACAATTATTTTTGAAGTGCTTGAAATCTCCACATGCAAAGTATTGACGTGGGTCAGTGCCTGCTTTATTTTAAGTAACCCCAACTCCACGAACTGTTTAATTCCTTTGCCCCGAAGCTTGATCAGGTCGGTGGTACGAAGCTGCCATTTGTGTGACTCCACTACTACCTGAATAAGATTACTCGCCAAAAGAGAAGATAAAACATAATGTTAATTTCAACTTTAAACAAGGTATGAACAAAAGAAGAAACTTTTTGTTAAATGAAACTGAAGGAACTGAAAATCTTATGTGTTGGGAATTAACTTCGCAGTAATTGGTCAATACAACGAAACAAGAAAATAAATAAGAGAAATAAAGAAAATCAAAACACAACTCACAACACCAATAAGAGTAAATGAAGGGTGTACCAGGTTTCTTAGCAACACCCCATCGTGTTGGTACCAAGGCCTTGTCGATTTCTGTGGCCCACTCTCCACCAACAAAGAAGAAACGAGATTTTCAGCTGTGGCAATTGGAGCGTAATCCCATGAGCATGTTCATACCATTTCTAGTGATAAAATAGTACCGCCCTCTATTTGGAGCAAGGGTCTCGCTCAAATTATAAGATACGTGGAACTCTGCGGGAGAAGCATCATCATGATGTACCTTCCTCCACAGTATAAGAAAGCCCAGCAAGACTCTCCAACCATTAGGAGAAATAATGCAAAATTTGACAAATGGAATGAGACAGGGGGAATCTGAGCTCAGCTTCAAGCATCTCCTCGTAAATGGAAATATCCCCAGAGGAGTCATCGCAAGCAAGCTCATTCTTCCTGGCCCGACAACATAGCATGGTCGGAGGAATACAATAAGCCGAAATAAGCCTCGAAATGTTGTCATCAAAATTTTACAAACTGAAAAAGGTGCTCACCTTAGACCCATCATCGTTGGGTGCCATTTTGCCTTTGTGTTTCTTCTTTCAGGGCCGTAAGGAGTGGCCTAAGCCACCATCTGGGAGGTCTTGGGGAACGTGTGCTTGAGAAATTAAACTTAGAGGAGTCAAATTGTCATCACCAAAAGTGGCACCCAAAACTTTCTTGTTACCTGCAGTGTTCAACTCAGCACCTAGAGAGGTGTCTGACCACCTCTGTTCGCACAAACGAGGCAGCCCAGCGCTTCCTGGCCCTCCAAAGTTGCACAAGTCAATGTCTCTGGTGCCCAGATCAGTGTATACAGCATTTTTGGCACCCAGGCGGCTGCCCAGCTCACCTAAACTATTTAGAAGACTCCCTGCTCGCCCACTGCACACCCGCTAGCCTGGGCATCCCCCTTTTTGGCCTGTACACCCGCCTAACTGTATGCCCAAGCTGTCCAGGACAGCACTTTCAGCGCCCAAGTGGTCTAACCCAATACCCTTGGCGCCCAGGCAACCCTCTGCACTCCTCATCAAGCGAGATAGCTCCTCAAAATTGCCCCGACCAGCGCGTAAAGTGGCGCCTAGTTCAACGCCTAAGGTGGAGCCCACCACCTCCCTCGCAAGCTGTTGGCGCGCGCCACTGACAACGGCAATCTCCACCTCCCTTCCTTCGATCTCCACCATTTCAATGGAGTTTTGCACATCTCCCGCCTCGATTGACATTGCTCACTTGGGTAATCTACTCAAAAAGAAGAAAACCCACCTAAAAATATTTATATAGTCGTGGCAAGATTCAAGAGGGAACTCCTTCACCCTCTCAAGTTTTTATGAAATGGGTAGAACATGGGCTCTCAAGGTTTTCAAGAATGGATGTTCAATCTCAAGGTGAATGAAATGGGTAGAATGAAGAAGAAGGTTATATTTATAGTCTAGGGTTTTCAAATAAGGAAAAGTCCAAATTGAAAATTAAGGGCTCTCTTAAAAATCTAAGCAAAAGTGGTAAAAACTTGAGGTGTTAACTCAAGCAAGAATGCATTGAGCTGGAGAAGAGTCATCTAGCAGTGGAAGTCTCCACCACCTAGAACTCAAGATTCAAGCTAATGCCCCCTTTTCCAAGCTTCCATAGACATGGGGCATTGGGGGACAAATGATGGGTCAAGCCCAAATAGCCCAATTTATGTGGGAAACCCAGCCTTACAAAGATCCACCAAGCCCAATATAGTCCAAGTCTAGTCAAACTCATCAGCTCGATTATGTCATTAAGAGAGAGCACGGGAGCCTTATTTACACCACCGAAGAAACAGTCCACTCTTACCTCCTCTTGGACCGAGTCTCATGGAGAACACTTCAACCACCTTGTCCGTTGAGAGAAAGTCGTGAGTTCCACCGAAATAACTGCTTAGTTGTTGTAAAGTCGCCCCAACCTGTTAGGGGGAGCCTATAAATTGTGAGCCCCATCAACACTTGGAAAAAAACACACTTTTACCTGAACACAACTCACTCCACTACCTCTAAGTTTGTACTCACTGCTCCCTACACACCTGATATAATAAATTGACCGAAACATCATAATCGTCGCCTTCTCTCTCTACTTATTAATCACTGCATTTAATATTGTTACTTGATAGGTGGTGTGCAAAGTCATTTTGTGCATCATCAGCTACAAATATCAACAGGAACATATAAAAAACGTAAGAGGCGGTACAATTAGTGCAACTCTCGTGTGGTACCAGCATGTTGCTTTGGCTTGAGTTAGCACTCTACATTATATTTGCCAATTGAAAATGTGTTAGTGCCACAGATAAGAGGTATTGATATAAGATTAATGAGCCATATGGTGTGATGTTCTTACCAAGTTTCATTGTTCTACATTTCCAAACATATAGATCTAATCTAAAGTGTTGGGAAAACATTTTTGCATCAAGCTAGGAGATAAAACTTCTCAAGAGATGCTAAGATGTGCGATCCTTTCATTCATACATTTCTATTCCGTCCTACTGCCGTTGTTCATATTAAGTTCTTATGTTCCTAATTAATTATCTTTTTTTCTTTAATCTCAGGTTATCCAGAAAAAAATAATACAACTGGACAAGTCATTGGGATGATTGAAGGCTTATCTTGTTTTTTTTTTGTCACTAATTTTAAACATTTTAACGTAACTATAATTATATCAATTTTCAATTCATCTCTTGTACTGGAATTCTTCGAGTGGATCTGACTGCTAACCCTGTTATTTTTTTTTTTGGGGAGAAGGTTTGGTTGTTAGCTAACTATTGTCTTTTAGCGTACATGTGACTGAATATGTTGGTTTATTAGCTGGGTTTTACTATGAACTCCAAAAGAATAGATATATATATATATAGAGAGAGAGAGAGAGAGAGAGCCTTAGTGGCGTTTATATAAGCGCAGAAAAACTCAAAACCAGCCTGCAGAAATTTTTGGCATTTATTCAAATGCCAGTAATAATTTTTCGGTGACCGAAATTGAAAAAGAACTGGCGTTTTACCTTATGTCGTTGGAACAGCCGTTAAATATCTTCCGGCGTTTAAATAAAAGCTGACGTATTTCTCGACGGAGCTTTAGATGACGTTAAAATTAAACGCTTTGAAATGGTTTCGCTGGCATTTTCTTAATATTTACCGGTTTTTGTAAACGCCGAGAAATCTCTATTTTCTTGTAGTGAAATAACAATCAATAGTTGAAGCCTTCTGTAGGAAACCACAATACATCTCGTGTTCCAATCAACATAATGGCTCCCATGCTTCGATCTAAGACTATCAATCAAACCAACAATGTTCACTAAAGCTCTCACAAACTTGCTCATGTGATAAACAACGAACAACCACGCAATGATGGTGACGAGTCAATGCCTTAAGTTGCGCTTTTTCAACTATAAAATCTTAATGCCCAAGTTCAACAACTAACAAATTTGTTAAGATGCTCCATCAAGGGAAACAGCAATAACTTATTCCTCTACCAACAAATCAAACCCCTATTCAGCCTCGGGAGAATCAACATAATGGGGGGCGAGGCCATAATCAAATGGATCCACACCTCTCAACAGATAATTTCGGCGATGATCACAAATACTCCTATACTGGTTCTACAACTCGATGTGATCATCAAGAGGATCTTGGTCCTCATGGAGAAATGGACCAATTAGATGCTCAACTTCAAGCAATCAAAGGGAAACAAGGACCGAAGGAGGATATCGGCACATTAGTCGAACTCACTGAACCTCCTTTCACCAAAGAAATCATGGTGAAAGAGCTTTTTAGGAAGTTCGTTCCCCCAAAGTTCAGACAATACAATTGTAGCTCAGATCCCACAGATCACCTATACTATTTTTGCCACACCATAGCACTCCAAAGTGAAGGTGATGCACTAATGTGTATAGCATTCACTACTAGACTCAAAGTAATAGCACTAACTTGGCTCCACAAGCAACCACCACGATCAATTAGCTCATTCTCACAAGTTGGAAATCTCTTCATCAACAGATTCATCAACAGTTAAAAGCTCAAGAGATGACTAGATTAATTTTTGACCCTCAAGCAAAAGCAACATGAGACTTGGAAGGATTTCATCTCTCGATTACAGAAATGACTCAGGTTGATGAGTGGTTCTTACTACATGTCTACACCTAGTAAGACTCTATGACTCCCTCACCAAAAATCCACCTAAGACATGAAGAATCTCTTTTCCCGGGCTCAAAAATACATCAAGATCAAGAATATTATAGTTGCTTATAGAGCTTAGGGAGAAGACAAGCCTCGGGGAAGAGACTCAGATCGAACAAGCAAGAAAATCAACAGGAGTAAAAAAACACTCAACGAGTATGCAATTACTCTCCTAATGACTAATTTTTCCACTTCACACCGTTGAACGCACCTCTTGGTAAGGTACTTGACCAAATTCAAGCTACAAATCAACTCAACTGACCTGAGAAGCTCAAAGGGAATCCTAAAAAAAACGTGATCAAGCTAAGTATTATGTCTTCCACCGGGACAACGATGATTTGACAAAGATTACAGAGAACTCCGTGAGGAGATCGAACGACTCATTCACAGAGGTCGATTTTAAGAGATTGTAAATCGAGACAAGCTCAAGTAAGAAGATTTCATGAGCCTCAGCCACACGCTGACCACCAAGTCATAGGAATTATCAATTAATAATGCTCCAATCATCAATTCCATTGGAACTTGTTTTCTCATATTTTATTTTGTATTTTCACAAACCTGATTATATTGGGCATGTTTTGAAATAAGTTAATGTGCATATGTTTGTCTTTCTTTCTCTTTGCCCACGAATGTGGTCCCAAGATCCTAGCTCGTCAACATTTTTCAAGGGACTGTGTATTCGAGCCCCCCACCCAGCAACCCTCTTTTTGGGGGATTGTACATCTGAGCTCTTAATTGGTCGACCTCTTTTTTAGGGGACTATCTGAGCCCCGCGTCCATCGATCCTCTATTCTAGGGAATGCACTTATAAGCTCCAATCTCATCAACTCCCTTTTCAGGGTACTGTGGCTCCAAATTCTAAGCATGTCATTTCCTCATCAAGTGATAAATCTTTAAAGTTATGAGATCTTCAACAAAAACAAAGCTCTCCAAAAGTCTGTGAAACACATATCAAGCGTGCAAAACTAGACTGGGGGGACAACTGATGTGGGAAAATTATGTCTATCATGATAATGATGGTTGACTGGAATTGCTGATACCTAGAAGAAATTCTAAGTTTGATCTCGGGAGTTGAGGTCAGCAAGAGAGCTAAACCAAGAGAACTTGAGCACAAAGGTTCAGACCTTAGGCTCCCTTGACCTGCACCCCGAAGGAAATTAATGGAAGACAACTAGAAACCACAAAGCGTTCCTTCAACGGTAGTAAACGCCAATCTAGGAGCAAGATCCTCAACTGTCTAAACCACTGTCTGGAATCAAGTGAGATGTAACGAGAAGAATGCAAAGATCTCGCCACAGACCCCATGGAATTAGGAACTAGGCTATAAATACTGTACAATGTCCTCACTTCAGGGCAGACAACCAAAATTGTATCAAGAAGACCATGTAATCCCTTCATAAATCATCAATACTATTCCCAGGAGCAAGAGACACCATTGAAGAGTGGATTATTCGAGCTCCCGAGCTAGTGAACCACTATAATTCTTTTGTGCAATTCATCCCTTATCCTTGAATCACCACATTATTCTCACGAGCCTTGTAGCTTAGATCAAATCCTGCTGTTTATATATATTCTCCTCAAACACATTTTAAACACCATCAGTTTGGCGTCGTCTGCGAGAACGACTGTTCTTGTTACAATTACACTGATTTCTTCAGTAATTGATGGTCTCTACATGCAATATGTGCAGAAGTCAGTTGAATCCTCAGCGGTTACAGAACTAGCAGGAAACCACCAGTGGAAGACAATAAGAAAATCTTCAAGAATTCCTACCCACCACTAAGAATGATCCTCCCATGGTAGATCCCCCTCCAAATAACAAACTGCAGTCTCTTCGCCTAATCAACCAGCGTCTACTCCAACAGAATGAAGAACTTTTGAAGCTCCTTCAAGGTCCTTAGAAGACACGCCATGGGCCATAGGAGGTTAACAAAAGGGGTAAAAATAGCCAAGCCATGGCCATGGTCTTATCCAACTCCCAGGAACAGAGACAACAAAGAAGTACAAAGCCAGAATATGGGCACTGAGAAAAAAGACTTTATCTCTTTCTCGCAGAAAAGAAAAGAACAATATTGGGAACAATGTTTCAAAGATATTTAGCAGGAGTTCAGCCACATGAAGGAGACTGTGAGATGTAAGACCCCAGTAACAATGGATGCTCTCGTACAGCAGACTGAGTCCCCTTTTACTGCTGACGTGTTGTACTTCCCCTCCCTTTGAAGTTTAAAATGCCTCAAACGGAGGCCTTCGATGGGACAAAAGATCTCATGAATCACCTCAACACCTATAAAAACCAAATAGAGTTGCACGAATATCAAGACCATGTACAATATCGAGCCTTTGCCATCACATTAAAGGGCTCCGCCTTAGCGTGGTGCAATAGGCTAGCCCTAGCGTCTATCTCCTCCTTTAGAAAGCTCTCCATATCCTTTGTGTTGTACTTCATTGGAGCTCGGACCTATCAAAAACTAAGCTACCATTTGTTGAATGTGGAACGAGAACCTACGGTCTTATGTCTAAAGATTCAACTCAAAATCGCTGAAGGTAGACAGTCCAGATGAAAAATTCACCACCACTGCTTTCATCGCCGGATTAGAAGTATAGTCGAAGGACTTAATATTCTCCATATCTAAAAACTCACATGCCAGTATGGCAGAGGTGCTTGTCAAGGCAGAAAAGTACATTAATAGCAAAGAGACTCTCCTTTCTAAAATAGGGAACTCATCTGCACCGAAGGAGAAACGAAAGGAAAAAAGAAAAGAGACCGAAGTCCTTGAAAATAAAAAGGCAGAGACAGGTCTCCAAGAAGAGGCAGAGATCGTTCCCCAAAAAGAAGGGGAGATGTCAAGGATAGTCTAGGTCCTCCGCAGCCAGAATTATAGCCAAGGTATGCACCTCAACTGCTCACTCCTCTCACAGCAATAATATCTCAAATCCTTTATGAAGTACAGAATGAGAAATTCGTGAGGTGGCCACCTCACCGATGATTGTATCCAGTTGAAAAAGAAAAATGAGTTTCTAATTCAACGAGGGTAACTATGTCACTTTGTGGCACATGATAATTATAACCGAGCTCCACCACCTCTCCAGCAAGTCCCTGCACAACATCAGCAACCCCTAAGAGAGATCAAAGTAATATCCGGAGGATTCGATGGAGGCGGGGAGTCCAGCTCAGCCAGGAAGGCTCACCTGTGCAAAATCAAAACTGATGAGATACTGGAAGTACATACCATTACCAAAGCACCTCGGCTGAACATGGATATTACTTTCTCAAACTCAGACTTGGAAGGCTACCAGTATCCCCAAGATCACCCCTGATGGTAAGGGTCATCGTCGCCAATAGAATCGTCCATCGAGTCCTAATTAATAACGGGAGTTCTACGGACATTATCTTCAGGTCTTCCTTCGACAAGATGGATATAGGCAAAGACAGACTAGAGCCAGTGAACACTCACCTATTAGGATTTTCAGGGGAAAAAGTGCTACATCTGGGGTCAATCCAACTCGTGCTCATTATAGGAGATCCTCCTTTTCAGAGCACCATTACTGTGAGGTTCTTAGTGGTCGATGCGCCTTTGGAATTCAACATCCTGCTTGGAAGGCCTTCCTTCAGTTCCATAAGGGTCATTCCTTCTTCCTACTACCTCATCATGAAGTTCCCTACAGAAAACAAAATTGGAATGGTGCGAGGATACCAACGTATAGCACTGGAGTGCTACACGGCGTCAATGGAAAAGAAAGATGTCAACAACATCCAGCTGGACGAGCTCGACATGAGAAATAAGCTAGAACCTAGGCTAATGTCATCGGAAGAGCTGGAGCCTATCTAGCTTGACGAGAAGCTAGAGCATCTGGTATACATAAGATCTAAGCTGAATAGGGAAATTAAAGACCTCCAAATCTAATTCCTTAGAATAAATATGGAAGTGTTTGCCTGGAAACAAGAAGATATGAAAGGAATTGACACATCAGTCATCACACATAAACTCAACGTAAATCCAACCTTCAAGCCTATCAAGCAGAAACGAAAGAGTTTTGCCCCAGAATGCCAAAAAGAAATCAATGAGGAAGTCGATAAGCTTCTTCACGCTAAAGCCATTAGAGAGGTGGATTATCCCACCTGGCTAAAAAATGTGGTCCTCGTTAAGAAGACCAATGAAAAATGGTGCCTCTACATCGACTTCATCCACCTCAACAGAGCTTGTCCTAAAGACAGTTTTCCCTTACCACGAATTAACTTGATTATAGATGCCACAGCTGAGCATGAGCTCCTCAGCTTTATGGATACTTTTTTTGGATATAGCAAAGTCAGAATGGACCCAAATAACCAAGAGAATACCTCATTTGTAACAGAGCAGGGAACATACTCTTATCAGGTCATGCCCCTTGGACTGAAGAATGTTAGAGCCACTTACCAGTGTTCGGTAAACCGAATGTTCTAAAAATAAATTACAGCATCATTGGAGGTGTACATCGATGACATGCTGGTCAAATCACTAAAAACCAAGCTCCACATTGGGCACCTTAAAGAAACGTGCCAAGTCCTTAAAGAATACCACATTAAGCTCAACCCCACCAAGTGTACCTTTGGGGTCTCTACGAAGAAATTCTTGGGTTTCATAGTCAATAGCATAGGAATCAAGGCTAATCAAGAAAAATTCAAAGTAGTGATGGATATGCAGCTACCTTCCAACACAAGGGAGGTTCAACGCTTGACAGGAATGATAGCGGTCCTAAGTCATTTTGTCTCCAGATTAAGCGACAAATGCTAGCCCTTCTTTCAAACCTTAAAAAATTTGTTCCAATGAGATATCTAATGCGAAGAGGCATTCAAAGCCCTTAAAAATTATCTGAGCTCACCCTCGATTTTGGTAAGTCCCTTGGAGGGGAAAGTACTCACCCTCTACCTCACAATTTTGGATTTCTCAACTAGTGCAACGCTAGTAAGAGAACGGGACAGAGCTCAGCAACCAATTTACTACTGTAGCAGAACTCTAAGGGGGCAGAGGAGAGGTTTCCAAAGATGGAGAAACTAGTCTTATCTCTGGTCACAGCTACGAGAAGGCTCAAACCATACTTTCAGGTTTACACCATTGAAGTCCTAATAAACAAGCCAATGAAACAAATATTGCATAAACCAGCATCTTCAAGGAGGTTGGACCAATGGGCCATAGAGCTCAGTGAATTCGATATCAGGTACAAATCCAGAGTCACAATCAAAGGGCTAATTCTGGCAGATTTCATCGCAAAACTCACTACGACCACAAAAGCACCTATGGAAACAACCCAGCTAGACCTAACCTCCCTACATGGAAGCTTTCAGTAGATGGAGATGACAATGCTCAGCGCAGGTTTGATTCTGACCTCTCTAGATGGAATAGATGTCAAGTATGCCCTCAGATTTGGATTCAAGGTCTCAAACAACGAAGTAGAATATGAAGTTGTCATTGATGGACTTAATCTGGCTCACTCAATTGAGGCAAAACAACTCAAAATTTACAGCGACTTCTAGCTCGTGGTGAAACAGATAGAGGAAACTTATGAGGCTAAGGGAGAAAGAATAATCTTGTACCTAAGAAAGATGCAAGACCTGATCAAAAAAATTGTTCAAGTTAAAATCAAATATGTCCTCAAAGCTGAGAACTTCTGAGCAGACACTCTGGCAAGGCTTGTTACAGCTTCCCAGGAAAACCTGGATAGATTAATCCCAATTGAACACCTAGCTGAACCATCTATAAGCCACGAAGACAAAGAGGTGTTCCAAGTATTGGCACTGCTGAGTTGGATGGACCCAATCAGAGAGTACCTTTAGAATAAAACCTTGCCAGAAGATCCCAAAGAGGTTGCGAAGCTAAGAGCCAGGTTATCCAGATTCACGATTCTACAAGGAAATCTGTATAAGCAAGGCTTTTTAGCACCTCTCCTCAAATGCGTACGAGATGAGGATGCTAATTACATACTTAGGAAAATCCACGAAAGAATTTACGACAATCATATCGGAGCTCAAGCTATGGCAAGGAAGGTGCTACGGCAAGGGTACTTTTGGCACGTTATGCTTAAAAATGCCACAAATGAGGTCAAAAGATGTAAGGTCTGCCAGATACATGCCAACATCCCTCATTGTCCACCAGAAATCCTAACCTTGGTGGTAAGTCCTTGGTTATTCCAACAATGGGGTCTGGACATACTTGGGCCCTTCCCCACAAGTATTGGACAGTGCAAGTTCGCCATCATTGGGGTATATTACTTCACCAAATGGGCAGAGATAGAGCCCTTGGCAACAATCACAGAGCAGAAGGTTCAAAACTTCACGTGAAAATATAATTTATAAGTTTGAGATAGCCAGAGCGATCGTCTCCAACAATGGAAAGTAATTCGACAATCCCAAGTTCAAAAAGTTATGTACCGAGCTAGGAATAAATAACTACTTCTCAGCTCTAGCTCATCCATAGTCCAACGGACAAGCAAATGTGAGCATCCGAACCATTAAACAAACCTGAAGACCAAGCTAGAAGCACTAAAATGGAAATGGGTGGAACACATCCCATAAGAATTATGGGCTTACAGAACAACTTTCAAATCAGAAACTCATGAAACTCCAGTTGCTTTAGCATTTGGAATCGAGGGAATGACAACTGTAGAGGTCAGTATTCCATCTCCTAGGACCGATTTCATAGAGCCTGAGCATAATAACCAGTCACTTCTACTAAATCTCGACTTCTTGGATGAAAGGAGAGTCGAGGCTTTGTGTCACATTATGAGTTACTAAAGGAAAAAAGCAAGACACAACAACAGAAGGGTCAGACACAGAAGCTTCAGATTTGGAAATCTGGTACTCATAAAAATCCTTCATGGGAGAAAGGACTCCACTCATGGGAAGTTAGGTCCCAATTGGAAAGGTCCCTACATCATTTCAAAAGTAATCATACCTGGGAATTACGAGTTGTAAACAGAGGAGGGAAAAATCCTACCTCACACTTGGAATGATGAACATTTGAAGAAATTTTTTTGGTAAATTCTTGTACGATTGCCTCCCCCAATAAAATGAAAAGTTACAGCTCAGTCAACATTTCACTTCCAACTCGAGCTCTTCGTCTCTTAACTTAAAGATGAGCTCTTCAACTCATAAATAAACGATGAGCTTTTCAGCTCATAAACTTACGATGAGCTCCTTAGCTCAAAAATAAACAATGAGCTCTTCAGCTCATAACTTAAAGATGAGCTCTTTAGCTCACAAATAAACGATGAGTTCTTTAGATCATAAACTTATGATGAGCTCTTCAGCTAATAAATAAACGATAAGTTCTTCAGCTCATAAACTTACGGTGAGCTCCTCAGGTCATAAGCAAACGATGAGCCCTTCAGCTCATAAATTAAAGATGAGCTCTTCATCTCATAAAATTACGATAAGCTCCTCAGCTCATAAACAAAATGATGAGTTTTTCAACTCATAAACAAAAGATGAGCTCTTCAGCTCATGAATAAACGATAAGCTCTTCAACTCATGAGCAAAAGATGAGTTCTTTAGCTCATAAACCTATAGTGAGCTCTTCAACTCATAAGCTCGTAAACATAGCAACATAAGAAAATTACAAAGAAATAAGCAAGGCCAAAAAAAGAGTGTTTTATTCATCAACGCAAAGGAGTACAAAAAAGTAAAAAGAAAAGGACCTAAGCTCCTCCATGCCTCCTCTTCAGCTCATATTTCTCCTCTTACAAACAAGCATTCATAACCTACAGACGAGCGTTCTATTACTTCATCTCATATCATTCCCTCTCCATTTTCGTGAGCAACTTAGAGAGCTTCAACTCAGTAACAGAAAATAAAATGTCATCGAATGGGGAACCTGACGACTAAGAGGAGGAACTGTTCCTCCTATGCTTCCTCGAAGATGTAGCAACGTCCTTGTCCTCATCTGATTCAACATAAGAAGAGTCAGGAGAGGTAAGGAAAGAGGCAAACTTCAGAGCAGCAGCAGTGACACTGAAAAAAAAGTTTTGCGGGGTAACGAGCGTTGAAAATGGAGCAGGCTCAACATGAGTGATTAATCCTAATTAATGCATGATTTAATTAAGTTAATAGGTCAATTGTGTTAGTTAAACAAAGCTAAACTAATCAAAATTAACCTATTAAGGTTAGTGTGTGAATTATGGATAATGCATTAATTGTTGTTCTTTTCAAGGTTTTATGCGTCAAAGCTACAAACTACCGGAGAGCCAAGGCTACAAATTTTAAGATGATAATTATTAAAGCTCTAAACAAAAAGAGATTAAAGTAATCCAAATGTCATATTTTAGAAGCTTGTGAAATGACAACTTTTGGAAGCTTGTGAATGACTACTTTTGGAAGATTGTGAATGACAACATTTGAAAATTTGTGAATGTCATCCCTTGGGCTTGTGTAACACCCCGTATTTTCTTTTATATATGTATATAGTTATATGATAGATAATTGTTGTGAAAATGAGTATATGTATAATGATGTAAGAATGAATTACATAGGTTAAAACATTAGAAATGAATAATTGGGAGACAAATGGATTTGGGAAGTTTAAATATTTTTAGGTCAAAATAATGTTTCCATTGAATCCAGAAGGTTGAAAAACCTTGAGAGAGGTAATATGAGGTGCATTGGAAGCTTGGAAGTTCTCTGGAATAAAAACACAAATTACGTAAATTTCGGGTATAAAATATTTTGGACACCTCTTAGTATTTTGGCAATAACTTTTTATCCTTATATCCAATTGATCTGAAATTTTTACAGTAGATAGTAGACATCAAGGGTTACAAAAGTGTCCCTAATAAAAAATTTTCAATTCAACCTATAAATAGCTCAAAACTTCACTGGAAGTCGAGGCAATCAAATGGTACCGGTACCCCGAAACCAGTAGCTAAACGGTACCGGTATCCAGTACCGGTACCGCTTCTCTGAAGCCTTCCAAACAGTTAAAAAGTCGGGATTTTGGGTTTTAAAATCCCATTCCAAGCCCTGTTTGCCCCATTCTTCATCTCATTCTCACCACAAACATCCTAGAGCCCTAGGAGGAGATAAAGAAAAGGAAAAACACCAAGATCAAGATAACTTCACACCTCATAAAAATTAAAACTGAAATTTCTCAAGAACACCATTCTTCTCCCCTCTTCCTATACCCTTTCACCACACTCTTACCCACATCTCTTACAACCCTAAGAAAAGACAGGAAGGAGAAGGAGAAGGGAGGAAGAAGATCTTTGGAGCTTGGGTTAGCTCAAAATTTTTGGATTCAAGGTAGGGTTTTCTTCCATTTTCATCCAATGATGTTAGGGTTATTATACATGTATATTTTGACTCTAAATAGTATGTATTTGTTATGGGTTCATTGTTTCTTAGTATTTTTATAAACATTCACATGATTTGAACAAAATAATGGTTTAAAATCCATCAAACCCTAGTTTTTGGGGGAAATATGAATTTCTTTCTATATCTTCACATCCTCTTGATTTCTAAAATGCTAGAGTTTTTTGTTGGGTATTAAAATGGTAGTATTGATGATCTCATGCCTATTTCCTTTAAACTTGTCTTTTGTAACATGATTTGTGAAATGAGTATATTTCCTTAAATTGTTTTATTATGTACAATGCTTGTGAAAGTTGAAAAAGTTGTGAAATTACTTATATATGAGGTTTTGAGTATATTATTGGTATGTTACTCTTGTGTATGGTGTTGTGAGGGACTTGAATTACTTCAAGATCTGCCGTAGGGTGTTAGAGGTCAGTCTATCCCAGTGAGGGTGAAATGGTTACCTAATGCCCATAATGGATTGTTGTTTGTGAGAGCAACCATTATTGTTTACTTTCGAGACAAAAGGGGTTAGTATACTAGATCCTTGGGAGGATTTCGTCAATGCCGCTGGAGGCGGTATACGCCCTTCCTAAAGAGATATAGGTGAACTAGATAGAATCGTTGGGTAGATTCATGAGAAGCAACGGCCTACTTAAGTGGTACCAAATAAAAATTATTATTCTTTGTACCAAATATTATTTCTCTAAGAGTTTTGGGTAGTATGGGATGCCGCGATAACTTGTGAAAATGGTGTATGGTGGATTGGATTATGCTGGAAATTATTTGTCAATTAAAGTTGATTTTATTCTCTTCCAATTCTTTATTATTGTACAAACTTGAGATCTCTTTTAAAATTTCCTTATTTTATTTCAAAATTCATTGATATGTATGTGCGAAATGAGACCTACCTGTTTTACTTGATTTCAAAACCTTGAATGGGTTTGAAAGGATTTTCCTGCAGAGTCTTGTACTCATCCCCCTACCTACAAATATTTCAGATTGTACTCTTGAGGAGCAGTTAGGACTCGAGGAGCCCGTACCCTGGTAGATTCAGCAAGACGGGAGTGTGGATCCCGGGGAGGACTCTTAGCTGGACACTATATTTTGTTCTAGACTAGGGTATTATTTTGAAACAATGTAAAGTATAGCTATATTTTGTAATTCCGCTGCATTATCATAGTTATTTGATTTTGGGGATGTAAAGGCCATAGCTTGGCCTATTCTTTTGGGATAACATGTAAATTTGATGAATTAATTTTATGGTAAGTAAATGGACCCGGTGTGGTCATTATAGTAGACTTGCACAGGTTGAATTTTGTGGTAGAGCTCCCCGTACAAGGGAAACTCTGCCCGAATTTTGTTATAATATAAATTGTTGATGTAATGTTGATGGATTACTTAGTGCTCTCATGCTTAAATGGTTATTAGAATGTAATGCCGTCCAGGGTGATATTTGGGGCATTACAGCTTGTGAATGGTATTTTTGGGGTTTGTAAATTTTATCCCTTGGGGTTTGTAAAGGCTTGCCTATAAATACCACCCCTTTGTGGCTTGTAGAGATATAAGTTTTTTGCTAGGAGAAAGTTTTTGCTAAAGAAGTTTTTGCTATATAAGTTTTTGCTAGAGTTCTTGATTGTGGACATCCCTCCAAGTTGTTATTGCTTTCTTTGTATTGTTACTTTCTTTTATGATATTATCATCTCTTGGTTGTGGAATACCCGCCAATCAATTATTGCTTTCTTTTAATTTAGGTCTTGTTTTATTTTACTTCCATTATTGGAGCTTCTTTATTCCCTTAGAGGAGTGAAACTCTTCCACTTTTTTAGAGCTTTACCGAAGCCGTGAATGGTGGAACGTGATTCACTCATTCTTTGTCGAAGATCGTTTATATTGATGCATTTTGGTTATTGCTTTCTTTTATTGTGTTATTATCTCTTGGTTATGGAATACCCGTCAATTAATTATTGCTTTCTTTTAATTTAAATCTTGTTTTATTTTAATTCCATTGTTGGAGCTTCTTTCTTCCCTTTGAGGAGTGAAACTCTTCCACTTTTCTAGAGCTTCACCGAAGTCATGAAGGGTGAAACGTGATTCACTCATTCTTTGTCGAAGATTGGTTATATTGATGCAATTCGTTTATGTTTAGTTCTAACCTTTATTTATTCATAATGTCTTCCCATTTAATTATTGTCTTTACTTTAACTATGAGTAGCTAAGTTTTTAGTTGGATAATCCAAGGGAGACCTCCTCTTGGATATATCATTTTAACTCATTGTCTTTCCTACTTTCGGTGTACGATGGTTCGGTTTGACTGGGTTGACAGTGGATGTAGTTGTGAGTCCTTGATATCCCGTAGGCCTGGTCACGGGTTATGCTTTGGATCCTCATCATCTCGTCCCTAGCTTCTCACGAATCAATCATTCATCTATGCACCAATAGAGGAAGGTTTCGAGTTGAATCGAGATTCCCATTTGAATGACATCTTTGGATTAGCCAACACTTGTTTTCATTTTATTATCACAACTTAAACCACCACCAAATTTTAAAACAAAATAATTTTTTTCTTTTCTTTAATAAAAATCACCTTCATAATGGTTCACTTCCTTCCTTGAGGAGACGACCTTGGAATACTTTTTCAAGTAAAACACGACCCACGAAAGTCTCCTTGCGATTGGGGAGCACTTTTGTTCACACACGCACACACACACACATTTCATTCACCCCATTCCATTTTCTCCTTGCCCTTTCTTTTGACATCGTTCCAAGGGAGAGTGACACTCCCCCTCACACATACATCATACATATATCAAGAGAGATGTTAGTAAGTTAGGAACAACAGAGAAAATACTCAATCAATGAGCTACCTAGATAACCCTCACCAGCTCTACGTGCATAGAAGAAGCACAATAAAAACCAGTCACCATGGCTAGAACAAAATTAATTCTAAGCCTCTACCTCTGTGGGAAAAGCACCCCCAAGAATGACGAACCCTACAGCGTGTGCAGCACTACTCAATAGACCTCCAAGAATCACCAGAGGTGAAGAAAAAGTGTTGAGCCTATCCTTCAAGAGATGGGGAACATCGAGGACCAGCGGAGGATCAAAGTAGTGCCTCCATCTAAAGCAGTTGAAGCAAGGGAACTTGTCCTCATCAAGCTCATAGAAATACTGAATCTCAACAACAGTAGGGAATTTGTCGTTGCCTTGTAGACGCCAAAAAAGAAAAAAGCTGATCATTACACCCCACCCTTAAGGAGATAGACAATTGGGGCACAACTCATAGAAGGCAAGTATTCACCCAATGGATAGATGGATGGGGCAGATGAAGAAATAGAATACAAGGTACAAAAGAAAAAAAAATAACAACAAACAAAAGTTCCTCAAAAAAACCTAACTCTTTGTAGTAGGAGCAGAAGAAGCGTTTGAGAGCTCAGTAGTAGAAGCTCTAGAAAGTTCAGGAGCAGGTAATGGGAGATAGACCTCAGGAAGAACAAGAGCAGGAGCCTCAACTCCAACTAGGGGCAAAGTCAACCTAGGAGCCTAAGCGGCGAAGTCGGCAAGGTTATCACTAGAAACAAGAACATCAGTAGAGGCATCAACAGGAATGACGAATAGTTTGGCAATTTCAATAGTAGAATTTGAAGCGGGATCAAGAGCTGTAGAAATAGCAAGAGTAAAAGAAACCACTTGGGCAATGACCTCAGCAATAGAGGTAGGTACCTCAGCGCCCCTAGGAGCAAGCTCAGAAGTAGAGTGAGCTAAAGCACTAGCCAATTTCTCAACACTTGGTACCTTCTCGTCCTCATCTGAAGGGGGGTTCAAAATCAAAATTCAAGTCTAGATACGCCCGTATAGCTTGACCTTAGAAAACAAGGTACCTAGTAGCCCACTTGGTGGTGACATCATCTGCTAGCTTGGCCATCAGAACATCTTTCTATTTAACAACAGCTCTCTCCACCTCCAGTTCACTCCAAATAGAGCGATTTGTTTCAGCCAAAACGTCGTATTCCCTTTCATGCCCACATAAGAATCCAAAGCCTCAAAGGTCTCCTTGCGCGCTTTAACCCAGTCAGCAGTTTTTAACCTGATGTCGTCATTGTTCTTATCCCTATCCTTACTTCTCTCTTTCTCGACCTCCAATCCATTAATAATAGAAGTTTGCCTCTCCACCTGTGAATGTAGGTCCTGAACTTGAGCCTTGAGGGCATCATTGGCAATTGCCATCTCAGCAGTCTTTAGCTCAAAAGCCTTCAGCGCCCTAGCAAAGCTCTCCAAAGCTCCGATCCGACTGAGCAAAGCACTCACATGGATGACCAACTGAGAACAGACATAACAAAAGGCTAAAGTTAACATAAAGTGAAAATGCAAGATAGGAATGGAACATGAAAAGATCATAAAATTATAGAAGTAGGCCGTCTAAGGCCGTGGTGATGGAAATTCCCAAGGGCATAGTGGCGGCCCTTTGAATATCAGACTTAGATGATAGAGACAATATCCGCAACACTTTTCATGTTATTAGTCACGAAGCCCTCGTCTTTCTCAACCTTGGAACCACTTAGAGGGAGTTGATGGGACTTCTCAACTAACCTAGAGGAGGTAGACCCAGGTAAAATGCGGGGCAATCGCCTCTAAGGCTCCCTTGACCTCTGTCAAGCAAAAAAAAGTCAGAGCTGCACCTTGTTCAAAAGCCCCCTCCAAAAAAGGGAGGCACAGTCCCTTGAGGAAAAAAGGTTTGTGCGGCCTTTGGTGAGCTCGGCTGAGGAATAAGAGCCGCGTGGGACGAAAGGCGAGAAGCAGGAGGCACCTTTAACCTCAGCACCCTAGGTGAGGGGATAAAACCACTTCCTGACCCCACTCGGCCTTACGTTTACCCCCACTCCTGATTTTCTTTAACATGTCAACATTTGCCTTAAATCTTTTGAAGTAGGTTCCATTGAGGTAGAGCCTAGAAACCCAAAACAAAAAAATCAGAAAGGAAGAAAGAACAAGTGAGATGAAAGTTAATGACAAAAGGAGGAAGTACTCCCTGCCGCCTCCTCTACTTCACCAACAAAAATGGGAACAAGGGTCTTAACCCTCACCTCTGGAAGACTAAACTCAAGTTCAGTAAGCACTTTGGGCTTGATGAGCTCTGAATATATCTCTGGATCGCAGCCTTTTAAGTTCAGCAAAAACAAAATAAGCAGAACAAGGTCAGCAAAATAAAGGGCCAATGTTGATCCAAGTTTACTCAAACAGGGCTTACCTAGGTTATCAAGGGTAGACCAGGTCCGAGGCACTGGGAGGATGTCAACCATATCTTCGGGATTGTATTCTCATTCTCTGTCCCACACAAATAAGAAGAGTTTCTTCCAACCCTTGTGGAAGCTTGGGAGGTCAATAATGATGGTTCGAGTTTTTACCCGTTTGAAAACGTACAAGAAGCCTTCAAAATGAGTGTATTTGACATTGAAGAACTTCATAAGCAAAGGCATGGTAGGAACTCCAAAAATTGGCGGAAAGTTGAGTAGGGCAAACATTAAAATATTGAAGGACACTCTTAAGAAAATGGTGTATTGGAAAACAAAATTCATTCTCGAAAGCCACCACAAAGAAGCAGACCTTCTTAGGGATTAGGGAGTCATATCAAGTGCCCACATTAGGGCACCAGTACTGCAAATCCTGAGAAAAACTAAAGCGAGCAGATAAAACCTTCATGTAAAGGGGTGTGACCTCGCTAAAACCCATGAGGTCTACAGCTCTGGGGCAGCCCCTGCACCTTCAGCACTACTAGAAATCCCAACACTATTCATTTTGGATTTCCACTTCCTGGATTTCTGGGGCACATGGGAGTATGATGAGAGGAGATCCTCAGCTACGTCCTTAGCATCAACGGAATCGACATCAGGAAAATTATCATTCTCCTCACCCATGTCTTATTCTCCAGCAGACCTCTCGCCCATGGCAAGAGAGACCAATAAAGTGGTAGCTTCTGAAGAGCTAGACATGATGGGATTAGAAAAGGGATGGTAAAAGGAGGAGTAAAGAAAGGGGACACTAGCAAACAATCCCTGAGAGTCATGGGGGGTCAAGACAGCAACGACCAATTAGGAAGATTCTAGTAGTGGAATAAGGGTCCAGAAAGAGGGGAAGATGGGACAAGTAGTAGCCTCAATTCTTAAAGTAGCAAAAATGAAAGGTCCAAAAATGAAACCACCACCTCAGATTCGAGGGATCCATAATGATGAAATGAACAAGAATCGAGAAGCGTACCTAACAAATAATGATCGACAAATCGAAGCCCAAAGCAAAATCAGAGAGCAAGCCTCGCAAAGATTTCGAATCAAATCAAGGGAAGTCGATCTTTAACAAAACCTTAAGATGACCAGCAGATTGGGGAAGCTAAAATAGCAAGGAAGAGTGAAGGTAAAGCCTGGAGAGAAAAATATAAAGGAGAAATGAGACGGTTGCCATCATCTCAGAGGCATTTAAAGCCTAGTGTACGTGGGTCTTTGAAGCATGGGACATATGCGAGAAACAAGGAGGAAATGATTGCACAAAACCATTAAAAACATCTCCTCAAGCATAGATCGAGGTCCCCACATAAAGGCTTAGCTCGACCCAACTACAGCTCAGCCCCTACTCAAAACCACTCTAACCAGGGACTGGGGGCAACTAATGATACCTAGAAGAAATTCCAAGTTTGAGCTCGGGAGTTGAGGTCAGGAAGAGAGCTCAGCCAAGAGAGCTTGAGCTCAAAGGTCCAGACCTTGGGCTTCCTCGACTTGTACCCCAAAGGAAATTAGTGGAAGACAACTGGAAACCACAAAGCGCTCCCTCAATGGCAGTAAAATTCAGTCTAAGAGCCAGATCCTCAATCGCCTAAACCACTGCATGAAATCAAGTGAGATGTTACAAGTAGGAGGCGAAGATCTCGTCACAGGTCCCATGGAATTAGGAACTAGGCTATAAATATTGTACAATATCCTCACTTCAGGGCAGACAACCAAAATTGTATCAAGAAGACCGTGCAATCCCTTCATAAATCATCAATACAATTTCAAGGACCAAGAAACTTCATTGAAGAGTGGATTAACCGAGCTCCCGAGCTGGTGAACCACTATAATTCTTTTGTGCAATCCATCCCTTATACCTGAATCACCACATTATTCTCATAAGCTTTGTAGCTCAGATCAAATCCTATTGTTTATATAAATTATGCTCAAACAAGTTTTAGACACCATCAGAAATAATAACATCTTTATAAATTGTGATAAAATTTAATTCGATTAGGATAAAAAACATTATCCTCTTAACAAATTGATAAGTGACATAGGAGTTAACTTCTAATAGGACTCAAAATCTTTCTTGCCAACTAGTGGACTCAACAGCTCAATTCCAAAAACACTCATAGCTCAACCAACAGTTCCCCTACCTCAGTCAACAACTTCTCTAGCTCCCCCACTCTATAGCTCAATCAAGTCCTATCCGCGGGAAGAAGCATAGATTTGGATAAGGTCAGATCCCCAATAGATAAGACCAAATCAAGAGGCAAAAAAGTTTATCATGTGATAACTATAAGAAATGCTTACAGAGTAAGAACTATGCAAGTGCTACAACCAAGACTAGACTAAAAGTAATGGAGGAATTGTTGTGTTGCATTCTCATTGATTCCTTATATTTATACCTATACAATTGTCTTGCGTGTAAAGCATTTACAAAAGAATATTCTAACCAATCCTAAATCAATGGCTTAACTAATTCTGGCAAGCTGTACAAAATATATGATAGAAATAAAGGAAAACTTCTCCAGTCAATCAAAGAAGATTCTTTCATTTTCTTTTCGTGTAGATTCTTATGATCCTAATTTCCTTCTAGAGATTATGGTCCATGCTGAATAGGCAGACCCTTCATCCTTAGCTGGAAGCATTCTTGGCAATTACTTCTCCATTCTTCATATTTCAACAGCCCCCCTCAAGATGGAGAGTAGATGTTTTCTACTCCCATCTTGGATAGATGAGAGAAAAAGTTGGCATAACACAAAGGCTTGGTTAACATATCAGCAACTTGAGAGGCACTGTTTACATGCTCAGTTACAATACTCCCATCTTGAACTTTATCACAGACCAAATGGCATTCAAGCTCTATGTTTTTGGTCCTCCTTGTGGAAAATCAGGTTTACTGCAATGTGTAATGCAGCTTTATTATCACAAAATAGCACAGTTGCTTGAGGATGTTCTATTTGTAAATCATGAAGTAAGTATCTAAGCCAACTTAATTCATAGCACACACTGGCCATGGCCCTATGTTCAGCCTCAGCTGAGGACCTAGATATTTTGTTCTATTTCTTGGATTTCCAAGACACCAAAGAAGAGTCAATGAAAACGCAATACCATGTCACTGATCTTCTCATATTTGGGCATGCCCCCCTGTCCGAATCACTGTAAGCTCTAAGTTTTATGTTGGATGCCGAAGAATAAAACAATCGCTGTCTTGTTGTTCCTTTAATGTACCTCAATACTTTGTGAGCTTCATTTAAATGTGGGAGCCTAGGAGTCTGCATAAATTAGCTCAATAATTGGACTGCATATGAAATGTCAGGTCCGCTTATGGTCAAATAGAGCAATCTTTCAATGAGTCTCCTGTAAATTGAAGGATCGGGGATAGGATCTCCTTCATCCTTTGAAAGTTTGAAGTTTTGATCAAGTGGTATTTTGGTTGGTTTTGATCCAATTGTTCTAGAATTTGCTAATATGTCTAGCGCATATTTTCTTTGGCAAATATAAATTCTCTTCTCTGTTCTTGCTGCCTCTATACCGAGAAAATACTTCAATATCCCCAGGTCTTTGGTTTTGAATTTATCATTGAGAGAGGCTTTGAGAAATGAGATGATATTCATGTCATTGCCAGCTACTATGATGTCGTCCACATAAACCAAAACTGGAGTAAAGGAGTCTTTGATGGCTCTTGTGAACAAACTATAGTCTGCCTTGGACTGTTGGAAGCCTTGTTGGACAATAAAATCAGATAGCCTAGAATTCCACTGCCGTGAAGCTTGCTTTAAGTCATATAAACTTTTCTTAAGCTTGCAAACCTTTGACTACCCCTCCTTAGAATACCCCTGTAGCATTTCCATATATACTTCCTCCTCTAGATCTCCATGTAAGAACACATTATTTACATTGAACTGGTACAAAAACCATCCTTTAGCTACTGCCACAGCAAGTAAGGTACAAACAGTTACCATTTTTGCAACTAAGGAGAAGGTTTCATGGTAGTCTAGCTCCTGCTGCATATACCCCTTAGCTACTAGTCTAGCTTTATACCTTTCAATGTTTTCATCAGCCTTGAATTTAATTTTTAAACCCACTTACATGCCACCTTTCCAGGAGGTAAGTCAATAATAACCCAAGTGTTATTCAATTCTAGAGCATCTATCTCAGCTTGCAAAGGCTTTAAGCCACTCAACACATTTCTAGGCTTGTTGGTAGGAACTAGGCTTAATGTGTGTTGAAATAGAAATGACAAAGGCTTTATGATTACTTGACAGTTTATGATATGACAATGTAGCACATAAAGGAGAAGGAGTACCTGACTTTTTATAGACTGTGAATGAAAAAGTGAGGAGGCCTGCTGACAAATAAAGTGTTGTAGATGTAAGGGTGATTTCCTATTTCTGGTGGATTTTCTAGGAAAATGAGGGATCATGGTGGTGGCTTAGGAAGGCTTTGTAAGTGGTTCTACCTCTGTTTCAGGATCAATATTCTCAGATACGTGGTTTGATTCTTCTGCAGTCTGAACCTCAGGTTGGAGACTTTGGCCATTTGGGTAGTCTAAATCAATGTCTGTTGGTTGAGTGAAAGGTAATTCGAGAGTACTTGGTAGGGTATGACTTGTGTCTGCACTGGTGTCTTTGTAGGGAAATATACTCTCATGGAAAACGACATTCCTAGAAATAAATTGCTTCTTGGTTTGTAAATCTAATAACTTGTAACCCTTAATCCCAAAAGGGTACCCCAAAAACATGCACTTTTTAGCCCTTGGGTCAAATTTGCATCTATTATGAGTAAGGGTAGAAGCATATGCTAGGCATCTAAACACTATAAGGTGTGAATAATTTGGCTTGGTTTTGAAGAGGAGTTCAAATGGTGTTTTTTTTTTAAGAAGAGGTAAAGAGGTTATGTTTATAAGATATACGGCTATAAGAATGCAGTCACTCCAGTACTTCATAGGGACCCCACTCTGAATTTTAGAGCTCTAGCCACATTTAAGATGTGCTGATGCTTTGTATCTACTATTGCATTTTGTTGTGGGGTCTCTACACACGAATTTTGGTGAATGATACTCCTCTCAAGATAAATTGTTTCATATCAAACTCACCCCCATTGTCACTCCTTACAATTTTGATTTTGGATCCAAATTGGGTCTCAATCATGACACAAAAGTTTTGTAAAGCATTAGTAGCATCTGATTTGATACTTAACAAATAAGCCCAAGGACAATGACTAAAATCGTCCACAATAGAGAGAAAATATCTTGATCCATCATGAGCAATTTCATTACAGGGACCCCACAAGTCACAATTAATCAATTCAAAATTGTTTTGGGTTTTATGTTGGCTGACAAAAAAAGGTAACTTATGAAGCTTAGCTAAAGGGCAAATAGAATAAGGCTCATTTGTACTGGTAGCCTTGGGAACAATATCAAGCTTTATTAAGTCTATTCTAGAATCTAAAGGATGACCCAACCTATAATGCTAAAGATTGAAATCATCATGACTACTAGCAACTGAAGCTGAAATGTTTGTTTTGCTGGCCATGGAAGATAAGACTTCAATCAAGGCTGTGGGAGAAATATCCTTTTGGAGAAGAAGATATAGACCTTGCCTCAGCTCACCCATTCTAGTCATCTTCCAAGTTGAAAGGTCATGTAAAAAACATAATTGAGGGAAGAAAATGAGACAACATTTAGAAGTTTGAGCTACTTTCCTAGCAGATATCAAGTTGAAAGAAAAGGATGGGACACACAAAATGTCTTCCAAGATCAATGTTTTTGTTACCTTGACAATTCCAATATGAGCGACAGTAGCAACATCTCCATTTGGGAGTGCCATAGAGTGAGAAATTCCTGCCTTAATGCTTGTGAACAATGTAGTCGAACAAATCATGTGATATGTTGCTCCAGTGTCCACAACCCAAGGCACATCAGAAAGATTATTTGGTTTGGTACTATAAACAGCGAGACATAGAGAGATACTAAAGATTTTGGGCATTTCAACCTGATCCGAAGAAGCATAAGCATGAGTGTTCTGAGGTTTGAGTAAAGCCATAAGCTGAGCATATTGCCCATGAGTTAAAGATACTTGATTATTGTCACTTATTTGTTCTTGTCTAGATGACAGAAGAGCAGTGACTTGATTAGAAAAGCTTTCATTTCCTCTTTTCTTGCCAAGAAATTTGTGGCTTGGAGGGTATCCATGTATTTTAAAGCATTTTTCTATTGTGTGCCCAGGCATTTGACAGTGCGTACATGTTGGCCTATTAGGATTTGCCCTGAAAGACCTCTCAATAGAGTGTCGTGACATCTTGCAGAATGTGCAGTAATATTTCTTCTGAGGAACTCCATTTTGCCTTCCAATATCTTCTCCATATGCTGCAATTGCTACGGTCTCAGTGGTAAGAGCATCAACAGAAGTCTGCCTCTCTTCTCTTCTCGTTGGATGATCGAGTAAACCTCATTAAGACTTGGAAAGGGCTTAATTAGTAAAATCTAAGCCTTAAGATCCTTGTACGAATCATGAAGACCCACATTAATTCATCGAGAAGAGTTTTCAATTTTGAGAAATACATACTCACAATGTCTTGGTTTTGTACCAAGGTTGCAATTTCCTGCTTCACTTTATAAATCTGAGGTGCATTTTGCTGTCCAAAATACTGCTCAAGCTCCAGCCACAATTGATGAGCCGTCTCAGCATAAAGAGTGTTTGATTTTATATCAACTGACATCGTGTTCTGCAGCCAAGTGATGATAATGACATTGCAACGGAGCCAGTGTTCCATCAATGGACCATCTGCATTTGGTGGTTCACAAATAGTTCCATCGACAAAACCCAACTTATTTTTTATTCGAAGGGCCCTTCTCATTGATCTTGCCCTGGAGTAATAGATGTTGAAATCCAACATTTGGGTGACAAAAGAGGGCTCCAGAGCTATCATTATTTCCAATGAAAAATGGGTTGTTTGGTTGTGATGGGTCAATAGTGTTTGTATTTGTGGCCTGATTTTGATTGGCATTTGTGGTTGAGGATTGATTTTGATTGGCACTTGTGTTTGAAGAATCGTCTTGAGACATCCTTACTCTGATACCATATAAGAAATTCTTACAAAGTAAGAACTATGCAAGTGCTGCAACCAAGACTAGACTAAAAGTAATGGAGGAATTGTTGTGTTGCATTCTCATTGCTTCCCTGTATTTATACCTATACAATTGTCTTGTCTGTAAAGCATTTACAAAGAAATATTCTAACCAATCCAAAATCAATAGCTAAACTAATTCTGGCAAGCTGTACAAAATATATGACAAAAATAAAGAAGGAAAACGTCTTTAGTCAATCAAAGAAGATTCTTTCATTTTCTTTTCTTGTAGATTGTTGTGATCCCAAATTCCTTCTAGAGATTATGGTCCATGTTGAATAGGCAGACCCTTCAACCTTGGCTAGAAGGCTTATTGGCAATTACTTCTCTATTCTTCATATTTCAACACTAACCCTAAATTTTATAAAAAGGGGAATGTTATGGCTAAAGTGGTACGCAAAATTCAACTCTTTAATTACTAACTTTCTTTGAATGCTTTCTAACTTAAACTCCGGTCTTCGACCCTTCAGTTTCCGGTCTTCGACTTCCTTTTTAGGTAATCGAGGTCCCTCAATTCGACAGTGTATGAGCCCCTCAAAAATCACAATCAACTGGAATCATTTTTTTCCCTTTTTTTTTTGGTCAGATGGAAATCACTTTACATCATCAATGGGCCATTTGTTAGTAACACACTATTATTTTTCTTTTGCGAAAATTTTATTCACCCTCTACAGTTAACCTTATCTTCACAGACAACCCCTTATATTCTAAAACTTCATTGTTATCCCTTACCAGTTGTTACCCTCTGACAGTGCAAAAAAATAATAACTTTACTAAGATGCCCATGAAATTTTAGTTTATTTATGCATTAAAGTGTAATTTTGGAATTTTGTAAGAATCTCGAGTTATGTCATTCATTTTTTGTCGTGTCAGAAACGATTGTAAAGTGTAGGGGTGGAGGTGTAAATGAAATGACAATAAAAACAAGAAGATGCAATAAAGTTTCAAAATATTCAGCGGTGTATGGTTAACTTCAGGGGGTGCAGAGGAAATTTTCCCTTCTATTCTCTATTTGAACGTCACAATTTTTTTTATGCTTGATTCAAGTTCATTCAACAAATTACAAGTGTTCAAGAACTTTTGCAAGAACTTTTGTGTTCTTGCGGAGCAAAATAAGAGCCATCCGTTTCAAGTGAGAAGCACTAGCAAACAAAGCCCAAGACATGCCAACTCAGGACTATCTTACTGCTATGTGAAATATTCACCAGCTCAGTTTCAGTACATTTCCAAAACTAAAAGACCACATCACTCAGCCAAGCACAAGACCTCAACAAGTGAAACCAACACGAATAGAACCGGTTAAACTCTACATAAAGGCAAGTCTCACGCACCTTGAAGGTATACAATCCAACAAAAAAAAAAACACATAAGCATCGGTCGAGATCCCATCCTCTTACTTAACTGTTGACCTGATTCCAAAATCAACATTAACCATAGCTAATTGAAATCTACAAATAGGAAAGAGGGATAGAGCTTGAGTAACCATAATGTTTATGAACATTGGTTTTCTCAAATAAGGATATAGACAATTCCAAAGCCAAAGTAGAATCAATTGAAAACACACCCAAATACAATGTATTTCATCAAAACACATACAGCCTTGCAGGCATATGCAAATATTTCCAAGATATATGAATGCCAACTGAATGGCTTCAAAATGCATAAAGCAGAAACAACAATTTCAGAAACAGTACATTAACTTCTCGCCTGAGCAGGAAGACGCACATGAACTCAGGACTTGCTGCCACTTCTTTATTTCCAGTCACCTGCATCAAATGTTACAAACAAATTTATATGCGCGATATTTTATCAACAAGGGTATAGTTGTGTTGAGCAATTGGAAGGAGAGTAGTAGGAAAGTGAATACCTATAATAGGTTACCATGAAAATGATAAAATAGTTGGGTACCAAGTTAGCGGGATGTTGAAAATTAAACTTGATTTAGCTAGAAATTTTAGAATTTAGTTTCCAAAAGTCATCTTGGAAATATGAAAGTCATTAAATATAGAGATATGAACTTAAGTCAAACTACCCATGGTTCCTGTATCCTAGAAAAACTCATGTATCTTATCATTTTTCTCTAAGTGGAATAAAAAACTTCAAGTGTACTTCTTTCCTTACCACTTCCTCCATTGTACGGTGAGTGTGTGCGTGTTAGCCTTCCTTGATTTCCTACACAGAAGTGCCTCTTTATTTAGAACCAAGTAGAGTGGCCCCTTCCACCATCGCACTGAACTTACTTGGTCAAAAAGATTGCCATCATTGAAGAAGCTATGAGTACTTGCTCAAATTGAGTTTCCCCTCTTCAACTAATATGGAGGTTGAAAATTTCATTCAACAAGCTATTTCTAGCAAAGGGATAAGCGGTCCATGTCCCTCTCAAGTTTGAAATCGAGTAAATAAGTTCACCAATATGACAAATGCATACATAGGCAGGGGTGGTCTTCTCTTCGAAGATACTTTCAAATGAAACAAATGTTGGAATGTGACTAAAATCTCTCGATATTAATGAAGTCACGGTTGGAGGTCAAATCCGGAATATATAAAACCCGAATCCGTTGATTAAATATTACATTATTCATGACATATATCATAAATGCATTTTTTGTCAAATTATTATATATTAATTAATTATTTTATAATGATGCATGCATACATATATTACATTAATATAATTACATGTTTGGATGAATCTTTTCTAGTCAATATGGATGACTTGGTTAGAGGGACCCACCAAATAGTGAAAGACTAATCAATCATACTTGGAATATAATTAGTCTACTTTAACTGAAGAGGGTTCAGAAAATACAGGTGTAGTTGAGAAAATAT
This sequence comes from Ilex asprella, assembly GCA_023539305.1. Lineage (NCBI taxonomy): Eukaryota > Viridiplantae > Streptophyta > Magnoliopsida > Aquifoliales > Aquifoliaceae > Ilex > Ilex asprella. Next base: position 9,103,244 of record CM042186.1, read on the forward strand.
AGGAAAGTTGAGGATATTTTTTTGAATGGTAATAGTGAATGGTAACGGCTAGTTGAATCCTCCCTTATAAATAAGATTTTCTGCAAACAGAGATAACACACCAAAAAAATACTCAATTTGTGAGAAAACTAATTGAGGGAAAATCTCAACCCTATTGCTTTCATATCAAAGAGAATTTTTAATTCTCAAAGACTATCTCCTCATTCATCAAATTATGTTCTATATATTCCTTACAACAAAGAGAGTCTAAAGTTGATAACACAGAGAACGTGCAACCCTCTTTAGGAGTAAATATGCTCCCAGTTTCAAATGCACTAACTAACAGGCCATTATTTTCAAAGGATAAATCTAAGTTGCCAAATAACAAGGATAAAAATATCACAGTAATATGCTATAATTTACAAAACAAAGGGTTTGAACATCCACCATTGTCATACGGAAAATGGTAAACAGACACGCACATACATATATTGTGTGTGTATATATACCTAACAGGATAAAATTCACATGCAGCCTAAAATGTAAAACAGTTAGAAGTTGACAGATGAACAGTCTCACGTGAAGGATACAAAAGAAGGAAGTAGAAATAAAAAAGAACAAGACAAGAAATAATTTCTCTAAAGCTTGAAAGAAATCTGACACACATATAGAGAGGCATGACTTTGTTCATTTTCCACATAGAATAACCAATGACAGGAGCAGCATCCAAGATAACTGGCTTGTACAAGCGTGGGAATCATCAAAGATCACAAAACAAAATACACATAATGCTCTTCAGAAAAGCAGGAGTTAAGAAACTGCAACTGGGTAAGGACTGGGGATTCCATTGCATAGAATCCCAGATCAGGTGACAGTAGACTAATAAAAAGTGCGCAAGGTATTTCTATTTAGGAGAAGGGAAGACATCCATTGGCCAACGCAACTAGCAAGGGTGTAAATATAGGTTTGCTTGAATTAAGAACAGAAACAAACGTTTCTTTGAATTAACTACAAAAGAAATCAAAGGCTGTATAAGGGAGATACATTCGAAAAGTTTTATAGTAGCATGCTATTCCAAAAACTGACAACCTCAGCATATTGGCTAACCCCCAACAAGTTCGGGGGATAGTACTCCAGAAGAAATAAAATTCCCAAACAGATGCAGAATGAAAACGAGAAGACGAGAGAAAACTGATGTTTTGTATAGAGAAAATGAGAAACAAAAAGATGTTGCTATCTGTTTCCCTTATAAATAACTTCTTATGCTCCAGTAAATCAATTGGAAGAGTTCTTAGCACTACTGCAATCAGGAGGGGTTAATTGAGGTATTTGCTCTTACAGGCATTTCATGGCACGACAAAAAGTAGTGCATTTGGAGACAAACGCTTTCTTAAAAACCAGTATTCTCTTTTCCTTAAGTATTCTGCACAAATTGTCTAGGGAAATCACAGAATTTCGGGTTGAAGAAACATTTCCGATCTCTCATACAAATAACTTCTTATGCTCCAGTAATCAATTGGAAGAGTTCTTAGCACTACTGCAATCAGGAGGGGTAAATTGAGGTATTTGCTCTTACAGGCATTTCATGGCACGACAAAAAGTAGTGCATTTGGAAACAAACGCTTTCTTAAAAACCAGTATTCTCTTTTCCTTAAGTATTCTACACAAATTCTCTAGGGAAATCACAGAATTTCGGGTTGAAGAAACATTTCCAATCTCTCTTGCATACACATACAACCCCCCCCCCCCCAAAATGTACCCTTGGGTTAATGTTTTACCTACAAATAGAAATGGTTCTACACTATTTTTATCAAATGAGAAGTCAGAAACAAGGGAAGATGAAAATCCAAAGTACACATGTTCGGTCACCCTATTTATCCAACACATTCCCACAGTTTCAAAATGCAATCACAGAGAAATATTTGCTTACAAGTTGGTTACATTCTGTGAAACTTGACAAGACAAATATAACACACCATCGTAAGAGAGTATGCTTCTAGTTCAAAATCAAAATTCGTGGATGATAGGATGAGGACTCTAATTAACCTAAAACCATGCTTTGATGAAAGATTCAAAATGGACCGTCTATATAGAGTTACACTAGCCTAGCATAGTTCCAATCCTTAAATCTCAAAAAACAAAAATTAAAATATCCTTAATTCTTCACTGCTAGTGTAGTGCAAGTACCATGAAAATCAACCCATGACAGTAGAGTCCTCAACTACCCATTAGGCCATTACCTGTACACCACCAATTCAATAGCTCCCCACATTTCAGCCAAGAAAGCCAAACATGTGCAACTAAATGGAATTGACCTTTCAGTCAAAAATCTACCGGCACTATTTCTTTGCTAATGACTCCATAGCATAGATTTCAGCTTCAAGGGGACCAAAAATTCACCAATCAAGCAAGTTTACCACATCATCATATTACACGCAGTACTCAAAAATTCCAGTGGTAGATCAAACAAATTTCACAAATCTAAGCTCCACAAACCAACCATTAGGGCAACGTTATGGCCCTAAGTTGCCAGCACCCAATAATATACTATTTAAGAATTATGCATTTTTCAATATACAGACTATTCAAATCACTAGTTTTTCTCAGTTTTCGTCAATTATGATTAAACTAAAACTATTTGAACTCCCTTCAAAAGAAGAGTAAGTCAATACATATATTTTCAAAATAACTCAACAATGTCATTCACAATACATCTTTTATATTTGCAAACTCAAGTCTGTAGAAAGCCCTTAAAGATAACTCTGTAAAACTGGTTGGTTAATTGAGCCAAATCATGATATATGCAAAACTTGAATTAGTTTGTTTTAAATTTGTATAACCAACTCTAAGAATTGTGGAAGACCATGAAATCAGCAGGCAATACGCTTAAAAACTACAGTGATAAGAACTGAGTGCCTATGCAGCCCAACACTGGAGAGGAAAATCTTTACTAACTGTTCTCCTCAAGCTCAGCCTTGCACTTTATGCCACATTTGGAAGGAAATAAACACTAGGCTTCACAGAAATCAATCCAGGGACAAATCTTCCCTTCTCAGCCTCATTATTCAAACTATAATGGACAGAATTTCAACGCTCAAATTCAGATCCTCCTCTAGGAACCCCTGATATTAGTGCAAGTTTGGCAAATATCCTATAGCAGCTTGGTCTAGATTGGCAACTGACAACCTGACTGCACTTCCCTTCAAGTTTTTTGGCTCTAATTCTGCTTACTGTCGTTGTTTTTACTTCAACCTTTTGGTTCTGTATTCAGTTGGAAGTGTGACCATGCTTTTACTTCCTTCAAAATTCAGTAATCTTGGAGTGATCTGTAAATCTTGCCTATTGACAACAGGTGATATCTATTTTATTTTATAAGGGTATCACCTCTTAAAGAAGATGAACTTGTCTTGATGGGTCTTTCACTTCTCTTATGTTTGTGAGTTTTCGACTCTTCTTTTTTTATTGAAAAATCTTTTTCAAAAAGTGAAAGACATTTAGGGATTTTTATTCTAAGGCCATTGGATGGGGGGATGTGGGGCTGCTCTTATACTTCGATCTCACTAACAACTTAAAACACCTTTCTAGATCCCGTCTTTTAAACAAATTCAAGCTGGAAGATCAATCGATTATCCAACTTATTTCATCCTTTATGACATTGTGGGTTTTGGACTAGGATAGCCTAGATTGATCAATAGTGGAAGGTTTACCAATAGAATTCATTTTGCCTGAAAAAAACTACCACGGAAAAATTCATTTTTTCCAAAAGGTATAATAGACAAGTAACAATTTTCCAGATATTAACTTATTAAAGGACTAATAACAACGACAATCCTCTTAATATAGACCCAATTAAGACTTTAATAATAATAGTGGCTGCAGTATATTTTCCCATGAAAGTAGTAACAATCATATCAATACTAATATGTTCAAGTTTTTAACATCATTGAGAGCAATACCACTCAAATATATGTATTTACCATATAAATCTTTCAAAATTGTCAATCAAGCTTCAAACTTTGCATCTTTTGGACAGCTAGAAAGGACGGCTAAGGAAGGAACCGTTGGTTGGATGTCTATTGTTGTAATCGGCCCACGATTTCAGTACTGAAGTATATAAAAGGTGACGACCAATAAAAAAGACGCACACGCAAAAATACAAAAGATTTACATGGTTCGACAATTACTTACGTCCACGAGGCTTGACCTAATCTGCTATTGAGAGAAATTGAGAATACCAGTACAAGATAATCGCTCAGATGTGTATCCAAAAACCCAAACCCTTAAACCTTTGTACACCTCTCAACTTTACACTCTCATACTCAAGGAAATATCAAATTTTCACTCCAATATGGGATGCCTCAAACGAAGAGTTTCAATGCCTATTTATAGGCAATTCAGCAATGCAAAAAGTATTTGCCATGCTCACCTTCAGACTGCACGATTTAATTTTTCAATGCACATTTGTGAAGTGCTCTTTCTGTGCACATGGTGGCTACCATGTTATGTGAGAAGGCTGGTCACCACCGTGACTTCGAGACATATCAACATCTACTTCAACTCAACAAACCCCATTCACAATTAAATAAAAATCATGGGAACTTCCCATGTTTCTGGAAAATTATGGACATAATTTGAAATTTAGCTAAAGGTGGTTAAATCCAAAGAAGCTTATAACTAAACACATTCAAAGAAGGAAATTCTAGAATTTGGTTAATCATGCATGAGGACCACCTTGACTGACACGTTCGATATTCTGATTTTGAGCAACTTAAATTTTTATATGTAGAAGAAAAAGATGCAAAATTATCAGACAAGAACCCTATGGCTTAAAATAGCTACAGGCAAGAAATAAAATTTTGTTCTGATTCGGTGGAATCCAAGAGCGAAACAGTTTGGGACCATCTAGTAAAATTCAAAATGTTTCATAATCTTTTAATGGAGGAACACCAAAAAGCCTTGAAAACTTATTACTTAAGCCACTGCAGTAGTTTAGTTTTTGCAATGATTTGTTATTCTCCAATTTTACACAAAGCTAGTTATTTTGAGTCATGTGATTTTTATAAAATTTGTACATTTGCAATTGATGGTCCAGTGAAAAGCCTTCTATTGTTTCAGCTACTTTACAATTTTAATTTCACACAATGTGGACCAGTCTACGACTCTACGATGGAAAATTGCAATAAAACAAGTGCGACAAACTAGCTGACAAAAATCCTAAATGCATCAAGTTCTCAACCATAACTAAATCTTTCTTTGGCAAGTTTTTTTGGAGAATGTTAACATATTATTCTCCTGTTTTACAATATTTTAACAGAAAATAATATTTGGACTTAAAATATTGACTTAATTTGTTAATTTGATCAATCGCAACTATTGAATAAGTAGTACATCCCAACAAATACCAGGACCCACAGTTAAATCAATTACAGTGATTAATCAAATTAACAAATCAAGTCATCATTTTAAATTCACGTAACAGTGCTCTGTTTTAACTGGGCCATCCTTTGGTGAGATCTATGCTGCTTGTCAAAGGCATACTATCCAAGTTTTAGGCAAAAGCTAATCATATCTCCCACACATCAAATGACCAACCAAAACAGTTAGAAACAAGAGTCCATTTGGAGCTAAAAGTGGGTTCAAACATACGCTGATTTACTCATAGTAGTAAGACCCGACACATTCTCAATACATGTCTAACCAAAGCAGTCACTAACATAACCCCATTTGAAGCTAAAAGTGGGTTCAAGTCATTTCAAATAGTGGAATCCTTTGCTTTTTCATTTCCAACAACATGATAATTATATCTTTTCAGCGAGCTTGTAATAAGTATTTTCCCCCATAGTTTTTCCCTAATAATTTGACCATATGTTCCTCATTTGATTGACAATCTTGGAGACCCCTAAATAATGATATTGCATTCCTTTTGACTCATTCATCTGGAAATTTTCCAATTGTCATTCCAAGGATTGGAATTTGATGCTTATTACTTCGGCATTTGCTTCGGTTACAAAGCGTTTTTGAAGATATTTTTAAAAGTACTAAGCAGGTACACAGATATTTTTAATACCAAAACTGGCAAGGCTATTGCAAAGTATCCAATCGATCATGAAAGAATAAAAAGAGTCCATAGATATATACCTCCTTTTCTAGTGGGGACGTCAATCACATGCATCACACGAGTCCACATGCAACTTTGACATCTTAAAAAGCAGAAAATGTCAAGATTCTACGATTTGCAACATTGTTGGATCATTAAGGACAAATAGATCCAGAGTAAAGTATGCTTTCACTAGAATAAATTAAACACTAAACGCATGATATTGTACTAGTTCAACTGTTGGATATTTCCATTTTAGCATTTCAACAACGTAAAATTTACTAATGATAATATCCATTGAATGAACGATGAGTAATGCCCAAAAAAGGACAGAAAAAGCAATTTTTTAAAAAAAATTGCATTTAACAGAGTTTTCTGATTTACAGTTACAAAATATAGGCTGGGCACATAATCAATCCAACTGTAACCCAAAAAAGAAGCAAAGACTCAAACTTTCCCACAAATCCACCTCATCTTCAAATTTGTATTTAAATTCTACCATTCTTTTCCAACCACAAGACCCAAGAAAATTTCAGCATCACACGTCTCCATACAAAACCAACTTTCATAGACCCTCTCAAGCCCCAAAGGACACCAAGAAACACTGATTCACATGAACATGGTAAAACCCAACACATAACAAAGTGAATAATCTCCTCCATAATAATCGAGTAATCGGGCAATGTACTTGAAGATTATCAATACTTCCTCCTCATTCCTCCTACATATAATGCACAAATGTGGCAAGTAATAGTAATCTAGGTCTCTTCCGAAACAAATTATTAATATTAAGTCTCTTATGATCAAACTGACAAAGAGAAAACTTCGAATTTTAAGAGTCGTATTCCCTTTCTTAATCATCTTTGAAGGGACAAACATTAGAATTGAGGGATTTCAATAAAAGCACCAATGACGAATTCAGGGAAAGAAAAAGCCCCCCAAAAAAGAATAAACCACTTCTTGTTAGCAAGAATTGACAGTCTAAGAATAAGCCTATCCAACTGGACCCCCTTTTTTTTTTTATAGAGAGGGGGAAGAAGCTTGAACCATTAATCTCAAGAAGGCAAAACTTTCACAAAATAGGAAATACCATTGGACCTCCTAATTGTTAAGATTTATAAAGTAAGTTGAAATTCCAATTAATAGAAAATGGGGAATGAACCATAGAAGCAATTATACAATATGAAAATAACACCACTAATACAAATGAAGAAATATAAATGAAAAAGACTAGTCACTCCTCAACTTAAATCCTTGGAATGCATATTCTCTCATTCCTAAAACAAACCACCTACATTGATTGAAACAAGACAGACCATACGAAGCAGCCATACACGGATTGCGGACACTCCCTCAATAATTGGCATGAACATTGCACTCAGTACGCTATATCTCGTACTTATTTCGGAGACACCATTGCACAATTAACAAAGTTTCATAGTGAATCTCCACAAGGATGGGTGACCCATTAAAAAATTCTCAATTTTATATCCCATTTAATAATAAGATAAAAAAAAATTGGGAATCTCTGCAATCGTTATTGTATCAAGAATTTAAACCATTTAATAAACCCCACATATCAACTGATCCTTTTTCTCCTCCCAACTCCCACTCCCAAAAAACCTCTCTCGTCAATTTTCACATACACAACCCACATTTGATGAAATTTCAAAGAGAGACATGTGATGAATGAGCAAGAACACTCGCTAACCAGTGGTAGTAATCTAAGTCTTTCACTATATTAGTTTGTTTCATCTATCTAATCCTTTTCTTATTTTCTCAACTATCGGGCAGACGGGGCATATCTTTCAGCACCAAGTTCTCCCTAAAAGAATGCCCAAATATTTTGTTGCTCAATTTCCAAGAGACACCCAAAATATCCACCATTCTTCCTATCTTTTCCTAGAAAGAATTAATACCTATGATAGAGCTCTTACTAATGTTGACATTCAACCTTGGAATCAATTCAAAACTCCTCAGAACGGAAACTGCAAACTTTGTGGTCATCTCAACAAAAAAGGAAATTGATATCCCGAATTAAATCCACGGCTTAGCTCTTTCCACCAATCTACTTGGCACATAAAAACTATTGTCTACAGCAAGAAAAGTGAGAGCCCTAAATGCTTTAGTGGTTTGCCATTAACCATAACAGAAAAATTAGCGGATCCCAAAAAATTTCTTTTCAGACAGCATATTCAAAAGCTCTCAACCTACATGATTCATAATATTTTTATAAATAAACCTTCAACAATAACTCATTCCTACCTATTTAACTATATTCCTCCACTGCTTCAAAACCACCCATTCAAATTTTGATTTTACACTTTTGAGGAACCTATGCATTAAAGGGCCAAAATAATCAGGGTAGGATGCTTCTACCCGATGACCAATGCATTAATATCTCAATTTAATGCCTCTATTGGTAAATCATTACTTATGAGTCAATTATTGCAGTAGTGTTGTGTCCACAATTCTGCCATTGATTATTTTAGTTCATAATTAACATGAATAATAACTGTATTGGAACATTGTCTATCAAACAAAGTTTGGAGGTTTGACTTTATTAAACCAAGGACTGAATCTACATGATGAAACTCAAAGATGTATAAAAGGGTTGTCCCCTTACGCCACTTTTACCATAGTTTCTCATCATTCACACGGGCAAGGTCGCAAAGGGGATCTACTATACCTTACAAGTGTAATTCAACAATATAACCCTATCACCATTCCACGAGTTAATGCACTCATAAGGAGTAAATAGTTTATACAACCGTTATTCGACATTATTACTGCCATGTGGTACCGCCAACCAATTACGACCTCTCATACGCATATAGTGAAGCCTGCTATTTATCTCACTTATGGGCTCAACCTCATGTTATTATCCTAAAGGATTTCTAGCCCTTTTTCCTCCTCAACTTTTCTGTGGGCAAAACTTGAATCAAGTTTGAATTCTAATCTCATGAAGTATTTAACATGGTTCTATCATAGCAACGGCTTTTGTGGTGCCACATGTAGCACATTCACTCACATTGAGATTATACATGTAGCACATTCACTCACATTGAGATTATGCATGCTGATCAAATCAAAGCTAATAGATATAATTGCTCATAATCAATATTGATGATGCACAAATGTAGCTTTATGCAAAAATAATTAATAGATGAAATAAGAAGGTTCAACACATGCAAACACAAAGATTGGGTGGATTCAGTTTGGATGACCTACTCCACTGGAAAGAGCTATACTAGCTAAAGAATCTTAGTGCTGAAATGTATGCCATGCCCCCATGTGTAGGTGGGGCTTACAATTTATAAGGGAGTGCAATCTTCAAGGTGTCACAAAGTGGGCTTTGAGGGAGGTGCCATCGCAGGTGCCCCGATTAAGAAGTGACTTAAGGCGTCACCCCTGTGATAGAAGTGGATGGCTGCACGATGTTGGCATAATGGACGAAGTGGTTGACAATGGAGATTTCAAGTGAGTCACTAGTAGACTGGGTTTTCCAAGACGATAAACTTAGTCCTTATTAGCTTATATTTTTAATCTAGGCTTGGTTGCACCTATGACATGGGCCTGATTTATATTTCTAAATTGGGCCACCTAGCTGGGCGTGATTTCAAGATCACCAAACATCTCTTTCCCCTTTCATATAGCTACTTTCCATCAACCCTAATTTTTTCCATTAACTCCTCCTTTACCCTCAACTAATTTTCTATCTACCCATCTATACATCTTTGTCCTTTTCTCCATGCCAACACCTAAGAAAACCCCGGTGAAAATTAAAAGGATTTAACTCCTAATGACTTTAATGCTTACTCAGCTTTGGGCAAATCCCATCAAATGGACAGGTCATTAAAGTATTGCATAAAACTTCTAGGAATAAATCTAATGGAAAAAGCCCTATTAGTGTTCCCTAGGAATGGCCCTTGGAAATCTAGAGGGCACCCAGAGTAACAATATGGAGCCGGACAAGCTAACTAAGATAATGCTTGAGAATGAGTTGTTAAAGAAAATGCTTGAGGCTAATAGGAACTACGAATAATGGGCTTTGAGCCATAAAGGCCTGGTCGCTAGTCGAGGCAATAGAAATGGTCCATCATGAGGCAGAGATGGGACTAGTGGTACTATGTGAAATTCTTGAATCGCTTTAGAATTCAATTCATTAGTATCTAATTATATACAAATACATTAGGATCTGATCCCGTAAATGTGGGAGTCGAATCCCATGATTAATGGCATGAGAGGAACAAAATACATATCAAATTTGGCGAGGGATTTACATAGGTTGAATTGGGATTTGATTAGCCTAATATACGTGAAGATTTATTGCCTAATCTACAAGACGATTTATTACCTAATACTCCCCCTCATGATGGAGCATGAGGATTGATCAAACCCAACTTGGAAAGAAGAAATCAGAATTGAGCACGACCAACAGGTTTGGTGAAGATATTTGGATCTGCGCATTGGTCATTGGTGACAACACGATGAGTGGAAATTAAGACTAGAATAAGTTTCTCATGTACAAGGTGGCAATCTGGTTTTATGTGCTTGGTGGGCTCATGGAATACCGGATTAGCAACAACGTGTAAGGCCGCTTGATTGCCACAATAAAATTGCACAATGAGGTACACCTAAGTTGGTAAGAAGATATTTGAACCAAGTTATTTCACAAGTGGCAGTGGTCAAGGAACGATACTCAGCTTCAGCGAAAAAGTGAGACTGTTACGTGTTTTTTTGTTTTCCAAGAAAGAGGACTTTGGCAGAGTAGTGTGATGAAGCTAGTTGTGGCTCGTCTAGTCAGGGGGCAAGTGGCTCATTCCGAAACTGTATAACACACCAACTGAAGAACACACCAACTCAAGAGGGCTACCGGAAGAAAAAATAACACTTGACCAGGTGTAGTTTTGAGGTAGTGAAGTAACCACAAAGCAACATCCATATGCGGTTTGGGAGGCTCGTGCATAAATTGACTTAGAATGTTGACTTTATAGACAATTTCTGGTTGAGTGTTGGCTAAAGAAATAAGACGACCAATAAGACTACGATAACTAGCAAGGTTATCGAGGAGCTCACCAGTATTATCAAGTTTAAAGTGTTATTCCATAGGGAAATCACAACCGCGGAAACCCAAAAACCTGCGTCGACAAGAATGTCAAGTAAATATTTGTGCATGCCGCGGTGAGAACGAGCTACCTCGATGCCTAAGAAATATTTGAGCCGGCCAAGATCTTTGATATGGAATTGTTGGTGAAGGAATGTTTTTAAGGCTAGCGATGGCAGAAGGATCATTACTAGAGATCAAAACATTGTCAACATAAAATAATACAAAGGTACTATGGTCACCATGCTTATGAATGAATAAAGAATAGTCGGTCTTGGACTAGCAATTTAGCAAACCATTATCGAAATGCTTGTTTCAAACCATAAAGAGATTTGTTGAGACGACAAAAACGTGGCTCTCCTTTGCTAGAAAAACCCGAAGGCAAAGTCATATATATTTCCTCATGGAGACCATATAAGAAAGGAATGTGTACATCTAATTGATGCAGATACCAACCATTAATGGCGGCCACTACAATGAGACATCACAAAGTTGTTAATTTAGCCACAGAAGCAAAGGTATCATGATAATCCAAGCCTTCTTATTGGGTTGTTGCCCTTGCTACAAGACGGGTTTTATAACGTTCAATAGTGCATTGCAAACTGTGTTTGATTTTGATGACCCATTTATAACCAATTGGATGCTTGCCATGAGGAAGAGTGGTAAGAGTTCAAGTGTTGTTATCCTCTAAGGTTTTGATCTCAGAAGTCACGGCAGTACGCCAATGTTCACTTTTCATGGCCATGGTAAAAGAAGATGGTTCGACATCGGTGGAGGGCGCTGCAAGGAAGGACTAGTGTGTTAGGGAAAATTTAGAATAATTAAGAAAGTTGGATAAAGGAATTGGGAATCAGAACTTACCTTCGCAGAGGAATCCGAGTTGGTGGGCTGCTACACTACAATGGAACAATCCTGATCATGCAAATCAGTCAGAGTTGTGCGAACCAGAGAACAGTGACGAGGGGGAAGGGTGACTAAGAAAGTTGGATAAAGGAATTGGGAAACAGAACTTACCTTCGCAGAGGAATCCGAGCTGGTGGGCTACAACATGACAATGGAACAATCATGGTCATGCAAATAAGTAAGAGTTGTGTGAACCCAAGAAGAGTGACAAGGTGGAAGGGTGACTGAAATAGGATAGGACGTGGAGGTGGACGAAGGTGAAATAGGTGCGGGCAAAGGCGATAATGGATGTGTGGTAGACGGATGTAGCCGTAAGGCCGAAATAGGAAAAGGAATAAAGGAAGTTGCTAGCGAGTCAGTATGATCAAGTATTGGTAAAGCAGTAACTGGAATGGGGGTATAGGGATGTAGCCATAAGGCCGAAATAGGAAAAAGAACAGAGGAAGTTGCTAGCGAGTCAATATGATCAAGGATGGATAAAGGAGTAACAGGAATGGTGGTAGAATTGAGCGGGTGATTATGGAATGGAAAAATAGATTCGTGGAATTGTACGTTGCAACTCGTAAAGGTTGTCCCATCATTGAGATCATATAAACGATAACTTTTTTGTTGGAGCATGAGGATTAATCAGACCCAACTTGGAAAGAAGAAGTCGGAATTGAGCACGACCAAGAGCTTTTGCAAAGATCTTTGCACATTGTTCATTGGTGGGATCATGATTAATGGAAATTAAGTCTTGAATAAGTTTTTCAAGTACAAAGTGGCAATCAAGTTTTATGTGATCGTGGGTTTCAGCCAAGAGAAGGTTGTGTTGCATTTGAATTTGCACTTGAATTTGCACCAACAAGTTCAAAGGCAGCAGCAATTGTATTGGTACTATCCATTGAAGGGAGGAGAGCCTCACGGTGTTTTGCTTCTTGAAGTAATAAGCTATAAGCCTTATTGACAGTAGGTAATGGGTCCGTGAGCAATAATTGGTTGCGTATTGCTATGTAGGAATCACTCAATCCCACGAGGAATTGAAGCAAATGGGATTGTTGTTGTATTCCAGTAGAGTCTTTGTACCACTGCAAGTACATGTTGGAAGGGTTGCGAGATTTGACAAAGCATCCCAATAACCTTTCATTTTAGTGTAATATGCAGCGATGGAGAATTGATCTTGATGGAGGTTGACAATATCGCGTTGCAGCTGGAAGAGATGTGAACAATTACTTTGTGAAAATTGTCCTTGAAGGTCCGCCCAGATTTCAGCAGCAGAGTCGCTATCGATAACACTTTCCCTGAGATCACTTTGTAGTGAATTAAGCAACCAAGAAAGGACCATGTGGCTGCAACAAGTCCACGCAGTACCGTTCAGAGAGGAAAAATCTGGTTTTTGAATAGAGTTATCAACAAAACCAAATTTATTTTTAGCGGACAGCCCAACGATCATAGCCCATTTCCATGAAGTGTAGTTATCACCATTCGGTAGTTTCAGTTTGAGAAGAAGGTTGATCGTTGGTGGGTGACTCTTGTGAAGAGACATTGGAAGCCATTTTTGGAAGAAAAAAAAATGGTTCAATGCTCTGATACCAAGTGAAATTCTTGAATTGCTTTCGAATTCTATTCATTAGTATCTAATTATATACAAATACAATAGGATGTGATCTTGTTAATATGGGAGCCGAATCCCATGATAGATGGGATGAGAGGAACAAAATATGCATCAAATTTGGAGAGCAATTTACAGAGGTTGAATTGGGATTTGATTAGCCTAATCTACGGGTAGATTTATTGCTTAATCTACGGGAAGATTTATTGCATAATATAATATGTCCACTTGGGGCGGAAGGGGTAATATTGGGAATGGCCATGGGAACACAACTAGTGCAAGATTGCTGGAAAAGCAAAGTAATGAAGCAACAACCACCGCCACAATCATAGAACCCTCAACATGTGCTCTTTCTAACCCATCTCTTAACCAATAGACTCGTGCTTATGCTCGGGCAGAGAAGAAATCAGACACTTCTTGGATCAATAAAGTGAGGCTGACCCTAGATCAGTTGTTGGGATGGAATTTATGGCCCCATGCAGGAACAATGGTAGAATTAAGGTCCAACCACCTAAGGAGGTGGCTCAAGAGGGCAACTCTACATGGGAGGCAAGGATAGTGTGTTATTTGTTGGCAAGATTTTGCTTTATAATCTGGTTGAGGCATCTACTTTATGAATGTGGGGTGCCAAGGGGTTGTTTGAGGTCATTGCCAATCAGGAATGAAGTATCGGCACATGTAATATAGGGGGCAGGTGGACCATGGCATATAGGGGGCAGCCTGTCATTCTAAGAAAATATCAACCTAGGCTTAAATTGCATTAGGAAGCTTTGAGGAAGATATCTTTCTTGGTGAAGTTTTATAACAGTCCTCATAAATACTAGACACCCAAGGGTTTCAGTTACATAGCCGGTGCAGAGGGCAGATACACTCACTGAAGAAGATGGTAGAAATTCCTTTGCCAAAGATAAAGTGAAGGAGAAAGTATATGAAGAGAAGCGTGGCCTGATTACCATTGACCTCTAAACTTGTCCTAGTACTATGAGTGGACTAGTCTCTTCCCTAAATAAATTTCAAGCATTAGAGTCTATGGCTCAAGGGGAGGAGGGAATTGATACTAGTGATTTTGATACACTTAACCAAGTACCATGCTAGACAAAATCAAGGTGGTTGACGAAATTGAGCTATTAACGACTACCTCTACAAGGAATAAGAATAGTTAGAAAAACTTAAGAATCCGGATAACAGTAGCCTGGTGGTAACATATGAGGCGCTAGATACTGCTAATTCCAATCCTAAATGACAAATATCTTAATGGCCCTCTTAAGCAAGCTGAAATAAGGAGAGAAATAAATCAATTTGGAGTAGGGCTTTGTGGCATGGTTGAAACAAAAATAAGGAGAGTTAGAGAAAGGATATGCAGAACTATGTTCCTAGATTTAATTTGATTAACAAGAATAAATGGTCCACGAGAGGTAGGAATTGGGTGTGCTGGAATCCTGGTGTTTATGAAGGTTGAGAGGCTGGACCAAAATGACCATGTTATCCCTTGTAAGGCTACCACCTTGGCCAATAGAAGCATCATCTTTCCCTCCTTTGTCTATGCTCAGAATACTGAGGTACAAAGAAGGCCATGGTGGGTAGCCTTACAAGGGATAACATCATCTTTCCCTCCTTTGTCTATGCTCAGAATACTGAGGTACTAAGAAGGCCATGGTGGGTTAATTTATCACAGAGGCATGTTTCATGATGAATAAAGCTTGGGAGTTTGGGGTGACTTTAATGTTGTTAGGTATGTGGATGAACAGCTGGGGACAAGTAATGCCACAGATAAAGGCAGCGAGGAGTTTTGTGAATGCCTTTTTAGAGTGGAGCTTAGGGATTTAAAGTATTCAAGTAATCAATACACCTGGTGCAACAAAATGTACTACGGAAATGTATTTCCAGCAAACTGGACAGAATCCTAGTCCATGAAACATAGGCTACTGACTACCCTGTCTGAGGGTGACTTGTTCCAGGGATTTCTAACCACCCCGATGGCCTTGTTTAGACTTGGGGAAGGACAACCGAAGGGTAGAAGGCCATCCAAATTTTTTGACTTTTGGACCAAGCTTCAAGATTTTCATTCCCATTGTGAGCAATGCCTAGAATACACATATATGGGGCACTCCAATGTATCAGGTTTTGCCAAAAATTGAGGGTGCTGAAGAAATAGCTGAAAGAACTTAACAAGAAATCATTTAGTGACATCTCCACGGGAGTTATGGGGGCAAAGGAAGCATTGGATGAAATGCAGAGGACATTTGATAGAAATCCACAAAACTAAGAAGATAAGGAGGAGGAGAAGAGGAAGCTACAAGAATATGTCCATTTTGCTCGAGTGATTTCAGTCTTTCACTATCTATGTTTCTGATTGGAGGACTGCTTGATATGTTTCCTCTTCTTCCTCATCTCCATTTGTCATTGTATAGAGTTTTCTTTTGGTTATCGGGATGGTTGATCTTCTACCCTGTTTAGAAGATCAGCCATCCCTCCGGGCCCTTTATCTATCTTGGGGTGTGGTTTGTATATGGTGTACTCTTTGAACATGTTTCCTTTCGGCTAATTGAATTATCTTACTTACCAAAAAATATATGCAAAAATGAGTTGGAGATCTCTAATCTCCAATGTACTTTCCAATTTTAGGATGTATCGCCTTTTTGAGAACTCCAATATCTTTTCATCTTTCTCCTCTCGGAGTATTCTAGGCAAGTCACTCCTTGGGTTTTTTTCAATCACATCCCATAAATCAAATGCTTTTAGGTAAAGAGCGAGAAAAATCTTGACTCTCTTATAATTAGAAGACATCATCTTTTTCATACTAAAAATATATATTTGGTGAATCTTCCATAAACATCATGGGCATGATTATCTTTCCAAACTTCAAGGATCGAATTAGCCCTAATAGTTACCTATGTAGACTAACAGGATCATAAAGTTGGCTCTAATACCAATTTATCGGAATTACTCCAATATGTATCGAATACAAATATGTTGAAGTCAAAAGAACTAGAAACATAACAAAAGGAAGTAGAGGAGATTAAACACTCAATATATAAAAACTAGGTAAATTACATTCAGGCTCCCTAAAATTTATAGATACAACACACAGATCCCATGAGATATGAGAATTCACATTGACATCCGTTACGGTTTGTGCGTGTATAACATTAAGACCCATATCGTTTAAGTATGTTCGAAATGCCACTAACATTTAATAATGTCAGCATAAAACAAATAAAAAAACCAAAAAATATCACTTGTAAAACTATTACCATATCAAAAAAAAAATTCATAAAAAACCACCAATTTCAAAAATAAGTTTTACGTAAGTAGTACTCTCTCCACCCCATTCCAAAACCACTCCGCCAAGCACATCCAGTCAAAATCCACCTACCTCCACTGACGATAAGACCCCCTTCCCAAAGCATACCTAACCTAGCCACCAGCTATAAAAGCCGCACACCACTATTTGCTAAACTATCATTGTCGCCGCTAACCCATCCAACCCTTTACCATTGTAACTCATTAACCTAATGCCAACCAAACCAAAATTCCCCACCAAGTGGAATAAGCCACCACGTCCTATTTTTTATTCCCCAATCAACAACATAAAAATTTCCACAAGCCAACACGTGCAGAACTTGACGAGTCACCACCAATAATGGCATTGTCATCAGTGCTTAAGCCACTATGCAACACCCCAAAACAATGTTGTACCTCGCTCCAAAACACAGTCACCAACAACATCTATAGCTCGTCACAAGCAAAGCAAAAAATCAATAAGTTTAGCATCATTAAACTTGGCCAAAAAATAAGGCCCAAGTCTAAATCAAGCGGCACAGTGCCTTCTATTATGATTCTTTTGTGAATAGAAGAGTGGAGTAGAGGTGTTCAAATTTTCGTTTGGCCGCAAATTCCTACCCTACCCGACCCTACCCTATCCTATTGAACAGTTAACCGTAAAAATCGGGTAGGAATGCAGAATAGTCATCAATTTTCACATTCCTACCCTGCCTTACCCTACCCGCAGTACTTAGTTAATTAATTAATTTATATATATAAACTAAAAAAAATTCCTAATAGTCTACCGAGTCCTCCCGACTGTTCGAGAGCGCCTCCTTCATCGTTCAGATCATTCAACTCCTCCTTCATCTTTAGGTCCCTATTCTCAGGTACTCTTTCTCTCTCTCTACGCAATCTGGTTTGGTTTGTGGTTATATGTCGCGCGATCTGGTGTGGTCTGTGGTTCTATGTCGCGATCTGGTGTGGTCTGTGGTTCTATATCACGATCTAGTTTGCATAGATCTACTTCCTCTGAAACTGAACTGACCTCCTATATAGCTTTCTGAAACTCTATTTCAACTTCTATTTTCCAGATCTGCAATTGATGTGGAATCACTGCACAATCTCATGAAATGTATCTATTCTGATCAAATCAATTAGCAAAGAAGGTTTAATGTTTGTCTTCCGAACAAATTAGTACATTTTCCTCATCAGGACTCGGGAGGGCAAGAAGGGGATGTCCTTTTTATAACTGCAGTTTCTTCACAATGCTCATACAAACCTCATGTACAGAGCTATCAGCTTTTGTGGGCAATTTTGTTTTTTGGAAACTTAAGGGCTACGATTCTGTCTAAAATAGTAGACATGAAGTAGTGGTTCCAAATTAAAAAATCAGTGATTCAAAAATTAATAGCGACGAAAATATTTATCCGACTTCCTACCCAATTAATCGAGTAAGAAATGGGGTAGAAATACCACACCTGATCGGATAGAGTAGGCCAAGAAAAAATTCTTCCACAAAGTTGTAGGTAGGAAGACGGAATAACATATTTCCTAACCGTAGGGTAGGGTAAACACCCCTAGAGTGGAGAATGGAGTAGGGTGGAGGACGGAGGCAATCCTGGTGAAGGTCAGTCGTATGTTCACCTTTACAACGATTGATTCACGTAGAAGCGAAAGCCCAGCCCTAACCAAGATTTGAATGGGAAGGCTCAATCGAGTGAGCAAGAGCCATGTCAATGGTTGACAAGGGATGAGGATAAGGAACAAGTATTGAACATTTAGGGTGTTAGGTTTAGTTTGGATCCATTTTTATTTTTGCTGTAATATGGGTATATTTGATATATAAGCCAATTAAATATGATATTTTGGTCTTTTTAAAAACCCTATCCCTTTGGTTCCCTATTCCCTATCCGTCAAAGACAAGGGGTGTCATTGTGATTTTTCATACTTAGAGGTCCAATTCATTTAGCAACAACCCTAAAGAGGTTCTGATAAAGTTTACTCAAAACAATTTCGTAAAACTTGAGCACAACTCGTACAATTAACTTGAACTTTTCCCTCAACTCAACTCTACTTATTTTAAATTTTAGAATGCATATCTTATTATTATAGATTCTAAATATGACTCCAAACATTACATTAGCACACCTATATTTTCACTAACTCTTTTTTCGATAAGCTACTTCCACCAACTCTTATAAACACTCTACTACTTGGAGAATTAGCATCTCACTAATACAATTATATTACATGTCGCATTAATATACCACTAACGCTGCCTTTCACTACTTGAATATAGACTACCCACGCATCAATCACCTATATGCAAACTACGCAACTCCCCCCCAATAAATTAACATATCAAATTTATTTTCCAACAAGCCATGAATAACCACTTACAAGATGAGTCTTAATGGTGTCGGCCTAAATAGAATCTTCAAATGCCACAATTTGCAAACAATCAAAATGTAGTGGTCCAACGCACAAGCCTCCCGTTAAGGCAGGAATGGGAGGATCATATATACAAATCTACGCTCTAGTGACAAATAGGTTGTTTCCGCAACACAAACACTTTTCGATGGGGTTACAGTAACATAATTTAAGCTCTACGTCAAGGCTTACCCTTTAAATCCTCAAGTATAAACTAAAAACTCCGTACACAATTTGTAGTTCTTTCTTTTGTTTCTTTGGCCTTGACTATATTTATTAATTTGTTTGTTCCTCAAACAGGACTATATATTGCAAACAAAATAAGCATGCATGATAGACTTGGATATAAGGAATTCCAGACATAATGTGGTATCAACAACTATACCATATTTAATTTATCTTGAGCAATGTTACAACGACTTTATTTGGAGACCTTATTTAGAGACTTAATAATGTGACTTTAATGCAACCATTGGATTGGATTAGTTGTGAGTTTCAATGTTAGATGGAGTCCACAACCAATCCAATAGTTATTTTGAGGTCACATCTAAATAAAGTCTCTATATAAAGCCCAAATAGTATTTCACATTTATCTTATTTTTTACAATATCTGCTGATAATTTATCTTTTTTCCCTATCTTTAGGGACGTTGAGCTGTAAATTAAATTTGTAGCCACCATGCATTTGACCCAACAGTTTTAATTTTAAGGTATTTTTCCATGTGACCCCCACCTAATTAATAAACTACTCCGCGCCATAAAAGACGCTGCAGAGCTCCACAGTGCACCGATCAATTGCCAGGTGGAGTGGCGCTAGTAGTGGTGCTACTGACTCTCAAGTGAGAAAAGGTAGGGTACAAGCTAAGGGAGAGAAAACTTAAGATTTAAAAAGGAGTCTGCTAAAGCCTCGCCATTGTCGAAAGTGCGTTCCTTTCACTTAGCAACTAACACCTGGCTGGGCTAGATATGCTACAAAGAAGGGAAACATAGAGAGCAAACAAAGAGACAATCAGCCGATTCCCATCCGCAGGTATCCACCCACGAATAAAAAAAGACACAAAACCGGAAGCACTGTGAAAATATGCCCTATAGAAACGCTTTCTACGAAACCAAGAAATCAAACAATTCATTGTATTTCAACACGTAAACCCAAACCAAAAGGCACCCAGAAAATTTTAGCAACAGCGAAGCATAGGGAAACCCATGTGAAAGAGGAAGGAAAACCAATGAGCACAGGAATAAGCACAAAATGTATGGTATACAATTTCACATTGTAAAAACTGAAACTAGATTATTTTGTCAAACGCTTACCAGAAATGAAGAGTGGCTAAGACAAAGAAACTCAGTTTTTTCCTTTCCCCTTCTGGTCTGATTGGCGGCCAGCATCTCCGTAGCAAAGTTGTAAGCGGCCATCAAATCCAGGTGAGAACTGATGATGATTCTCCATAGATGCAGTATTAGGAGTCACGGTCCCAATGAAGAAGGGTGGTACATTTGATCCGTCTACGGGAGAGAACCTCTGAATGTGAGGCAACAGAGGCGGTGAATTGGACTGAAGGGTCCCCCTATTGAAACCAGAAAGGCCGGAAGAGATGGTGAAGTTGAGGTTGTAGTCATTTGTCCCAGCCGCAGTCGCGACTGGGACAAGATGGTCTGGGACGAACGAGAAATGCTGCAGTTCTGGATGGTGTTGTCCAGTAACATTGAACGGTGAAGAGACGGCCATTGCCTGTGGGAGAGAATTTCCCAAGTGGATATGCCCCGAAAACCCAGAAGTTGAATGGTGGGTTCTGGAGGAGGATGTACCTAGAAGTCCTGGAGCAAAGTAGTCCATTGGAGTTGAAGACCATTGTCGAGGCGATTTGTGAAATAAATTAGATTCACCTCCATCACCAGGGTTTTGGTGACCTGACCCATTTGGACTGGTGGTACTGTTATTGTTACCGACATTGCTGTTTGGACCACCGGTGAGAAGCTCAGTAAAGGAAGAATTTTGGGAAATAGGGTTCACATTCTGGTGATGGGCGACCCTAGAATCGTTCTCTTTCTCCTTTTCCTTCTCTGCAGCCCTTTCTCTCGCCCGTTCACGAGCTTTAATGCGGTTTTCAGACCGCGAAAGAGATAAACCTGAGCCTTTACTTGTCTCTGAAGTGCTACTACAAGCTGATTTTGACAAAGAAACATGCTGTTGTTGCTGCTGAAAATTAGGATCACCGTCGAACTCCACCTCAGCTGAATCAAACCCAAGTTCAGTACCAGCACTAGACCTCTTTTCATCGCTGAGCTGTTTGGGAGTATCAGGGAATGAAGTGTTAATCGAAGGAAGCTCAGCTATGGAACTAGCTGCGGATTTCAAAAGCCACTCTACAGCCTTGCTGGGCTGATCATACCCAAGCCGATCTTGAAGATCATAGAATTGTATAGCAGTGGTGACGGAGAGGCGAACACGCCGGTCCCTGAGCCCTTTAGAGGTCCAAACCTTGCTGTGCCGATCTTTTCCACCTGAAGCTCGAGAAACCCTAACAATCCGAGATGTCGGCCACCCACAAAGCCTACCAACACCACCAACACCGAAATCTCTGCCGCCGCCACCTCCGTTGCTCCTCTTGGTCTCTCCATCGTCTTCATCATCTGGGTAATTCCTATCCCCTTTTTGCCCTATTTTGTTTGAGTCAATCCTGCCGTTACTGTGGTCAATCCTGGGGAACTTAGTTTGAATATCCTCCAATTCCATGGCACTTTCATGCCTCAGAAACAAAACTGAAAACAAGAACACCCCTTTAGCTCTCTTTCTTATCCAACATCCACCCAGTTTCTAGAGAGGGAAAGTGATTAGAGAGAGAAACTAAGTGGAATCTGAATTAGAGGTAGAGGGAGAGGGAGAGGGAGAGACTGTGCGTGAGCAGGTGGGTGGGGCGACTCTGGACTGTGTATGTGTGGGTGTCCTTTGCATTGATGACGATTACACAGAGTACTTTGGCTTTTGTAGTGATATATACAGAGGCACACATAAAGGGGTAGATATAAAGGCGTTTTTTACGCTATGTTATATCACCGTCGTTCACAGATAGGCCGGTAATAATATGTCAGAGGAGGCTCCGTTTAAGCTTTTCGCAGTGCTGCTTTCAAAAGCAAAGCCTGTAAATTTTCTCAGACGCACCCTCAGCTCTGCCCTGTAGAAACAATAAACCCAAAAGGATGACAAGAACCCAAAAAATTAGAGTAGAGGAAAAAGAAAAAAGAGACACCATAGTCTCAGAAACGTACACTGCTTTTACACTATTTTCACTAGCACCATAATTAAACATCAACTTATGGCAGTGCTTAAAAAGATCTGACTTTGTTATAGGTTTAAACCTAAAGCTAAAAGGAAGAATGAAACGTCTATGTCACTGTCTCTCTCTCTTTCTCTCTCTCTCTCTCTCTCTCTCATTGACTTACCTTTGATCTGAGCTTTTGCAGCCTCAGATTCAAGCTTCTGGGTTGACGAAAAAGGCAAAAGAAGGCTGTAATTGATCTATATGGGAGCTCTGAGAGCTTTTACAATAGAAGTTTGGCTGTCCTGACCCTAGAAATTGTAAACATTATTGTAGCTATGCTTAAAGATCAACCACACATTAAACATAAAAACAAAAACACTTATTCTTATTTTAATATATTATTTCTGATTTGAGTATATATTACCAGATGTCTGTTCAGAAGATGCAATTAGACGACAAAATAAGCTTCCACAGCTGTTGGATCTGCGTGTTTGAGCTATATGAAGATGATTAACATGGCATATCAGGTAGCTGAGCCACATCATAAAATATCAAAGAGAAATTTCACAAATGTATAGCTTTCAGCTTTCAACCTCCAGCCTTTGTGTGTGCAAAATTGATCAGATATTCTGTGTGTGCTTGTGTGCGTGTATATGTGTGTGTGTGTGTGAGAGAGAGAGAGAGTATGAAATATGAACAAGCCAAAAAACAGTACCATCTCCGTTAGAAATTCAAAGGTTTGGAAGATTCAAAATGACAAATTGAAGAAAATGTCCTACACTCTCAATCTCTAATGCCAAAAACCTCACAATCTGAAAAGTTTTCAAAAGGTTGAAGCAATGAAGCGGCCTATCAGCTGTACGAAAACAGATCGAAGCAGTTTTAAAGAGACCTACGAGTACTTCGAAGTTTGGTTCCCGAAATTCCTGTGCTCTTGCTTCCTATTTCTCAACTTTCCGAACTTCAAAGCCAGTACTCTCTCTCTCTCTCTCAAAATGCACACACACAGAGACACGTAGCACTACTTTTTCTCTCTCTTAGAGCTTCGACTCAAACAAGTCATAGAAGCATTACGAAAACGCCATATTTACGGAGCTTGAATTTACCTGAACTGAGCTGAATTTACAATAGTTTGATTTCTGGAGAGAGAAAATTGATGAATGTTAGGGTTTTGAAACTGAGAATCGAATGGGAGAGAGAGAGAGAGAGATTAAGCTGATCTCGAAGTTCAAGGGCATAATCTATAATACGCCCATGCGAGCAAATAACCGGGCTTATCAGGGAAAGGACAGACACAGCGCCGTTGTCCCCTCCTCTTCTTTTCTATATGTCCATTTCCTCCATTTTATTTTATTTTTTTTGTTTTATTTTGTTAACGAGTGCTTCTGTAGGGCACTTTAAACTGGATCTATTAAAGCATCTCCAATAGAGTAATTAAATAATTAAAATAGTTATAATTTAATTATTTTAGACAATTGTTAATACTCTAACAGAGTAGTCTTAGGATAGCTAAAATATATTTTTGTTACAGTGATTAGCTAAATATAACTAATCCCTGTAATAATAGCATTACTTTGTTTATTACTATTTTCTCTTTCTTTCTTTTCTTACTATTTTCTTTCTTTCTTTCTTTCTCTCTCTTTCTCTCTTTCATTAAAATTTGAGCTAATTAAAAATTATATTTTTTACGTATAAAATTTAGACTAATTAAAATTTTATTTGAGCCAATTAAAAATTATTTTTAATCGACTAAAGTCAAATTTTAATCAACTCGTATTGAATTTTAATCAGCCAAATTTTAATCGACTCAAATTTTAAAAAATCGAATTTTAATTGACACGAATTTTAATAAATAAAAAAATATAAATTTTAATCGACTCGAAAGCGAATTTTAATCGGCGCTAACAATTCGGGTAGAGTTCAAATCAACTCAAATTTTAATATGCAAGTGAAGTTTTCCCTAATATATAAAACGAGTAGTTAAAAGTATAAAAAATCTGATGGAGTATGTATTGAAAAAGTTACTAGCTAAAATAAAAAAAGTTATTTTTTGGGTAGCTAAAATATAAACTATTGTTGGAGATGCGCTTACACTGAATGTAGGATACCACGCAAGTACCTTCGAATCATTGAGCTCGTTTGGTTGTCGTATTAGAAATAAATGAATTGGATATAATAATTCAATCTAATAAAATACGGCAGGACAAAATATAAATATTAAATAGGGTATTAGAATCATACGTAATTTTATCAAGTATTTTGGCAATACACAATGTAAATGTTGGATAGTTGTTATTTAATCCAATCGGTTATTTGATTAGAAAATTATTTCATCATATTAATGTTGAATTAACAAAAATATCTTCAATTAGTGTTTATTACATTGATGACAACTTGATTTTATCAGTTAAGGGGTTATAATAGTAAATGTGTAGAATAATACGTTTGAGTTGGATTATAATACCACCTCTCTTGGTGGTATTAAAAAACATCTATAATACAGAGCTATCGTATAAAAAATATACGATAAGTATACGATCAATATACGGTATCAAATTTACTTATCAAACAAAGTATTAACCCTGATTAAATAAAAAATAGTACAATCAAATATTTAATCTCCTCCTTATACGTCTACCAAACGAGTCCATTGTGTATTATTATGTCAAAATTTATTCAATTAAATACTCAATATATTTAGAGTTGTGTGTGTATAAATGGTGTTTAGATGAATTCATTTCATGTGTTGGTCAAATTTGAATTGCCCGATTTGTTAAATGAATCCAACTCGTTTATGGAACTAAAATGTTGATGCTAAATCCTTATTTGCAAACTTTGCATCCGCTTTGTATTAGATTTAGGTGTTGTCCAAGTATTACAATAATGTTATTAGAAAATAATTTAGAGATACAATTTGGGAAATTTAATGCATTACAACTATTATATTAATAGTGGAATGCATTCGATGTTAAAATCCACTAAAAATCTAAGTAGTTGTAATTATTTTATCCTTAAATTATGTCTCAGTTGCATCGCTGGTAAGTATTATGAACCCTAACTACAGCTACTTAAAAGAACTTTATCAAGATATTTCAGAAAATATTAGGCTATTTCTTTAATACATACTAGGCTACTAGCTAAGGGGTGGATGCTAAGTAATACCAAGAACACCTTTGTATTTACCTATCAGCCTTTTTATCCCTACTAATATGCAAGGAATTTACTTGGTAGAAACGATTTAGGGGCTCTTTGAGTGTTTTTTTAGATTTATAATCTATCACAAACATTTTTAACAAGAAAACTTGATTTTTGGAACTGGTTATTTACATTTGTTTTGAATAAGTTAGAAGTGGTTTTTAACACTTAAGGTTCATAAATAGAAGCAAATAAAGATGTTTGTATCTACTTGAAAACCCTTGGAAAGAAAGTAAAGCTCAAAATCCGTAGTTCGAAATGAAGTTATATACTCTTACAATCACTTGAAAATGTAGTTTATTTCATTTCTCCTACCTTTTTTAAGCTAGTGTTCCAAAATTCAATCATACGTAAACATGCTGGTCTCGAAAGTTAGTAAAAAATGAGTCTCTCTTGGATTTCACTCGATAAGAATAAAACTACTAGACAGAGTACTTTTCTTTTCTTTTGCATTCACCACCATCGCATCCAATATGATCATTACCACTACCATCCCATTAGTATGCGAGCATAGATTGTAATTATGATACATACAAGTGTTTTTCATTTTTTACCATCCAAACACACTTTTATTTATACAGTGCTTTCAAGTTAAGTAAATTTTTATGAGTATCCAAACAATACTTATTTAAAAGATGCATTTTTTGAGTTCCCAAACACAACCTTAACGTTGAAATCCCTTTCTATACAGAGATATTAAATACTTGGAGGTAAGACTGGTGCGTAATTTATACTACTTATCAGCATTTGCGAAAAAAATTGATTTTCTATTTTAATCTTAATTATTATAATAAAATCAATTATATCCACCAATATATATACTTTCATCTAATTTTTATTTTTTACTCCTATTTGAGTTTTAATTTATTTTGGACTCTTTTATATGGATTTTTAAATTAGTTTGAACTCATTTATTAATAATGCAATTACATACAATTTTCTATATCTATGTGAAGAAATAAAATCATAAATATATGTTAAATTATTATACAAATATAGTTATTAGATTGAATTATATTGTCAAATATATATTATATTTTATTTTTTTGGTATGCAATAATATAATAGTATTATGAACGATCTAATCATTTTGTTTTAAAAAAATAAAAATTAATAATAATTTTATAATATAATTAGTGTACAAATGCCTAAAAAGGTTAGAGAAATACGTAATTAAATGATAGATTAAGTACTCAAAGTTTATTGAATTAATTAATAATTAAATTATACATATAATTTAGTTTTTTTATAAAAAATATTATTTAAATTTATTTATGAGCAACACAAGTCATGCATTGTTAGACCCAACAAATAGAGGAACTGCTTAGGATCTTCCCTTCACAAAGCAGAATAAATTAAACTTGAGTCCCTTTCTAGGAAAAGTCTATAGTACCGCCTTCAGTATCGTACTGAATGTTACTACTTTTATGATAAAATTATAAATCAAAAAAAAAAGTTATAATTGCTCTAGAGAAGTTTATGATCAATCAAAAATCCACGAGTAATCACAGATACACATGATAGACCTCCTCTGGGTAGTTGTATCTTCTCTCTTTGGAATTATAATTTAACATTTAAAAGTTATAACTTAACCTTCAAAAAAATTATAACTTACACTTCAAAAAAATTATAACTTAATCTAAAATCATTATAATTTTTGATATAATACCTCTTTCGGTACCATAGCCTTTCCCCTCTTTCTCTGGACATGCCTAAATAGGGTGGGATTCCATCTAGTCAATTCAACAAATGTTATCCCAATATTTTTGGGTCGACAACATGATTCATGTGTTTGTCGTTGTGATCTATTAAGGGTCATGATTTATGTCATCAGAATACCATCAAATTAGCGTAAAACAAAGTTAGACTTTTTTATTATTTGAATTGGAGGTTAAAAATAGTATTTCCTTCTTTTCACAGAGATAATGAGAAGATTTTCCTACTATATTATAAAGGCCAATAATATAGTAGATAAACTTCTTGTCCTATAATCAAATAAATTATACAAATGCGGTCATGATCTTGACACAATTATGCTTGAGCCAAGCCTGGCAGTATTGAATTACTGGTTTTTTGTTCTTTTGTACATTTGTCAAAGTGATTCATACTAAACTAAGATGATAAGTTAAAAATACAATGAAATTAATTATATGATTGCCTCAAAATTAGTTTATAATTTTTTGAGATATAAGTTACAATTATAAAAAATATGATCGATTCTTAAATATTAACATCAATCGTAGAAATTATAATTTTTAATGATCAAATTACACGTATTAAATGTGAAATTACACCTGATTGAAAATTTTCATAATCGATTACAATATTTTATGATTGATCATAAATAATTTTAATTAATTTTAACTCACTTTTAGAACGTATAATTTGAATTTTAAAACTATGGTGTTAAAAAAATTAAAAAAATTAAATTTTTTTATACAATATAAAAAAATTAATAACATATATCAAAATCCATTAAAATGGGAGTGAAAAATAAGATAAAATAAAGGTCAAAGTGCACTGTCTCATCTGTCACTGCCCATTGTCTCATCTCATCTGTCACTACACTGTTTTTAATGTCTCAACAGTAAAAGGCTAAGAATTCAACTAGGGAGTAGGGACTGTTTGGATTTCAATGCTACCAAGTCTCAAATTCAACTGCAGGGCTATACTGGCAATGAAGCATGCTTAATTTTATTTATTTATTTGTAAGTCAAAGCAAAAAACATATTTTTTTATTTTTAAATTTTAAAGTACTTTTAAAATATCCTTTACTTTTGTATACTTTTGTTTTTAATTTTTTTTTCTATTCTAGATATTCCTTTTTTCAAAATTACTTATTTAGCAAAGTAATATATGTGGACAATGATATTGACGAACCTGAATTTAACTGGGCCACGCCAAATGTAAGTAATCGAGAAGTCTAAGAGAAAGTCCATATCGAAGATGTTTCAGTCCGTTGGAAAGGGAGACACCAAGAGGTCAACACCGAAGGCCCCAAGACCAACCCAGGAACCCTTGGGCTCCGCCTAGGCTGGTCCCCTTGGGCGCCGCCCAGGTTGGCCCCTTGGGCGCTGGCTTGGGAGTGGCCCCTTAAGCGCCCTCCTCCTTCGGCCTCTTCACTCAAATTCATGACGACTAAGTCCAATCCACGTTGATACAAGACACGTCTGAGCTCAAGACGAAGAGTCCTTCTCCAAAGGAATAGGAGCACGAGGGAGAGAAAAGCAGGATACGGAGATCTCCTACCTAAGTTATACTTACTAAAATAGTAGAGCTTCTCTTACTCACGGCACCGCCTCACTGCCTTAACCCTAACCTATATAATGTAAGCTCTCTCCATAAGGAGAGCAGCTGGATCGCTACACACATTACACATTCCTACACACATTGTTCTCTCTCTCTCTCTCTCTCTCAGAAACATTGTAATACACCCAGAGTGTACTCTCCCGGTAACCTTACTCATCAATAAAGATCTCCAGTCATCGCTGCCCTTTCCCGAGGGTAGACGTAGGTCACCCGGATCGAACCACTATAAATCTTGGTATTGACTCTATATTTACTGTTTTACCATTGATTGTCTATATACTGCTCTTTAATTATACATTATCATTCTCTTGACTGTTGATCTTGCACGAAGACGATTTTGCACATCATTAAATGTATTAGTGAATACTTATACATGCATAAATATATTTGCATACACAAAAAAAAAATAAACAGAAGGGAATAAATATAACAAGAAGTCTTTTTTATTACTTTATCTAACATCATACTGCACAAATTTTTAAAAATATTATTTTACGCAAAACAGATGTGATTTTTTAGTCTCTTCTCATTAAATAAAAGTTTTAAAAATAATTAAATACATTATCACAGTGGGATTAGCTAGTGATTTTAACAATAGGTTGTAATCCTCGCATTAGTTGATTGAGCAATGCTATTTGATATTAATTTATTGATCTAAGAGCATCTCTAACAACAAAATCTATTTTAGATATTTAAAAAATAATATTTGATGATGCACAAAATCGTATGGAGCGAGATCAATAGTCACAATGGTGTTTAATGAGCAATCAATGGCAATTAGTGGCAAAACCGTAAATAAGAGTCAACACAAGAGATTTATAGTAGTTCGGTACGGGTGACCTACGTCCACTCTTCGAACGGCGACGATGGCCTTAGGCATTTTATTGATCAACGGAGGTACTCCGGAGAGTTTACAAGGAGTCTAGAGAGAGAGAGAGTGTAGAGAGCTTGCTGAGTGCAACTAGTCTTGTGTGTGTCAAGAGTCATTCATGTCCTGCCCTTTACACAGTGAGGGCTTACATTATATAGGCTCACCAAGGCGGTGAGGCGGTGACGTGAGGGAGAAGTCTCCTGTCAATTTGGTAAGTATTAACATGGTAGGAGTGAGCCACTTTGGTAAGTAAAGTTATGGTAGGAGTGAGCCTCTTTGTTAAGTAGAGTTATGGAAGGAGATCTCTGTATCCCGAGTCTTCCTCCACGTGCTCCTATTTACTCGGATGTCACTCTGGTGTGGAGTGTGCTCATGCTTAGTCTTGCACTTGAGTCTTGAGCTCGGACTTGCTTCGGAGTAGATTTGGACTTGTGCTGTGTTTGATGTTGCATCAAGGCATGAAGAGGAGCTAAGAGGAGAGGCCAATGGGGCATGAGGTGGGCGGCGCCCACTTTG
The DNA here is from genome assembly GCA_023539305.1 of Ilex asprella. Classification (NCBI taxonomy): domain Eukaryota; kingdom Viridiplantae; phylum Streptophyta; class Magnoliopsida; order Aquifoliales; family Aquifoliaceae; genus Ilex; species Ilex asprella. The sequence goes on from CM042186.1 coordinate 9,133,768, forward strand.
GAGGGGGCATGGGAGGCGCCCTAGGTGCCTTGGGCTACCTTGTCCCTTCCTTCGGTGCTCGGCCTTGAGTTGGTACGGCTTGGTGTTCGTCTTGGTCTTGAGGTCGGACGTCGAGCTCGGCTTGGTGCTCGTCTTGATCTTGAGGTCGGACGTCGAGCTCGTATTTGAATTAGACTTGGATTCGCACTGGAGTCAAACGGCGAAGGAGGAGAGGTAGTAGGAGAAGACGAAGGAGAGGCCGAGCGCGGAGCTGGGGGGCCTGGGCGGCGCCTTAGGGGCTTTGGGCGACGCCTCTCGCTGCCTCCTGCGGTCTTGGTTCTTCCTCCGTTTTTCTTGACGATTGCCCCTTGGTTGGTCCAACTACATGGGTCTTTTGGGCTCTTCTATGGGCTTCTTTGACTCCGTTTGGATTGGGTCTTAGCTTGGTAAAATTCGGACTCATCAATATTTTTTATTATAGCTACTCACGTTTTCAATACATACTCCAATATATTTTTTATATTTTTAACTACTCATTTTAAATATTATTTCTTATTGCTTTTGTATTATTTATTTTTTAGGAAGAATAAAAAGGAGAAAGAGAGAGAATGGTGGAAAGGAGAGGAAGAGAGAAAAAATAGTATAAAAAAATTTTACATGTCGCTACAGTGATATTTTAAATATTTTGAATATTTTACAAAATGTTATTTTAAATATTTTGAAGATAATCTATTTTAATGAAAGTTTTAGGCTAAATAACTAAAATTGGAAGATTTTGTGTCATTTACCTTATCTGTTGGAGATGCCCTAATTTGCTAAGGTAATCATTCATTAATCGTTGAATTCACAATAGATTTCAATATTTATGGGATACGCAACTAGTTCAATGATTGTGATGAATTAAATTAAAAAACTAAGTTCAAATAGCACTATTGTTAGTTGACCACGTCTCCCAATTTCAAGCTCGAACCATATTCTATTTATGGATTGAATTAGACATTTAATTAGTAACTATAACCTATGCATAGGTAGGTAGCCCATAACAACACAATACAACTAAGATGATGAAAAAAATGTACATATAAAAATTCTAATTAACAAGTTCTTGTTCATCATAGATGCTAGGTGGGATTAATTGGATAGAAATTGGACATTTGCCATTTTTTACACAAAATAATTGGTGGCGCATTTAAACGTAAAAGTTGAAAGTTATTATCTCAACATATTTATTACATGTTTTTGAGAAAATACTATGTCGGGAAATGTGGCTAATATGTTGTGAGTACCTAATAATGGAAGCGTTCATGCGCGATGAAAATTCAAATCAATTAAATTTAATAATATACTTTTATCGGTTATTCTAAATTTGAATACATAAAACTTGTACCGTCAATCGAAAATTATATTCTACATTTAAACGCCAGCCTAGGTTAAAATAAAATTAAAAAGTAATAATCTGTAGCTAATATATGAGGTGGGAACAATAGGTATAAAAGTAGCATGAGTAATTTTCATCAAAAAGCACATCTAGTGCATGGCTACCCTTTTTAAAGTTTTACAGTTTACAGTAGAAGGCAAGGAGGAGTAACTCTCCACACCCATACATCCCTTTCATCCGCAACTACTCTCTCTCTCCTTCTCTCTCCCCCCCTTCTCTCTTTTTTTCAAAATGAAACTTTGAGAGTTATTTATTTATGGTTGTTAATGGTTGGTTTATGTTTTAAAAAATTTGATGAGGGGTTGATAGTTGTTGACATGATATCTAACATTACATGTATTCAAAAAATAGTATCATCAAACATAAATAGTCAATAGATTGTATTAATTTTAAATACAAATAACGTGATTATAACACAAAATTCGTTTAATTAGTGTTGGGCTAAGAAAAATGTGGTGTACGGTTTGTCTGAGAATGGGACATGGCAAAACCCAAATGGGACATGGATTCACAGTGGAATGATTTGAATATTACATCCTAAGTGGTTAGAAGGATACTTTGGTATAGAAAAAATTATCAGATAAAATACACTTACTAAACCCTAAATAGTGGTGTAGAAAGGTAAGTTTGTAAATGAGAGAAAGAAGAAGGGTTGGTTCTCAAAATCATGGAAAGGAAGCGCATGTTTGGATGATTAGCATCGAGGGATTGGATTGGATTAGTTTTAAGAAATTTTTTTAAACCCAATTTAAGGGATTTTTATATGGGATTAAATTATAAATTTTATCAAGTTTCATATTTAATAAGTGATATAAATATATTAGTCATAACTCGTATCTGAAGATACGATAAAATATAAAATTCGAGCATCCAAAACATCGATATCACTATATTAAATTTTTTCAAAATATATTAACTATAAATTAATCAAATATTAAATAATTAAATATATGATAGAAATGAGTGATGTGATATTTTTAAGGAAAAAAATTATAAATGATTAAGAATGTGATAGAAATGAGTGATGCGATTTGACGTTTGAGTCTGACAAATGGATGATGTGTGAGTTAAGTGACTGGTGATGATTTTGAAAGAAAAAAATATGACTGGAATAAAATTCAAACACACTATTATTTTATTTTATAAATATGAAATCCATAGATTTATGTCAAATCATATTCCTCCTTGAATAAAATAGTTTTTTATTTGTCTTTAAATCCAATGTTTTAGTTTTGACATTCACCCCTCATGAATTTTATCAAACCCCCATACATAACTTTTAATCCACTATTTATTGTGGATCAGAATTCATTTTCATTATAAAACCAGATTATTAAACTTTGAACCAAACATAACTTTAGAATATACATTGAACTATTTTTGCAAAATTACTTCTAAACATGTTAATCGAGTTTTTGTCAATTCATTGTCGAACTTAATTTACATATAAATGAATTGACTCGTTTAATTATTTATTCATAAATAAACTTAAAATAATGTTCAAACCCAACTTGATTAACAGCTCTAATCTCTTTCTATCCAAACCCGCATACCAAACGTTCTCTTTAAAATCCATGTAAAACTTACAAATAGTCTTCCCCACCACCACCCAAATGTCAAGTTGAGAACTCTGTCTCTCTCTCTCTCTCAAAAGTAATCACAAACTTTAAGGAATGGTGTGTATTTTATAATAAAATTCAGAAAAGCAAGGATTTGAAGGGAATTTTATATTATACAATCAAGTGCAATAAACTAAAGACCTTCCGTACAAGTAATGATGTGTCTCATTGCGTTCTGCCATTTTCTCTATTTTAATTATTGATAGCAATTGATGGGCCATTTGAAGCAGCCGAGCCCCACCACTAATCATCACATCCCTCTCCCTATGCCTCTGCTCTGCCCCCAAACAAAACAGCAAACAGAGAATTGCCACTTCTTTTGCGCACTCCCTCATCCATCCAATCAAGTTAAATTTAAATTCAATGATAATCATAAAAGTTCATTAACACCTCTCATCAGTTATTGTTTGTTCATGACTTTAACCGCGAATATTGCTTTACAGAAACATTTTTTTTAGTATTTTATAAAATAGATTTCATCCACGTCTTTTATAAATCGGCTTAACTTTAATAACACATTTTTTAATTTTAAAATTTTATTATACTTTATTTTAGTTTTATGATATTAAATTTTAGGTTCATTAATTTAATCTTTAATTTTTTTGAATTAATGTCCTTTATTGAATTTAAACTAAATTAATATTCAATTTTATCAAATCAACACAAAATTAATATTTAATTTAATAAAATTAATATTATTTCTTTAATTTAACACTAAATTATTATTTAATTTCATAAAATTGACATTCAATTTTATCAAATTAAAATTTAATTGTATTAAATAGAATATTAAATTCCATTAATTTAACATTTAACTTCATGAAATTATTGTCATTTCTTTAATTTAATACCAAATTAACATTCAATTTCATCAAAATAGAATTCAAATTTATTCAATTAATATTAAATTTATCAAAATTTAAAATAAATAAATATTTAATTTTATCAAATTAATACTAAATTAATATTTAAATTTATTAAATTAAGGCAAATTTGTTCAATTAATTTTAAATTTTATCAAATAATATTTAAATTTGATATATAAAAGATGATGTATGAAGAGTGATTGGGGTGACGTTGTGGAGAACAGACGATAACAAATAATTGAAAATGGGTGAAACTTTGACATTGATTTAAAATGATTGTAATTTTTATTGTAGAGAAAGAATTTTTAATTATAAAAATTCGATTATGTAATTAAATGAGTGATAATATGATGACTAATATTTATACTAATATTTATATTCTCGGTGGTATTTATAATAAGGTTTTCATATCATGCTTTAAAATGATAAAAAAATGTTTGAGATCAATTGAAAATGACATAATTAACCTTATTTTTTGGTAAAATGTTACTTTTTTTTATTTCTTTTTTGTTTGTATGCATTTTTGACCTTATTATGCTGAATGATTTTATTTTGTGCAAAAAATAATTTTATTAGATATAAATATATCATCCTACTTATCAAAAAAAAAAAAAAACTTCATAAAATGTGACTTAAGACATTTTAGTCTATTAACGTAACAGAGGGTAATTTTGATATTTTAAAAAAATAGGTAGTCAAATCATGCACTTTATTTACCGTAAAAAACGGAAGTTACTGTTAGGTGGAGTCCATGATTCAATAGTATAAACTAGAAGTGGTGCAGTGAAATTTTAGAATCGAGAAAAAGTATCATTGAATTTAGAATTAACTACAAAAGATATAGATAAATTTTTTTTATTTATTTATGGGGCGCCTCTTCTTTTGGCTTAATTACAACTACTATTTTTGGCGTATAAATGATAGTTTATATCCTGAAATATTTTTTAATTTTAAAAATTTTTAATTACACCCTCAATCTTATAAAAATGACATGTTTTTATTATGTTTAAATATATACACATAAAATCTATTTGTGTATGTTGTTATTATGTTATCATTTTTTCCCCGTGATTGATGGTCAAGTTGAAAAGAAAGAAAATTTTCATTTGGGATGTGAAAGTGAAAGAAAACGAAACTCAAATAATGCTTTTCATGGCATGAGTGGCATGATTTGAATTATGGAATAGAAATTCATTGGGATACCTTGAATAAGAAGATATTAGTGATGTCACAGTTGATTATCTTTAATTCTTTTAAAATTTTCATAATCGGGAGATCAGTAGGTCATACAAGAATTAATTTCTCTTGTCGTTTTATTAGGAGATTCTATTATCCCTTTTTTGGTGTTTTATTTTCTACTCATAGTATGAATTTGTTTCGTTTATTGTAAAAATTAGATATCGTTTGATGATTAAAACTTCAATAAAAAAAAAATCTCTTACACATAACTAGAGGTGTTCATCCTATCCTAAGGATAGAAATTGTAATATTTCATCTTCTTATTCGATACTTTATAATTTTTTTTTTATCTATCCTACCCAATCAAGTGTATTATTTCTACCTGAATTTCGTCCAAACCAATCGGGTAGGAAATCAGATGAACACATATTTTTTAGTTATTAATTTTTAGATCGTTTTAACAATTTAATTAAGTAACCTGCACCAATTAACTAACACAATAAAATAATAACACTAAAAAAAACACAATAAATTCGATAATACATAAACAATTACATTAAAACATAACAAGAAAGTCATACATATATATATATATATATATATATATATATATATATATATATGCATGTAGGATAGGGTATAGTAAGAATACGAAAATTTTGTATGTATTTCACATTCTTATCCAATTTTTTTTGTGAAATACCAAAAAAATATTTGTTGGCCTACCCGATTCTTTCGGGTAGTTGATCAATAGAATCAGATAGAGTAAAATATGATCAAAATTTAAGAGTAATAGAAAATTTGAACACCTGTACCTCTAACAATTAGACTACACCTTATTTCTTATTTTATTTTTAAAGGCAATTTTTAGCAAGACATGAAAAAAAAAAAAAGAATTTTGTGGATATAAGACTTCTCTAGATGACTTTAATATGGAGAAGACCTTAAGGACTAGAAACAAACGTACAAAATATTGATATACACGTTTTGTCTGTTGTGGCCTTTCACGAGATCAACGGTTTTATTATATTGTCGAGTTTTCGGTACCACAAAATAAATTTTTAGTATTATATTTTTATTTTTTAGTTAGGCCCCAACCAAATAATTTGATGATGTGATACACATTTATATTATGAGTAGGTAGGTGTAGGTGTTTTGTTTTGTCCTTCCTTCAAGATATTATTGGGTACAATAGCAAAAATAGGGGTTAACAATTGGGATAAGTTCGAATTTAAATCGAGTCATAATTTGTGAATAATATTAAAATTAGACATATACCAGACTTATTTCTTCTGGTCGTTGTGACTAATGGAAAATTATACTAAACGAAGTCATGATTTCTAAGTTAAGGTATAAAAAATATTGTTATTTTGAATTTTTAAATTAATAATCGCGCATTGCACTTTGAATTTTTGTAAGTTATAGGAATGTACTCCAAATAGTAGATGACATCTCATTATTCTTTTAATTGTTAGCACCTCAAGTGTCATTCAAGTGGGGTGAGCCATTTCATCTTTTATGAGGTTCACAAAGGGGGGTCGCAGTGACTAGGTCAAGACGATTGTTTACCAAAACACAAAAGTCTTCGCAAAGTTGTAAAATCATGTATGTGGGCTAATGTCTGTCCAGTACCAGAAGGTCAAGGAAGTTGTTGAGCCGACAATCAAATCTCCGATGAACGACGACTGTAACTATAATGATTATAAGGTAATAAAATTCTTTATCAGATTAGTTATGACCCACACGAAAGCCTTAACGATTTGGGCACGGTCTCGGGGAGAGAATTTAAAAAAAACCCAATGGTATCTGGTTGTTTTAGAAACTAAAGGTTCAATGCTAAACTTTTTATTTGTTAAGTAGCCAAAGTATAATTTTTAATACTCTAGGGGTTTAAAGTGTCATTAATCGTTTCTCATATTTGCATTATTCTCATATCCTAACAAGGATGTTTCCCTGTATTTTTTTTTTTAATGATTCCTACCTTTTTTTTCCTTTCGTTTATTTTTTTATTGCCATGGAAATTAATTACACACAACCCACTTGAGGGAATGTTGGAGAGTCCATCGTCGACACATTGGTCTGGTTGGCCCCCATGTGAATGGAGATCGTACTTCTTTGTTACCAACACATTTTGAATGTGGTTGGACCACATCTCTCACTTTCCCCTTCACATAAAAAATTATAGGATTCAATTCAATTCTTTTTTGTTGAAATGTGATGATACCAACTGATGATACCAAAAAATATCCTAAGTATGAGCTCAGACCAAAGAGGTCAACCCAGGAAGGAGGTCGGCTAAGCATTCCCGAGCTAAGGGGAGCCGGCCCCGAGCTCGATCCGGACAAGAGGATAGAAGGGTCATGAAATAAATGACCGGCCCATGGCAAGCGTACCCGAAACAGTAGGAGACGACAATCAAGGCATGAAACCTCAATCAGCCATGATCCACTCCTAATTAGAAGGAGAATCCCACCAGAAAGGGGAGGAGATCTCGCTGGGTATCCCTTAGAAATAGGGATCATGCTATAAATATGAGGAGGAGCCTCTATGGAGGGGGAGGCTACCCTAGAGGCTACAGAGCCATGAAAAAGCCCTAATTTCTTTTAGATTGTAAAAAAATAAGCACTTAAGTGATCAATAAAGAAAAAGGAAGAAGGACCTCCATTGAAGAGTGGACTAGCCGAGCTCCAGAGCCGGTGAACCACTATATTTCTTACTGTTCACATCCCCACACCCCATCAATACTCGTGAGCGACGAACAGCACCATCAGTTTGGCGCCGTCTGTGGGAAAGGACAATTCCTGCTAAAAAAAAAAAACTGATTCTTCAGTGATTGATGGTCTCGACTCGCAATATGAGTAGAAGTCAAGTAAATCTGCCTCGGGTCATAGATCAGCCTGACGCTGACAACAACAGAC
>CM042186.1:9176766-9264570 GCA_023539305.1 Ilex asprella
TGGGCGGGGTGGGTGGAGGTGGGATGACGACGGCAGTGGTGGTAAGGTGGTGAGAGTGGTGGTGGTGGTGGTGGAGTGATGATAGTGGTGGTAGTGGTGATGATGGTGGTGGGACGGTGGGTGCTGTGATAGTGGTGGTGGTGGTGGTGGTGGTTGAGTGAAGATAGTAGTGGTGGTGATGGTGGGATGGTGGGTGTAGTGGTGGGGTGGCGACAGTGATGGTGGTGGTGAGGCGATGGGTGTGGTGGCAGTGGCAATAATTGTGGTGGTGATTGTTCTGATAGAGATGGTGCTGGGGTCGTAGCGGTGGTGGTTGAGCGGTGGGGGTAGTTGTAGTGGTGGGGTGCCGGTGATAGTGGTAGTGGTGATGGTGTTAGGTGTGGTGGGGTGGCAGTGGAGGAGGTGGTGGTGGGACAGTTCTAAACATTACTTATTTTTTTAAAAGTATATATGAGAAGTTTACAAGTTTTAGAAACATTTCAAAAAGTCATCCCAAACACATCCTTAACGGTTTATTTTTTATATTAAATTTGAGGTGTTAATATTAACAATTTGATTAATTTTAAAATAAAATTTAAAGAGAATTCAACTACGAAATATAAAAATTATTATTTATATTTTAATATTTAAATTATATTATACTTTATTATATAAATATTTAGTAAAAATATCTATTAAGCATAGCATAATTCTGAGGTGACAAAAACAATGTAGCTGACGAGCATCAACAGCCAACAAAGTTCCTACTCTTTTTCACAGATTAGGTGAGTTAGGTTTAGTTGTGGAAAGCTGTCTTGTTTTGATTTGAAGCCACTCTCGACTTTAAACTGGAAAAAAATCAACTTTAGAAGGCATTCTAGTAAGAGGAATAATCCACAATAGATCACATCATCCCGCGTCAAAGCTGTTGGTTTTTCCTCTAAGGAATGAACGTCATTGTATGACTAAGGTATTCTAGAAACTTAGCTTTTTTCTTAGATCGAGCACATCGAAGTCGTAGTCAATAGTTTTATTCAACGAGATCATTTAATAACACGTTAATATCCAATTTTTAATTGTATATAATCTACTAAAACTAATTTTAACACAATATATTTAAATATTAATTCAATCTTGTCTAATTACATTTTGAAATGTTTGATTAATTCCTCGAATGATTTGCAATTTCAATATATTTTATTTCATAATAACTCAAGTATATTTAATTTTATTTTGTCATAAGTAATTTCAAAAATGATTTATCAAATAAAATATAATTTTTAGTTATTTTTACTGCTTAATTACTCAAGTAAAACTAAATTTCAATTTAATTAATTTCATCGTAAACAATTTCAACACCAATTAATTATGCAAAAAAAAAAAACCCATAAAGTTCCATTGATGCCCAATTCCACCAAATAATCCAACCATTTTTGTTCAATTTCAAAAATATAATCTAATGATCAGAAGCAAAAAATTACAAAGTATGCAATTATCCTAGAGATCAAATTTACTAACAAAACAGAGCCATTCGGAGTATCTCCTCCACTATTATCAATAGAACAATGCTATTAAGATCTAATTCATTATACCATTTAAATTGACTATAAATCCCATCAAACATAATTACGTGATCTAGTTGAAAAATACAGTGTACATAGTCAAATAAATACGCTACATATGTAAGGATGCTTTCGAAAACTTTAGGGGGCAAGGGACTAAAGGTAGTTCAGCCCCGGAGTACAAGTCATTGTAGTAGTTATGGACACAAACACAATAGCGACGAGCTCACAACCACTAAATCATGATCATTGGGTGAGCTCTTTTTGATGTACATACTTTTGTCAATCGTGTCGAGTGAAATAAGTTTGTATCAAAAAGTATTTTAATCATATTTTATTCGTTTATTAATTCATGATTAATGAGTCGTGTCATATCGAGTTTATGTCATGTATTAATTGTGTATAATCAGTATATAAACGAGTCATATTATGTATTTCTTTTGGTTGACTTTACCCATACCCGATTTGTTTATTAATTGTAATGGGTCCACTCATTTAAGAAACGGGTGGGTTAAAAAAAATTCAAATCCTCTAACTTCATATAATGTTCTTGTCGTGTTAACAAATCTTATTATATTTTGATACTTCTAGACCTGAGGCACCTCTAGTTCATCCTAGAAGTGAAGCCAGCATTATAGGAACTATTATTATTAATTATAAGATAAGATAAAAGGCTACGATATCTCAAGGTGTTGTATTAAAATTGTTTTGTATTTATAAATTTTTGGTAGATTATTTGAAATTATTAATTAATAAAATGAAAAAATAATATAAATAATAAAACATTTTTTTAACAAATTTTTTCACATCTTTTAAAATGAATTTTGGTAATGGCACGGTAGTTTTACCCAGTTTTTTAAGGTCTACAAACTACATGTTCAATCAAACAGGACATATAACCCTTTTTTTCCCCTTGGAAAAAATGATAGAAATTCAATTAATTGGAAAGAGTAATGCTACATGGACTTAAAAACTAGACTTAAAAATTTGACTTGATAATCCCAACCATTGAATATGTAATAGGTCCCAATAAATGCTGGGATCTACAGTGAAATCAATGGTTGAGATTATCCAGTCAAATTTTTAAGTCTATTTTTTAAGTCCATGTAGCATTGCTCAATTGGAAATATCCGAGGGAAGGAGGGGCAGTAAAAAATCTGGTCCTCTCCCATACATCAAAACATCTTATAGAAGCCGCCTTTCTAGCTAAACTATGTATTACTTTGTTACTTGAACGTCTCATAGTAGACACTATAAAGTCTCTAAAGTCATGTGAAAGAGTCCTAATATCCGCTTGAGCAGGACCAGAGGCTCAAAGATATCCCCCATATTAGAAATCAACTTCATCACATTAACATAGTCACCTTCAAGATTGATAAAATCACATCTTTGCTGTCGAGCAAAAAGAACTGCTTCCCTTGTAAGAAGGATCTCCGCCAATTGCGCGTCACAAAAGGATGTTATGTTCTTAGACAAACCTGCTCGAAAAACCCCATACTGATCCCTAATAATTACCCCAACTCCGATGGCTCCTTCGGAAACAAAAACTATCCCATCGACATTTACTTTCAGAAATCTGGCTACTGGAGGTAACCACCGAATTGCAGCCTCCATCGTTAGTGGCTCAAACTAGGTTTCCACCGCTTGCTCATAATGCTTGATATAGTCCAAAGAGGCTTGATTAAAGTAGCAGGATCCTTTTTTAAATTCTAGAAAAGGACCTCATTCATGTTTTTCCACATGAACCAGTAATGAACAAGAATTAGAGAGAGTTGTTGGGGAGTCATTTGCTGCAGCATATCCAGCAACCATTATTTTACGTGGGAAGATGGAGACTGCGCCAAATGAAACAAAGAGGTGCCAGCCCAAGAATTCTTAGCCCAAACACTTTCCTTCATAATGTGCAAAAGATTTTCCTTACTACTGCCGCAAAAACACATGTATCATCCACTCGATACGATATTCGTTTATTATGCGTAATAAATTTAGGATTCACCTGTCGGAGAGTTTGATTCATTGTAGACTCCAAACATTTTTAATTATTATTTTTAACCAACCCATTCTTGTTCTGTTGCATAAAGTTCCGATTCAAACAAATTTCAAACAATTTTCTTTTATTTGTTTTGTGTCTCTTGTTTTTACAATTTCCTTTTATTTGTTTTGTATCTTTTGGCAATATAACATAAGAATAGCAATGACTAGGTCGACCTTTATTCATAAAAATTTACCGCACCAACGTCTTCATATTTCAAATCGGTTTGTATATTCGATCCCTGATGATCTTGCCAGTTGCTGAATTCATACTATGGAAGGATAAATTGTACACCTAGATCCAAAATAGGCATGGACTGAAATGCACCTTAGACGCTCGAGTGTTACCTTTGTACTCTATCAGAAGCACTAGATGATTATCGAACTACCACGACATACCTTCAATCATTTTTTTTCTTATCTCTCATATTACCAATTTGGATTAGAAACAAATTACTGGCTAATTCCTTGAAGATTACGGATGAAATATTCCAAACTAATTTCATTATGTTCTTGAAAGCCCCCTTGTTAAAAGATCTATCACATTGCAATCTTCCTAAAGACACAACTTACCCTTCTCCTCCAGCAGTGCGTCGGTATTGTTAGCAATGCTATTATCCGTCTGCTCCTCCTTTGAAATCTTGAAATAAATACACAATTTCTCCATTTCACTTCCATGATAAATGTTCAGACTACATCACACTAAAGAATATCTAAATAAGGTAGATCACAAATTTCTAAGAATCTCAGCGAAGAATAAATAGTCGGTCGAGTATGAGAAAAAGGTCATCCTCTCAAATCCAAGAATTGCCAAAAAAGGTTGGAAACCCAAAAAGACACACAAGTTATGAAGAAGATGACTTCAAAGTGGAGAATAAGGGAAAAGAAGAATATGGTAAATCAACCAAAGGGATGAAAGGATCTATAAAGGCGAAAAGATAAGAGATACACACAATAACGACACAAATGGACCGAGAAAGGAATGAGAAATTCCAGGAGGAAACCTAGGAAGATGTAGACTAAGGAAAAACAGAGAGAAAATCCTCCTCGAGGGGACTCCGGACACATAATTTTTGGGGTGGTCTAGTGATTGAACACGACCTTTATTATTTTGAAACATCAGGTTTAATAATTTTTCACACTTTCTAAGAGTTAGTTACTCTTGTCTTTTTAAGGTCATTCTCTAACCAAGTTCAAGTCATCATAGCCAACCGTTGAATTCGATAAAGTAGTCGACACAAGTCTGGACATCCTGTAACAAAAAAGAAAAGAAAAGCCGGACTCGTATGTGTGTGTGTGGAGGTATTTGTTTTTAAGACTTTCCATAATATTACCTTTGATTAAAATTATGACTCAAATTACGTGGCATTACTGTTACACCCAAAATATAAAAGGCTAGATTTGTCATAATTTTGATTTTAAAGTTTTATCACTCCATAATTTTGGGGAAAGATTCCCTTTCACTCACGTTCTCTTTAATTTTTTTAACAAGTTATCTATAATTAAAAAGTAAGAGAAATATTTGTATATAATAAATTTTACTCAAATACATGGTGGAAGATCTGTTAAGAAAGCAATTTAAAAAAAATATATTGTAAGGGACCTCAGCCCAAAAATTAGTATATTTTTTAGGTTGTAGAGTAAGAATCAAAATCGGACGGGCTCACCATTGAGCCATTTGATCTAGTGAGTAAGAATTTAAATTTCTTCATTCAATGTACGGGTTCGAGTCTCTACATCTACGATAGTTTGATGATGTTATACTTATTTTTCAACGCCTAGAATATTTGATGTGACCTTCGCATTGTCCCCAATGTAAGCGTTGCTGGATATTCAACAAATGTGTGATGCTGAGGTATAATATTTTATAGTTTTTAAGAGTGTTCAAATTATTGATTATTCGTTTATTTATGTTTATGACTTTCTTATATATAATGTATTAATAATTATGACTTTCTTATATATAATGTATTGATGTTTATGGTTTTGTTGTTGTGTTTTATTGTAATTGTTTATGTATTATCAAATTTATTATGTTTTTTTAGTCCTATTGTTTTATTGTGTTAGTTAATTGGTGTAGATTCTTTAATTAAATTGTTAAAATAATCTAAAATTAATAACTAAAAAAATTATGTTCAATCGAGTTCCTACCCGATTGTTATGGACGAAATTCGAGTAAGAATAGTACACTTGATCAGGTAGGGTAAGTCAAGAAAAATTCTTCCGCAAAATATCAAGTAAGAAGATGAAATACTATAATTTCTACTCATAGGGTAGGGTGAACACCCCTAATACTTTCTATTGAACATGCAAAGTAACATATTTGAATGACTATCTTCTGTACTAAAAAAATGAGCAATGTTATTACAATTTAATTTGTTGATCTAATTTATTATGATTTTTAAATTAATTGTAGATTTTATCAAATATTAGAATTTAGTGTTAATTTAATAATTTTAATAAAATTATATTATTAAGTAAATAAATTAAATTAAAATTTTAAATTCGCCAAGAAAAAATTAAAGGTGCCCATTATTAAAGCTGGGTATATTTTATTTTTGTTGGTATCGTCGGAGTCGGAGAAGATATGAAAGGAACCTGAACACAACGAAGGACTGATGCCTTTTAATTCGGCAATTGGACCCTGATAGCGGTAATAGGATTTGTATTGTGACGAATCTTAAAAAAAAAGATAAAACGACAAGTGGCCAACATAGATCACTCTGATTCAGACCACCTGCAGGGCCCACAAATTATTATATTCTTTTTTATTATCAAAGAAACAGACACGTGCCAATTGTCAACCGGCCAATTCATCTCCAGATATTTTTTCGGGAAAAATATTATTTTATGCACCCTAAAGTTTAGACTATAACAACCCAATCTTTAAATTTCAAAAGGTAAATTATATGTAGAGCTCTAAAATTTGTCACTTGATGAGAGGGATCCCCATATATTTAATAAATTAGAGATAATTCGTCTCTAAATGCACGGTGTTATGTGAATGGTTTTAATAAGGATATTAGTAACCGTTAGATAAGTTTTTTTGAAACTGTCAGATAAATTTATTAAAGTCTACTCTGTTTTATATTATAGATTATATTACATCCCTCCCATGTCTAGTAGTCACCTAATGGACTTTTTTTTTTATATCTCAGTTGTTCTAATATATCACTGTAGTATTTTCTGCTCATATGCTGGAATAATATTGAACTTAGTTAAAACCGTTTTTTCATATAAGGGGATAAATCAATGAACAATGGCTTTAAAGAGCTTCAAAAAATAGTCATTTTATGGCTTCAAAGAGCTTCGTGAGATATTTAAATTTTTGACCTACCCTTCATGAAAAGTTTATTGGGTGATGAAAAGTTCTTTTGGAATTTTATTTTGAAATGATGAGAGGGCTATTTGAAAATTTTGTATTAAAATGTGTGGATGTGTCACCAGGTTGTAATTACATTCTTGATGAACTTAACAATAAGAGGCTTATGTTATACACACACATACTTCAAGTGGTTTGAATGTAACTTGTCAAATATAAGAGCATTCGTATGATTAAGTCCCAAAGTTTCAGGGGTTTCATCTACAATTGTTAATAAATCTGAAGAAAAACCAATGTGAAGTACAGATCGAATCTTAATTTTTACGAAGTTATCTTTAATATGGTAATTATTCTTATGAAATTGTAAGAGTCAATTTATTTTTGTAGCTTTAACTCCTATACATTCACCTCTTTTTTTCTGCTGTTATGTACAAATAAAAGAGATATTTTTTCATTCGAATTGTTAAAATGTGCTCTATAAATTTAATTACAAAGTAATACTAATTAAACATAATTTATTAATCTAATTCATTATAGTCATTGGATTAACAACAACTTCCAATGTTAAATAGTCTGCCATCAATTCAACAGTTATAATGAATTAGATTTTTTTTAAACAAAGTGTATTAATCCTAAGGAATAACTCAAAGTGATAAGATGAGTGAACTGCAAACTCAGATGTCTTGATATTGAATCATGACAATTCTTTGGGTCAAACCGAAAGAGATTTATCCTTCATGGATATTCTAATTTCGGCGTAAATGACCTGTCTTTGATTAGATAGATTTGTTAAGGTGTGCATAAATTAGCATAGACACTCATAACCAATGAACTAAAAAAAATGAATTAGAGGGAATCTAATTCCTTTTTTTTTTTTTGGGTGTAAGCCATTCGGTAGCCACAA
Organism: Ilex asprella; assembly: GCA_023539305.1. Taxonomy (NCBI): domain Eukaryota; kingdom Viridiplantae; phylum Streptophyta; class Magnoliopsida; order Aquifoliales; family Aquifoliaceae; genus Ilex; species Ilex asprella. Next base: position 9,184,565 of record CM042186.1, read on the forward strand.
CGGGCTCCGATTAATTCGGATTTGAATCGAGCAGGACCACAAATGTGACAAAATTCTTCCTATCGAGTATTTAACACAATTGCATTCAAAAATTTCGAACAAAAGACTTTAGTTAATTTAGAACAACTCCAAATCAATTGATCTATGCGCTGAGTGGTGAGGGAATCTAATTCCAGCATGGTGGATCGAATAAATTATTGTTATTTCTCAACATTTGATGACTTAATTGATATCATTAACTATTTGGAGATCAAAATGAAATCAGATACAAACTCTAATGATATTTAATTCAATTTGTCATATCTTTGTTTGTTTCCCGTCAAAGATAGACTCCCTAAGTTACCCCCTCACGCGGAGTTGCCGCCCTCGTTAACTTCGCCTCATACGCGAACTCTTCAACAACTCCAACACCTCCTCATCCATATAAAACATTTCCCCTATATATATACTCCCCCATCTGTCTCCAACCTTCATCATCATCTCTCTCTGGATTTCTCTCTCTCTCACACACACACACACACACCCACCCTTTGGATTTCTCTTGAATCATCTTTTCATCTTTCTTTTCATCATGAGTAACTACGGTCAGAGCCAGCCTCAACAAGCATACCCACCACCAGGGACGGCATACGCAACGCAGCAGGGACCATACGTTGCTCCCCCTCCAGCTGGTTATCCGATGGGTGATGTTCCGGCGCAGAACAAAGGTGGTCCAGTGGAGACCAAGTCGAGGGGTGATGGGTTCTGGAAAGGTTGCTGTGCTGCTTTATGCTGCTGTTGTATGTTGGACGCCTGTTTCTGATGCTGATCATCATCATGATCATCATCTTCAGAGCAGCAGTTTAGTCATATTGATAGCTATATTTAATTTTTCATGTATGTGTGGAGTCTGGATTTATATCTCCAGTTATGTTGTTTGATTTGATTTATATTGTGATTTAATAATTTTTTTTTATTTTCAATAAATATTTTGCTCTCTATTCTATTATTCGGATATAATTGATATTCTTATATGAATTTAATTAATTGGTTATCGTATTTGATTGAATGCTGATCAAAATAATGTATGTATTAAGTATCGTATCGGAATTGAGTGATTAATTTAAAAATATAGAGATGAAAAAAGATCATCTCTAAAATTTTAAATTTAATTAAATTTTGGATAAGATCAAATACTCGAATTAATGTGTATTCTTTAGCAAACTAAATTATGAATTAAATAAATAAAATTTGTAGGATAATAGAGCAAGTTACAAAGACTGATTGGGACTTGCCTGGTGTGCTTGTTTGAAATTCGTTATTTAATAGGAGTTTTTTTTTTTAAATCCACGATTTTAACAAAGAATCTGTGACTTTAAATTCAATAACGAGAGTGATAATCATTAGACCAATAACTAACGTTTAATTTAATAAGACCTTGATAGTATTTGTCTGTTGGCCTAATTTATAAGCTATAGTAGCCATTTTTATCTATACATACAATGAATCATTATCATACTTCACCAAGTTTTCAATGTATTGTATTAACCATGTAAGAAATGAAATATTTTGAAAATAGATTAAAAATTACTAAAAAATTTATGAATTTATTTTTAAAAAAATTCTTAAATATCGGTTAAAATATACTGAAATCCCTCGAAAGTATACATTACACTTGGAAGTATTACAAACTGATTAAATCACTCGGTCTTTTGGGTGTTTTTGGAAACGAAAAATATTTCGATTGTTTTGAAATAAAATTTAAATGGACATTTTTGTTGGTTTGCTTGGTCCGGAACACATCATTTTGGAAAAAAAAAATTATGCAATTTTTACTTTTATAAAATGTTGTGGGAGGTAAATTATAATTAATGGTATTATACACATTTTATCGTGGTCAGTAAATGTAATTAAGGAATAATTATAGGTTATCTTATATAGATAACTATAATAAAAATTAAAGAAAAGAAAATTAAAAGGAAAAAAAAACAGAGAGGCATGGACACTTGTCCTTAATGAGTGCGTCTTTCAATATGTTTCTTTTTTTCTATCTTTAAACTGTGAGAGGTGTTTAGGTATACCTTATTTTTTTTTTAATTTAGTCAAAGACATAAGATTATCAAAATTTGAATTTACAATTCGCCGTTATTACCGATTGTCCCCTCTCCATAAGTTTTACCAAGGCGATTGTGTATATGTTATTTTTTTATCCAATTATTCTATTGACCCCCATTAATTTAATTTATTGATATAATGATGTGTTAATGATATGGTCTAATAGTGATTCTAACTCTTTGATTTTTTCATTGAGATTCTATCACTTAATACATCATTCAATCAGCCAATTAAGTTAGGTCAAACATTACTCTTGAATTAGATATGAATGTACAATGGAATTAGGCTCGATAAAATTGATTGTAATTTGCTAAATTTAGTTTATAAGTTGGGTTATTCAATGCAAATTTGATAATTCAAAATTCAAAATTTTAATTGATTCATTATGAATTAGGAATACAAACTCCTTTAAGTTATTATATTGTATTTCAGATTGAATTTTCTTATCATATTTGTAACGGATGAAATCCCATATTTTTTTTATTTAACGGTCAAGAGGGTTTGGATCAATTTATACACACCTTAACTAGTCTCCTCTCCGATATAATCAAATCCCATATGTTGACAGCTCTGTATAGTTGTGTGATGGAGTAATATATAAACAAAAAAAAAAAAGAAAAAGAAAAAGAAAAAAAAATAGATAAATAGAACGAGAAAAAAGAATGGAGGAAATGCGTGGGTGCATCATCCATATTGGTACGTGGAGCATTCATTTCAGGTCATCTTGTGGAATCCACCTGGAGAGTTTGATCTGATAAGCAACCTCACTGATTACATGCTTTTAGTACTAAATATATAAATACTCATTAAGATTATTTTTGGGTACTTATTCGGGTCATAAATGAATTTATTCGTTTTGATTGGTTATGATTAAATTCTATCAAAGCTATATACATCAAATAATTTGATACCGACCTTAAATCAAATTGACATATCCTACTAAAAAATAGAAAAGGATCTTTTTGTGATGATGGTGGATTAGCACCAACATCGTTCTCCACGTGAATCATTGTTGGGGTAGATGTTCAACACAGGTGGATTTGAATGTTTAATAGATATAAACCCATGCTTAATTTAAGTTATTCAATTTGATCCCTTAGACTCTAGTTTTGTCTATGTCTAAAATTTTAAACTTGAATTGTATTTGGGTTTGTTAGTAGATAGAGGATTTCTTTAGAGATCGATGGGTGTAATCACTTTGATAAAAAGTTTTCCAACGACGATTTGAATGAGGTTCAAAAGTCTTATTTCATGACTTTATTAAATCAGTCCAATCAAAAGACTTAAAAGCAAGAAAATGGTCAAAGAGATTAACAAAAGGGAAAACTTTTATTAATCTGAATTGCAATATTGAGAACAAGAGTCTAACCAATGGAGTTTTGATTCAATTTATTATTTGCCCTGTGAATATTTTTTCTGTTTGAGGTCTACAGTTCAAAGTCTCACTGTTCACTTCACTTTTCAATTCTTGCTTGGCTTTTGTCTTCATCTTTTTGTCTTTGTTCTTCGTTTGCTTTCTTTTGATACCCAAATGGCGTCCAAGAAACAACCAACTCAGCCAATCTCTTCTTACTCTATCTCAGATATACATTTTTCTCCAACCCTTTTTGACATCAAGCGCACTGCCTAGGAATCAGCAGATAATTGGGTTTGATTCCTACAAATTCGAGTACGAACTTTGCACTTGATCCTTCTTTCAAGTTGGTGATACCTAGAATATATCCAAAGGATAAGCTCGGCTGGACCAAAAGGTCAGCTCAGATATGCAGAGCTCAGAGCCCAGTGCTCATATCTAGGGTTCCCTTCAGAATTCACAATCAAGGAAGTAATGGGTGGACAGTCGGATCACATAAGGCATCCCTGGAACAAAGGCTAAGTTACATTCAAGGTACAGAACTATTAACCAACTAAAATCCTCCCCTAAAATCAAGGAGGATACCACGTTTGAAGGGCGAAGATCTCGACAGAGATCCCACTGAACAAGGAACGACCCTATAAATATTGTATGACGCCTCCATCGAGGGGGCAGACAAAAAAACCCTAATCATCCTCGTATAGCATTGTAAGAACATTAGAGAAATGAAAAAAGAAAAGGAGCAAGAATCTCCATCTCACGAGCCGAGCTCCTGTGCCGGTGAACCACTATACTTCTTGTGCGTCTCGTATCTCACTCCTTGGTTACTAGCTGCACCCGCATTTCATCTCACGAGCCTTGCAACTCAGATTGGCACTTGTTCTCATATACTCACGCTTCTACTCAGTCTCGAGTCTTAACACCATCAGTTTGGCGCCATCTGTGGGAACGACTGTTCTTTTTACAAAAACATTGATCTTTCATTGACTGATGGTCTCAACTCGCAACATGAGTAGAAGCCAAACAAACCCACCTCGAATACAGGGTCAACCCGAGAATGTCCCATAGACTAATCCCCCTAGGGGAATCCCCCCGCAAATAATGAGTTGGAGGCCCTTCGTCTTGTCAACCAGTGCTTGATGCAGCAGAATGAGGAGCTTATGAAGCTTTTCCAACGCCTACGAGAGGCACGACAGGCCCACGAAGGCCAGAATAGCCCCTTTGTTAAGATCAATCGTACCTCGATCCCCTCAGAGAAGTCAATGATGGGGAGGAAAACAGCCAGACCATGGGGGAAGTTCTCCATCGACCCCCAAGGCATGGCCACAACGAAGAGGTACAAAGTTAGAACGATGGAACATAAATGAATGACTTCTTCCTTTATCAACAAGAAATGAGAGAATAACACTGGGAGCAGCGCTTCAAGGATATTCAGCAGGAGCTCAGCCGCATGAAGGAGGCGATAAAGGAAAAAGTACCAGTCACGATGAATGTCTTAGTGCAGCAGACTGACTCCCCATTCACCACCGGAGTGTTGCACTTCCCCCTCCCTCCGAAGTTCAAAATGCCACAAATTGAGGCATTTGATGGAACGAAGCATCCAGTAGATCACCTCAATACCTACAAGAACCAGATGGAGCTGTGTGAATACCAGGATCTTATGCGCTGCAGAGCTTTTGCCATTACGTTGAAGGGCTCTGCCTTAACGTGGTTTAATAGGCTCCCACCAGCAACAATCTCATCCTTCAAAGAGTTCTCTATATCATTTGTGTCTCACTTTATAGGAGCTTAGATTTACAGAAAACCAAGTTACCACCTGTTAAACGTGGAGCAAGGGTCCCAGGAGAACCTGAGGACTTATGTCCAAAGGTTTAATTTAGAATCATTGAAAATGGATATCCCAAACGAAAAGTTTGCCATTACTACTTTCATAGTTGGTTTGGGTGTAAAATCCAAAGACTTGATATTTTCTATATCAAAGAATCCTTAGGCAAGCATGGATGAGGTTCTGGCCAAGGCTGAGAAATATATCAATTGCGAGGAAGATCTCCTCTCGAAGGTGGGGAGCTCTTCCTTGCACAAGGAAAACGGAAAAGAGGTGAAGAAAAGGGACCGAAGTCCTAGGAAGGAAAAGGGGCGAGATAGGTCTCTAAGAAGAAATTGAGATCATTCCCCCAAGAGAAGAGGAGATATACGAGATCGCTTGGGTCCTCTTCAGCCAGAGCTTCATCCCAGGTATGTACCTCGGCAGTTACCTCCTCTTACCGTAGCAATATCACAGATTTTGTATGAGGTGCAAAACGAGAAGTTCTTGAGGTAGCCACCCCGGATGAAGGCAGACCTAGACAAGAGAGATCCCACCAAGTATTGTGAATACCACAAGGATCACGACCACCACACTGATGATTGCATTCAACTTAAGAAGGAGATTGAGTTCCTAATCCAGCGAGGGCATTTGGGCCGCTACGTTGCTCATGACAATCGGAACCAAGCTTTTCCACCTTCACCACCTCGGCAGCACGCCCCCACTCAACATTAATAGCCCTTGGGGAAAATCAGGGTGATAGCCAGGGGATTCGTAGGAGTTGGGAAGTCCAGCTCTTCTAGAAAGGCTCACTTGCGCAGAATTAGATTTGCGGGCAGAATTAGAGCTGGAGAAGCGCTGGAGGTACATACTGTGTCTAAGGCACCCCGGTTGAGCACAACCATTACCTTCTCAGACTTAGATATGGAGAGTTGCCAGAATCCCCATGATAACCCTCTGGTGGTAAGGGCTATTGTGGCGAATAGAACAGTTCATTGAGTTCAGATTGACAACGGGAGCTCTGCAGACATCATTTTTGCCTCTACCTTTGACAAAATAGGAATAGGAAGGGAGAAACTAGAGTCAGTAAGTATTCACCTGTTGGGATTCTCAGGGGATAGAGTATTACCACTAGGATCCATTTAGCTTGTACTCACCATGGGAGACCCCTCGTGTCTAGCCACCACAGCTGTAAAGTTTATAATGGTAGATGCACCTTTCGCATACAATATGTTGCTAGAGAGGCTTTCTCTCAACGCCATGAGGGCCATCCCCTCTGCCTATCACTTGGTCATGAAATTTCCTATAGAAAATGGAGTTGGAGCGGTCCAAGGAGACCAACACATAGCCAGAGAATGCTACACGACTTTGATGAAGTAGAAAGAGGTCAAAAGCATTCAGGTGGATGAAATCGATATGAGGGACGAGCTGGATACTAGACCAATGCCATCAGAAGAGCTGCAACCCATTCAGCTTGACGAGGAGCCAGAACAACTTGTATACGCTGGGTCTAAATTGAGCAAAGAAATCAAGGACCTTCTCATCCAATTCCTAAAAGAAAACATAGGGGTGTTTGCTTGGAAGCAAAAATACATGGAAGGTATTGACCCTATGGTTATTACCCATAAGTTAAGCATGAACCCCACTTGCAAGCCTATTAAACAGAAAGAAGGAGCTTTGCCGCAGAAAGACAAAGGGCAATCAATGAAGAAGTCAGCAAACTCCTCCGAGCCAAAGCTATCAAGGAAGTAGACTATCCTGGTTAGCCAATGTGGTCTTTGTCAAGAAGACCAATGACAAGTGGCGACTCTGCATCGATTTCACTGATCTCAATCGAGCATGCCCAAATGATAGCTTTCTCCTCCCTCGGATTGACCTCATAGTGGATGCCACAACTGGGCACGAACTACTCAGCTTCATGAACGCATTCTCAGGCTACAATCAGATCAGGATGGACCTTAATGACCAGGAGAAGACCTCTTTTGTGACTGAACAGGGAACGCATTGCTACCAAGTCATGTCTTTTGGGTTGAAAAACACAAGAGCTGCCTACCAGCGGTTGGTGAATAGAATGTTCCAAAAGCAGATTGGGGCGTCCATGAAGGTCTACATCGATGACATGTTAGTCAAGTCGCTCAAGACAAAGCTCCACATAGAGCACCTAGCTGAATCATTCCAGATCTTAAAGGAATACAAGATAAAGCTTAATCCTGCCAAATTTGCCTTTGGAGTTTCTATAGAAAAGTTTTTGGGCTTCATAGTTAATAGCAGAGGAATAAAGGCTAACCCAGAAAAGGTAAAAGAAGTACTAGATATGCGACCCCCCTCAAAGACGAAGGAAATCCAGTGCTTGATTGGAAGAATAGTTGCCTTGAGTTGTTTTGCATTCAGATCGAGTAATAAATGACATCATTTCTTCCAAGTTTTAAAGAAAACGTTCCAGTGGGATACTAGGTGCGAAGAAGCATTCGCAGCATTGAAGGTTTACCTGAGCTCCCCTCCAATACTAGTGAGCTCCTTAGAAGGGGAGGTGCTTACCCTTTACCTAGCCATTTTAGATTTCTCAACTAGCGCAACACTGGTTAAGGAGCGAGACAGAGCTCAGCAACCAGTCTACTACTATAGCAGAGCTCTAAGGGGGCAGAGGAGAGATATCCAAAAATGGAGAAACTTGTTTTAGCTTTGGTAACTACACTCAAGAGACTTAGACCATACTTTCAAGCTTATACAATCGAGGTCCCAACAGAACAGCCAATGAAACAGGTGTTGCATAAATCAGAATCTTCAGGGAGGCTGGTTAAGTGGACAATAGAGCTCAGCGAGTTCGACATCAGGTACAAACCAAGAACTGCCATCAATGGACAGATTTTGGTAGATTTCATCGCAGAATTCACATCAGCAACACCCATGGAGGCCACGTAGCTTGTACCTGACCTCTATATTTGGAAGCTTTCAGTAGATAGAGCTGATAATGCTCATGGGAGTGGTGCAGGTTTAATTCTGACCTCTCCAGATAGAATAGATGTTGAATACGCCCTCAAGTTTTGGTTTAAGGCTACAAACAATGAGACTGAATACGAGGTTGTCATTGCTGAGCTCAATCTTGCTTACTCTAAGGAGGCAGAACAACTAAAGATCTGCAGTGACTCTCAACTAGTGGTAAAACAGATAGAGGAGTCTTATGAAGCGAGGGGCAAGAAAATGGTCCTGTAACTCAGAAAAGTACAATAATTGATCAAAAAAATTGTGCTGGTTAAAATCAGACACGTCCCCAGGTCAGAAAATTCACGAGTAGATGTATTGGCAAGGTTGACAACTACTTCGCAAAAGAACTTGGATAGGCTAATACTAGTGGAGCACCTAACAGAGCCTACAGTGAGCGACGAGGGGGAGGAGGTGCTCCCTGTCTTAGCTCAACTGAGCTGGATGGATCCCATCATGGGATACCTACTGGAGGGAGCCTTGCCAGAAGATCCCAAGGAAGCCGTAAAGTTGAGATCCAAGTCAGCTAAGTTTTTTATTTGTAGGAGAAATTGTATAAGTGAGGTTTTTCAACACCCCTCCTTAAATGTGTGGGAGACGAAGATGCTGACTACATACTCAGAGAAATTCATGAGGAAATCTGCGATAATCACATCGGAGCTCAGACGTTGGCAAGAAAAGCGCTGAGGCAAGGGTACTATTGGCCCACTACGCTCAAGGAGGCCACAGACTTGGTTAAAAAAAGCAAGGTCTGCCAAGAGCACGCCAACATCCCACATAGTCCACCTAAGCTATAAACCTCGGTGGTGAGCTCTTGGCCATTCCAGCAGTAGGGTTTGGATATACTTGGGCCCCTTCTCAAATGTGTGGGACAGTGCAAATTCGTCATTGTAGGGGTAGATTACTTCACCAAGTGGGCCGAGTGATTGTTAAATTTTTTTGCAGTTCCTAACCTCTAAACATCACTCTTTAACATGTGTATGTGTGAGGGGGAGTGTCACTCTCCCTTGAGATGATGTTAAAAGAAAGGGCAAGGAGAAAATGAAATGAAAATGGTGAAAATGTGATATGCGTGTGAACAAAAGTGCTCCCCAATTGCAAAGAGTCATTTGAGTGTCGTGTTTTACTTGAAAAAGTATTCCAAGGTCGTCTCATCAGGGAAGGAAGTGAACCATTATGAATATTATTTTTATTAAAGAAAAATATAAAATCATTTTGTTTTGAAATTTGGTGGTGGATTGAGTTGTGATAATGAAATGAAAACAAGTGTTGGCTAATCTAAATAGGTCATTCCAATGGAAATCTCAATTCAACTCGAAACCTTCCTCTACTGGTGCATAGATAAACGATTGATTCGTGGGAAGCTAGAGACGAGATGATGAGGATCCAAGCATAACCCGTGACCAGGCCTACGAGATATCAAAGACTCATAACCACATCCACTCTTAATCCAGTCAAGCCGAACCATCGTACACCGAGAGGAGGAAAGACAACGAGTTGAAATGACATACCCAAGAAGAGATCTCCCTTGGATCGGCCAACTAAAAGCTTAGCTACTCATTCTTGAAAGAGAAACAACAATTAAATGGGAAGACATTATGAAAAAATAAATGTTAGAACTAAGAATAAACGAAATGCATCAATATAAACGATCTTCGACAAAGAATGAGTGAATCACGTTTCACCTTTCACGGCTTCGGTGAAGCTCTAGAAAAGTGGAAGAGTTTCACTCCTGTAAGGGAAGAAAGAAGCTCCAACAATGGAAGTCAAATAAAACAAGACTTAAATTAAAAGAAAGCAATAATTACTTGGCGGGTATTCCACAACCAAAATATGATAACACAATAAAAGAAAGCAATACTACTTGACAAGTATTCCACAACCAAGAGATGATAATATTATTAAGGAAAGCAATAATACAAAGAAAGTAATACAAACTTTGAGGGTTTTCCATAACCAAGAGAAAAGCTAGTAAGCATACAAAGAAAGCAATAACAACTTGGAGGGATGTCCACAATCAAGAACTCTAGCAAAAACTTATCTTCTACAAGCCACAAAGGGTTGGTATTTATAGGCAAAGCCTTTACAAACCCCAAGGGATAACATTTACAAACCCCAAAGATACCATTCACAAGCCCAAGGGATGACATTCACAAGTTTTCAAATGTTGTCATTCACAATCTTCGAAAAGTTGTCATTCACATACTTCCAAAAGTTGTCATTCACAAGATTCCAAAAGTTGTCATTCACAAACCTCCAAAAGATGACATTTAGATTACTTTAATCTCTTATTATTTAGAGCTTTAATAATTATCATCTTAGAATTTGTAGTCTTGGCTCCCTGGTAGTTTATAGCTTTGACGCATAAAACCCTGAAAGAACAACAATTAATGCATTATCCCTAATTCACACACTAACCTTAATAGGTCAATTTTGATTAGTTTAACTTTGTTTAACTAACACAATTGACCTATTAATTTAATTAAATCATGCATTAATTAGGATTAATCACCGAGGTCGAACCGTTGGCAACAATCATCGAGCAAAAGGTGCAAAACTTTGTCTGGAAGTCAATAGTTTAAAGGTTTGGAATTTCAAGAGCTATCGCATCTGACAATGGAAAGTAGTTTGACAACCCAAAGTTTTGGAGGTTTTGTGTCGAACTTGGGATAAAGAGCTATTTCTCAGCTCCGGCTCATCCTCAATCCAATGGGCAGGCAGAGGTAACCATTAGGACCATAAAGACAGCTCTGAAGACCAAGTTGGAAGACCTGAAGGGCAAATGGATGGAATACATCCCTGAAGTACTATGGGCCTACAAGACCACTGTCAGATTTGCAACCCAGGAAACCTTGTTTGCCTTGACTTTCAGAACCGAAGCAGTGACACTTGTCGAGGTGGGACTTTTATCACCCAGAATTGAATTGAGTTTGCAGATGCTGAACATAATGATGAATCACTTCTGGTGAATCTGGATCTCTTGGACGAAAAGAGAGACAGAGCTCTGCACCGCATTCGAAATTACCAGAGAAAAATAGCCAGGTATTATGACAGAAGGGTTAGGCGCAGAAGCTTTAAAGTTGGGGACCTAGTGCTCAGGAAACTCCTGCTTGCGAGGAAACTGTTGGGAAGCTGGGGCCTAAGTGAGAAGGACCCTATATCATATCAAGGGTGATCAGACCAGAAAATTATGAGCTGCAAACAGAGGAAGAAAAAATTCTACCTCACTCTTGGAATGCAGAACCTCTTAAGAATTTTTTTCAGTAAGTCTCCTTTGTAACATGAAGATTTTCAATAAAGCGGCAAATTTTTTATTTATCCTTGTGTAGCTATTCGGTATTCCTAAAACATTGAACTCTCCAATTCATATTATGAGCCATGTAGCTCCGGATGAACTCAAGAGCCAAGTAGCTCAAGGGGAACACTTAAGTTCATAAAACAAAAATGAGCCATGTAGCCCTGTATGAACTCAAGAGCCAAGTAGCTTAAGGGAAATACATAAATTCATAAAACGAAAATGAGCAATGTAGCTCCGGATGAACTCAAGAGCCAAGTAGCTCGGGAAAAACTCCCAAGTTCATAATACGAGCCATGTAGCTCTGGATGAACTCAAGAGCCAAGTAGCTCGAGAAAAACTCTCAAGTTTATAATATGTGCCATATAACTCTGGATGAACTCCTAAGATCACAAAAAATGAGCCCTACAGCTCACGGTGAACATCTCTGCTTGCGAAAATCGAAGGGAACACTTAGGCACAAGATAAGCTCTAAAAGGGCTTAGATAAGTCACGTAGCTTATGGACAGACAGCAAAGCAAGGAAGGGACATGCTAAAATCCAATGTTCATAAGCACAAGCAAGTGACCAAAAGAAAAAGACCTAAAGTCTGTTACAGCAAAATTGTTGTAGGGAAAGCTTCTAGTTTCCTTCAAGCCGCCTCTTCAATCCAAGGACCTCCTCTTTCGAGCGTGTGTTCTCCTCTCGCAAGTCATCCCTTTCTCCCTTCGTCTTTTCAAGCACACCCAAAAGTTTACTCCTGGCAGGGGAAAGTAGAACTGCTCCAAAAGAGGAATCAAGCGATAAAGAAGGGGTGCCATACCTCTTACACTTGCTGGAAGGTATACTAGCACCCTCATCTTTGTCTGATTCAGAAGAAAGGGAGACAGTAGAATCCGGCGTGAATGCAACGCCAAGAGCGTTGGCATCAGCACTGAACAAAAAGAGATTCTCGGAGGTCACCAGTTCTGAGAAAGACATGGACTTGGCGTCGATCACTTGCTCCATCCTTAACATCTCCACAAGATCCAGGTCATCCATACCTGAGTAAAGGAAACAAAGTAAAAATAAGCTATCGCGATATCAGGTTAGGGAACTCAATACACGCCTACCTTTAATAAGTGAACTCCTCCAAGAGCAAGGAACTCTGCTCCCCGAGCAATGCCCCTCGATAGATCTCCATGAATCCTTGAAAACAAAAAAGAAGCGTTGATCCCATCCTTCAAGAGGGGAAGGCAGATTAGAGACCAGGGGATGCATGAGAGAGTGCATCCACCGAAAACATCCGAAGCTGGGAACCTCATCCTTTTCAAGATAGTAAAAATAAAGGAACTCAGCGATTGTGGGGAACTCATTGGCATGCAAGTGCCAGAAAAGGAAGAAGCTGATTATGATAGCCCATCCCCTAGGGGACAAACGAGAAGGGCTCAAACCATGGTAAGTCAGGACCCTTCCAATAGAAGGATAGATGGGAAGACGAAGGCCTATCTCTAAGGCACCTTCAAAGAAGCAGACTTCCCCTGGAGGAAGAAAATTGTAAGGCTCGTCCGAAGTCAGAATTCTTAAGAGTAAGTCTGCAGGAAGGTGAACCGTCTCCGGATCTCTTCCAAATCTGGCACCGTCATCGTAGAAGGCACCAAGTAATGGGATTTCCACTTAAAATCAATCCCATTGAAAGATCGTTGCTAGAAAAAAAGAAAGATATGAGGAAGCCATCGCAGATGAAGAAGAGATAAAATCAAGTATAACAAAAGGGTCGTAGTTTCAAGATTCAAGAGGAAGTCTCAAGATAAAGAAATCTTAGTGATTATAGGAAGCTTAAAGTAACCCTGTTTAAGGAGTCAAGAGGCACATGGAAAGTAAAGTCAGTGACCCCTTAGTATTTCCAAATTAGGATGCCAACGACGTCTTTAGAGAGTGAAAAACGTAATTAGTAAAGGTCACCATCCATTGCTCCCTTAAGGACACCAAAAAGATAGTTTGAACAAGGCCGGCTCCCTGGAGAGTTTAGAAAGGACATTCAGCTTTTAAGTTTATCCAAAAAAGGAAACTTTTCCAGTAGCCTCAACGTTTTCTCGATACTCCTCATTCATCTCAAGCATTTTTCAGCGCTCAGAGAAATGAAGAGAAGTCTAATACAATAAGTTGCGGTGTAATTGGGGAACGTAACTTCAAAGCTATAACTAAGCTCTGCCGACCAGACTCAACTAACTCGAGAAGGCATGGTTATTTTGAAGGTAGACCTTGCTGATCTTTGTCCCAACTATCCTCCCTGTACGAGAGACCTCCTAAGCTATACTCTCAAGAAAACCTCTCAGATTTCTTTGGGTTGAGGTCAACTCGGGAGAATTGCAACCAATCCATTATCCTCGGGCACATGGACCTCTTGGTAACTTTCTTTAAGAAAAGTTCTCAGATTTCTTTGGGCTCAAGTCGGCTCGGGGGGATGCATGGTCTCCCCCTACCACTTCTCTTTGAGGTTAAAAAGAAGCTGATGTTTCTCAGACTCATCTTCCACCAAATTTCTCACATGCGGCAACATAGAGTACACATTAACAACAGGAAGGAGACATCAGCTTCAAGTTGATTACTCTCTTTGCTAAATCTAGCAGATCTCTGGTCACTGTTAAGCACTCTTCAAGAGGAGCCAGATATTCTCTACATCTCAACCCCCCAATTGATACCTCAAACTCAACAATATTACTTCAAAAAGGACTAAAGTACTTATCAAATCAAGGGGGCAAGGAAGGGGAACATAAAGCAAAGGAAAACAAGAGTACGCCTCAAATCAAAGTTACATTGCAAAAATAAAAGTTGCATTTCAGAATACACAGTCAAAAGCACATGGAATTTGAAATTAGGATTATAAGAAAAAAAAAACAAAAGAGAGAAGGAAAACCCTAGCCCTAAGTTTCCGAAGAAGTAGTAAGTGGAAGAATCTGCAAGTCAGCAATGAGGTCTTTGCAGTAGGAGCAAGAGAAGAGCCCGATATCTCAGCAGTTGGGGTTCCAGAAGGCAAATGAGGGAAGCTCTCAGGGTTACTCCTCATGGGGACCTCTCCTCCTACTGTTGGAGAATCCTGAGTGAGGGTCTCATTCAAAAGGCCAGTCGAGAGAGAAACAGTAGCAGGAACAACGATGGGAGCAGCTGGAAGCTCAGTAGTCACAGAAACATAAGTTGTCTCAGAAGGGAGAGCAGCAGAGGCATCCTGGGCCAAGACCCAAGCATAAAGAACAAACATCTTACCACCTTCTGGAGCCATATCAGAAACAGGAAGATCTAAGGTGCCTTCGTCTCCCTCTATGTCGGACCCCTCCAGCTCGTTCTCAACTGGACTAGCAAAGTCGAAGTCAAGATGTGGATAGGTCCTCTCAGCTTTGCGCCAAAAGGCAAGTCATCTAGTGACCCACTTGGTGGCGACGTCATCTTTGAGCTAAGCCAGTAGATCATCTTTCTACTTAACAGCGGTTCTTTGCACCTCAAGCTCGCCACAGAGCACACTATTCGCCTCAGTGACAACAAGATAATCCTTCTACAATCTCTCAAGGGAGCTCTGAGCATCAAAAGCTTCCTGGCTGGCCTTAGCCCAAGCTTCGATTTTAAGCTTGAGCTCTTCCTTGGTCATTGTGAGCTCATCCCTGGCTTTCTTTTCTTCCTCCCTGGCCATGTACAACTCATTCCTGGCCTTCTTCTCTCCTTCCTCATCTTTATCTCTTGTAACCTATAGATCCTTGGTGACAGAAGCTCGCTTCTCCATTTGCTCCTGAAGACTCTGTATTTGGGCACGTAGCTCATCTTTGTCAAAGGTCAGCTCTGTCACCTTAAGTTCATATGCCTTCAGGGCCTTGATAGAGCTCTTCAAAGATCTGACCCTTCCCACCAAGCTCTTTACGTGGATAGCCAGCTAGGAAAAGGAGGGAAATAAAGGCGGATTAGCACAGAATCACAATTTAAGGACGAATGGACACATCACAATATGAATACTTATACTAGCTGTTCCTTGGAGAGCTGAGCTGAGGGACCCCTCAAGAGGCAGAGAAGCGACCCTATCAACATCAGAATCAGAGAAAACAGAGGAAATGGCCCCAGTAGCAAGCTTAACGTTCTCCAAGAAAGAGTCCTCGCTCCCCTCTACCTTGGGTTGTTTCCCCTTCTCAATCCCAGATCTGTTTAGAGACAATTTGAGGGTCTTTCCGAAATCGCTGTAAGAAATAGGCTCAGAATGAAGGTGGGAAATCAACCCCAGATCTCTCTCGACTTCATACAAGGAATGAGAAGCAGGGTTTAGCTCGAAGGCTTGTTCAAAAATGGTTTGAACCTTTTGAGGAGAAGAGGAAGCCAAGACTTGAGGGATGAACGGTGATGAAGTCGGGATGTTGATACCCCTGACTTTTGGGCCTTAGCTCGGGTAGTGGGGTTGCTTCCAAAGCCAACCTCAGCTTTTCGTTAGCTACCTTTCCCACCCTTCTTCACTTGATCAAGCTTAGCCTGGAATTCTTCGGGAGTGAGCTTCATTAAGGAAGAACTTGAAAATTTAAAAGGGGTAAGCCAAGAGAGGAGAGAGATAAAACCCGAAACCCCACAAAAAAGGGATATTACCTGCAGCCACTTCAACCCCAACAACAGGAAGAGGAATGGAAACTTCGGTTCCAAAAGAAATGGGGATTGAATAGAAAGTGGAAAGGGGTTTTTTATCACCACCTTGGAAAGACTAAGCCCCTCTCTAACCAGGACCCAAGGCTTTGTTAGCTCAGAGTATTTTTTCAGTTTACATTTCTCTGATTTTAGTAGCACCTGTTCGTCCTCAATGCTGAGCTCAGGTAGAAAACCTGAAATACGATAAAGACAAAACAAGGTCAGTATGATGGGACACCAAATTCAATCTGAGCAATTCCAAGCAAAGACTCACCCAGGTTGTCAGGAGCAGACCAGGCTCTAGGGATTAGCAGAGTGTCTGTTTTATCTGCTGGGTTGCACTCCCACTGAGAGCCCCCTACGAAGAAGAATAAATTCTTCCAGCACTTTTGAGAACTTGGGAGATCGATCAGTTTAGCATTAGGCTGTTTGGGAATATACAAGAAACCTTCGGAAGAATTGTATTTAACATTAAAAAAAATCAGGAGTAGGGAAATAGTGGGGACCCCGAGCTTATGCTTCTTGAAGAAAACAAGAAGGCCCACTTAAACACCCCAGAAGTTAGGAGAGAGCTGGGTGGGACACATATTGAAGTGCTGGAAAACGTCCTTAATGAATAGGTGCATAGGAAAGCGAAGGCCATTCTCGAAGGCGGCACCAAAAAAACAGACCTTCTTTTGTACATGGGAAACGTACGAGGTAAATTCATCGGGACACCAAATCTTGACCTCAGGAGGAAAGCTATAATGGGCACGAAAGATCTTTATGAGAAAGGGAACGACCTCACTACCGCCCACGAGTTCAGCGGTTCTGAAGGCACCTCCTAAGCTAGTAACGCTAGGAAGAACTCCCACGCCACTCACCTTTCCTTTGCCTTTGCTAGGCTTTGAAGGCGCTAGGTAACAGGATGATGGAGGTTCGTTGATATTTACCTCGGCATTGGCAGAATCGACGCCGGGAAAATTGTCAATTTCATCTCCCACCTCTCCCAAGTCGATATCCTCATCAACGGACCTATTCCCCAAGAGGAAACAGACGAAGGAGTGGTACCAAACGAAGCAGACATGAGTGGACAAGAAAAATAAAGGTTGAAAGAACGCTAAAGAGGGGGGGACACTAGTTAAACACTCCCTAATAACCCTGGGGTCAGCATAATAGTTCCCCACACCTAGGATTCGAACAATGGAACCCCAATCCACGAATGAAGGAAGAGGAAAAAAGCAATGGTCTCGATTCCAGAAATAAAAGAATCGTAAAGTCTAGAAATACAGTAACCACCTCAAATTTGAGGGATCCAGAACGGGAACACAAGAAAGTAAGAGGCAAAAAACATACCTAGCTTAGAATGAATGGTGGACCACGACCCAGAGTAGAACCAAGAGAGGGAAACAATGCGAATCCTCGAAATGAACCAGGAAAACTAGAATTTAGGTAAAGAATCAGGGTGCTGTGAGCCAAGAAGCTTGGAATTCGAAGAAGAGAGGAACTGAAATAGAAGATGAACAGTGGAAAGGGTAGTTTTAGTAGCCGTTCGAGCATTTATAGTTTGAGTGACGTGGGCTGAAGTGTGCACAGGAATCGAGGAAGCTATGATTACTGATAAAACCACCAAAAAAGCAATTCTCACGTGCAAGCCAAAGTTTGTCATGTGCTGATCAAGCTCGTCTTTAAACAACTCAGCCCTTGTCCAAGCTCGCTTGGACCAAGAGCTGGGGGACAACTGGTGATACCTAGAATATATCCAAAGGATAAGTTCGGCTGGACCAAGAGGTTAGCTTGGATATGTAGAGACCAGAGCACAGAGCTCATATCTAGGGCTTCCTTCAGAATTCGCAATCAAGGAAGTAAGGTGTGGATAGTCGGATCACATAAGGCATCCCTAGAACAAGGGCTAAGCTACATTCAAGGTACAGAACTCTCAACCAACCAAGATCCTCCCCTAAAATCAAGGAGGATACCACGCTTGAAGGGAAAAGATCTCGGTAGAGATCCCACTGAACAAGGAACGGCCCTATAAATATTGTATGACGCCTCCATCGAGGGGGTAGAAAAAAAAACCTTGATCACCCTCGTATAGCATTGTAAGAACATTAGAGAAATGAATAAAGAAAAGGAGCAAGATTCTCTATTGGAGAGTGAACTAGCCGAGCTCCTGTGCCGGTGAACCACTATACTTATTTTACGTCTCATATCTCACTCCTTGGTTACTAGCTGCACCCGCATTTCACCTCATGAGCCTTGCAACTCAGATTGGAACTTGTTCTCATATACTCACGCTTCTGCTCAGTGTCGAGTCTTAACAGCATCACAAGTTATACATTTTTATGGAATCTAAAAACTTATCTGAGGATGGCAAAATTGTAGGAATCTAAAAGGTTATAAAACTATGCGGTATATTTCTCCTAGTGTCGTGGAAGACAAATAAGAAGATAATAGCTCATCATACTTGTGGCCTTTGCCTATAAAGTGGGTGCCACCTTCCAATAAAATATGTTGTGCCTCCACGAGAATAGACTATTCCAATACCTCGAGCTTCTGCAAGCATAAAAGTTAAGAAACATGTGATACTCAACGATGCCAGGGCAAAGTACACTAGTTGATAGTGCTCAACAAACTTTTGTGGAATATACAAACATGTACTTCCTCAAACATAAGTGTTATACAGCCACAACTGCTGGATGATATAAGCAGTTATATGACTACCTCGAAAAATTTTGTCCCACATAGAGTGAAAATAGCTAGCGGTTCCATGAAGTTTGCGATTTCAGATTTCGCGGGATACTGTTATACTGATGAATAATGGTTGCCTTCGCGAGGTCGAAGTCCGTCTGTTAGTTCCCTTAGCAGTTAAAAACTTCGTGCAACAACCACATCATATTGCAACAAGACCCTTACGCTGCGTTTGGCATGTGAGATTAAGAGTGGGAATGAAATATGCTTTCTTTGGTAATGTTGATTCCTATGTTTGGTTGACAGGTAGTGAAGTTCATTCTCATTCCTAAAGAATAGCTAATCCCACAAATTGTGGGATTAGGCATTACCAATCTACCCTAGTATTTCTTAATCCATTCTCATTCAAGAGTATGCCATTCTGTTAAAAAAAACACAATCTCGTTTTTCCTTCCCAGTCGTCCTCTGTTCTGATCGTCCTCTGCTCTTCCTCTGATCAAACTTCTCTTTTTCTCACTTCTATTCTTCCTAAAAAATGCCATGGCACTCCATCTTCCTTCTCATCCCCTCCCAATTACTTTCTGCCTTTCCCTCATCTCTTTGTGAAGCAAGGGTACGCACAGGTGGCCAGGAACAACCTATACGGGCTCAGATCTGACTAATCCAGGTAATTACTTGTTAAATTTAGTCAGTAATTCTCAAATCCAACTTAGAATTTGTAGGTTTTAGGATTTTTTTTTTCATTTGAAATGTGAATCTATCTCTTAAAAACACTTTGCTTCAATATTTCAAATCGATTTTTTCTAGTTTTTACCCATTTCTCTGAGAATATTTAGATTGCGCCCACTAGCAATGGGGCCAAGAATTGCATACTGGATGTGTTTCCAGTGGACAATCGCTCTAGAAAAGCCTCTTCTTGCTATTCTATAAGATCTGCTGAATATAATTGTTCTCATTTGTGGTGTTCTGCAATATGAAATGAGCAATCAAATAACCAGTTGCTGTCAAAAAGTGTGTGTGTGAGAGAAGAGAGGGATCCCCTTTGGATACTATCTGATCAGTGATCAGTAAGAATTGAATCCTCATTGATGTGAATATGAGCCAGCAATTTTAGTTGATTACGATTACACCGGGCCAATACTCATTAACAACAATAAATAGAAGAATGAAAAGGGCAGTGTCTAGAGACTAGATTTTAATTCGAGATATGGAACTAGTTTTTATGCATATGAATCATTCGTACTTGTAATTGGTGAATTATGACCCATAAGGAACTCACTTTTTAAGAACTAGTGAAACGTTTTACAATGCAAACTAGGTGTTTTTCAAAATGCCTATCAGAAATTGACCTTCTTTTTGCCTTCTTGGGTGGTTATTGATGTGGCCTCCAATTTGTTCAAATGTTGATTAGAGTGGTTAGGGAATTTTTTCATTTTTTGAAATCAATCATATTTTCTTGTGTTTGACTGGCCACTGAGTAATTTTTGCATAGTAAATGGAACATATTTTTTGGTTTTTGGTTTTTTTTTGTCTGTGAAACACTTGTGTTACTCTTATTTGTTAAGTTTGGGTTCGAGTCGTTCCTCTTATGAGTCTTGTTTATGTAGTCTGGTGGCATGTGTCTTGAGTCGCTCACTACATCACCCATTTTGTACTACTGCTTCAGAAATCTATATCAATCTACTTTTTGAATTACTTGTAGTACTCTGTTTAGTTCCTTTTGTATTATTGCTTCAATATATCTCCCATGTCTACTAACTTACATAGGATGATTAGTCTATGAAATTCATAGCACGTTAAGTATCACAACTCTTATGTTTATGTATTGGTTCTCAATTTAGAAATATAGAAATTTCATTTCATAAATATGTTGGTAATGTGGTTGCAGCTGCAGCTGCATTTTATAACAGAGGTTCGAATATGCAAGCGGAGTGCAAAGCTTTGTTGGATGGTATTAATTTGGCCCTGCAATACAGCATGGGGGATTATCAGATTTTCATTGAATCTGATTCACAAGTGCTTGTACAAATGGTTTTGGGAAAGATAGCTGCTCCTTGGAGGTGTAAACCTATTTTAGATCAGATTTGTAGTTTGTTTAAGAGGCTTAATTAATGTTAGGATTCGACATATATATATATATATATATATATATATATAGGGCAACTAATGCTCTTGCTAATTTTCTGGCTTCTCATGTTGTTCGAATAGGTGGTTGTGTTGACTTTGCTGCCTCTAGGTCATTACCTGTGGCTGAGAAGTTGGTGCTACACCAAGATTAGAGTTCACTACCTATTCTGAGGAAGAAGAAGCTACTGGGGCCTGTTTGTTTGAGGGATATGGGTGGTACAAGAAAAATAGTACGTGAGGCCTACCTTATACCTTGTTTGTTTGACATTTTTTTACTCAGTATTATTTTTCGGGGCATAGTACTGACCCGGTTTGAACTATAACTCTTATGCCTTGTATACGGTGCTAATCAATACCACCTACCCGGTGGTATAATATTCTCGGTATAAATGAGATGGAGGTATAATAGAGTAAAAAGACCTAATTGCCCTCATGTACAATTGTCTTTTTAAGGTTACAAGGTTACAATTGTCTTTTTACACCCCATAGTTGCAATTGTTGACTTTTTAAAGTAGGTATTACACAGATAATGTTTGTGACAAACAAACAAGGGGAAGAATGAGATTATAGTTTAAGACTGGGTATAATATACCATTGGATTAGAGTGGAATAGATACAAAATCTTATACCACTTAAACCTTATACCTGAAACAAACAGCCCCCTAGTGTTGAAGAAGGAAGGTGGATTTATGGCTTCATGAAGGATTAAAGCCAAAATTCATGTTCATTGTTGATGATTTTTGTAATTTTTTGACATGTTTGTTTCTTGTAAGCTGTGATGCTCTTTGATTCTTGTAATTTTTTGATTCATATCCATAAATTTCTTCCTTTAAAAAAAAAAGTTGTATTGAATGTGTTTAGAATTCTTGTAATTCTTTGATTCAATCAATAAAAATTTTCTTTTCTTAAAAAAAAGAAGAACAGTTTTTTATTTTGATTTCCTTTTATGAACCTATTTTTGAAGGAATTTATTTTCTAATTTTTTAAAATTTATAGGGGTTTAATTTTTTTCAATGGATTTTCGTTTTTTCTAATTGTAAAATTTTTTACACAACTTTTAAAGGCAATCACAATCATAAAAATAAAATTTGTTATTAATTATTTTTAGTCACTATGAATATTTTGGTTAAAGTTGATTCCATTCAAATGAAAATATTATTTTATCTAAACATAAGAAAGGAATAAACATTTTATTCCAACACTTAATCCTAAACAACTGTCAAACATTAGAATGGTACTACGCATTTCATTCCATTCTCAAACTCATCCCATTCCTACTAAAAAACATTAATGCATACCTAACATAGCGTTATAGAAAATAATCAAGATTTCGTCCATGTGCACATGTATATTCCTTTATCCGAAGGTTTATGTTCTCAACTTTAACATGAAACCACAATAGTAGCTTGATGATGATACCATATTATTATCATATAAATGAGCAGCTCAAGTTCAAACTACATGACCCATGTGCATAACGGCGAAGGCCGCTAGCAAGAAGAAAGACCCAACCTCTAGGACCCAAGGGAGGTCGATAGAAGCCTTTGGACTGATCTCTTGGTCGGTAAATAAGTTCGGCAATCACAAGATGATTGGACAGACCCACTGGAGACAATCACGAAATTCACTCAGCTGAATTTCCATCTCTTTGTCCACATTACTCTGCACCTAGAAGGACATGCCACATCACACCAAGAGAACGAGTCCACCAACGGCCTAGCATTCTTTCAACAATATCCTTAACCAACTCGAGAAACATACCAACAAACTCAAGAGAAGCAGGGGTTGTTGGCTGGACTATCACACGACTCCAAAGGATAAATACCTTGGACTCATCTGTAAGGACCATGAAAAAAAGTTTACTATATTTTCTTTCCCCCAAGCAATATTGAAACTCTTCCCCTCCTTAGAGCAAGAGACTCCATTCGTGTGCATTAACCATAATTGGTGAACCACTATAGATTAAGCGTCTTTATTACTCTCTATTTACTTCACATGTTCACAATCACTATTGCAAGCCCTAGGTTCTTTTGTGACGCCCCAAAATCCAAGGGTCCTTTAGTAACCGTTGATAACCCATCAACCCGCAGAAATACCCATGAATGTTGTATAACCCGACATCACATGATAGCATCCCCTAACCGGGATTGTAACCTACAATTGTATTCCGGATTTGATTATTCATTGGATCCAACCAAGGTCTAACATACCATGATTTATACCTCACTATGGTCCACTTACACTACTGGAGGGAATAAAAACATAGGCCGAAAGCATGACAAAACAATTTTAAAATTTGAGATTTTTGAAGAGTGTACCGGTACACAATATCGGTACGGTTTGCCCATTGGAAAAACATTACTGGTACAGTCTGCCCAGTTTTGCCTATTTTTCCTATTTTTGATTTCCAACTTCATCCAAACCATTCCAAAATCATCCAATACATATTTACACTATTTTTCACATAAAACTTGGTAAGTACAAGTTCTATTACATTTATTTACACAAATTTACATGCCAAAAACTAAGTTTTCACAATGAGATTACAAAATTCCAAAACAAAGTCACATCTCGATTTTTCTTTACCCTTGATGGCTTGAATGAGATCCATCCACCGGCGTGTATCCCGCGCCTGAAATATTTTTCCGTCCGCGCTTAATAGAATATCCCTTACAGAGGCTACTCCCCCTAGATGCATATGCAATGTTTACATGCAATACATAACCATTCACAATAATTCCAATCAAGAAATATGCAACTCTATGATGGAATTTATTACGATATGCCATGGAATGAGCTGAGACTCACTCATGCAACCCAATCTGAGCCTTTCTCAGCTCCTCAACACATGCAAGTTCTAATATGTATAAATCCGTCATCTATGCTACACATCAAATGACGTTTACAAATCTAGGATTTTTTTTTGTGGATGTTCATGGACTTACATCAAAGTTCACCCAACTTACATGGAATTCACGAACTTTCACCGAAGGTTCCGTGTACACCTACACACTTTATGGACTGAACCAAGGGAGTGCGTAACTCAACTATCGGGCCTTACACCTGAGGGATTTTCTAGCCCCTTCTTGCTACCCCCAACCTAATTTACCATGTAACCATGCGGCTCCGCTAGGCCTACAACCCAACTATTCCAAGTCATCTGTCAATCACCAAGTGTGGTGTTGACGACCACCATGAACTCACACCCATCTGATGCGAAGTCTCTGTACATATGCAATGTGATGCACCATTGCAACAACATTATCATGTCTCATATGTGATGAATATCATATGGACTAATTTAACATATAACCATCTAATTTTCATGGCAAATTATATCATAAGCATATAATTTCTACATTTATTCACATAACTCAAGCATGTTATCAAAACAATAATTTCAATCACTCAAGACATTTTATCAAACACCTTCAATGCACCAATTATGTTAAACACATATCATGCCCCAACATATCACAGAGTTACAAGAAACATACAAGTAACTTCCCTACATCAATTTCAAGCTAAAATTCAACATGAATATTTTAATACCAATTTCCTCATTTCCATAATCATAAATATGTCTTAGGTCAATTTTAATATTAAACCCTTTGTCTATCAACACCAAAGGGTGGAATAAAACCAAAGTAGGAATAACCCTACCTCTTGGAGCGTGATATAAAACGTAGAACCTTCAAGAACACCTTCCAAGCCCCAAAAATCTTGACTTCTCAAAATCTCCTCGTTGGATCTTCTGTGAAATCACTTGCTCTTGGTATGGCTGCGTAGCCCTAGTCGATTTGATCGACTTTGATTCTTTGCTCGACGGAACTCCGAGAATCGACGAAAAAAGTTAGATTTTCTCCTTTTTCTCTACCTCTTTCTCTCACACATTGGAACCAGCTGAAATGCAGAGATATTTCTGAAAAATATCTGATTTTAACCCATATTTATAATTTTCAAGGCTTGGCCCTCGTCGCGCCAAGTGTCTCCCACTTGTTCGGGTCCGTTTTTGCCCCAAAACGATTTATTTTATCCCGGTTTAAGTTCAAATTAATTTTATTTGAACTTTTATTCAATTATAAGAAAATTTTATAATTTTATTTTTTGGGGACCTTTGTGAGGTTATTCGCCACTCAGTCGTATAATAAAACGTGAAAAATTCGACTATCTTAGAATTCGACAAAATTAGTCTGGGTGACTAGATTTCGCGATACGAATCCAAAGGCGAAGTCCGTTGTGTCATACGAGTTCTAGAGAATACATATTTTAATTCCGTATCATAGTTGCAAAATGACCATTTTGCCATTTTCCAAAAAAAAATTAAATTTACCTGGATTTTAAACCTTCAGCTTAGGCATCAAATGCTTGCACTTTAAGAATCCTTTTGCTTTTCTTTGTTTCCATTGGAAATATTCTACTTTGATACTTGATAGTTATGACTCGAAGTATGAGCCAAGTACCAGAAGGAAATTGGGGTCTACCACCCCCTCCACCACCATTGAACCCTCAAGAGGAAAACCCGATGAATGAAAACAACCCAGCAACTTACTAGGATACCCTTCTCTGCCTTCGTAGACAAAACGAAGAATTAGCTGCCATCATTCATGTGCGAAATCTTCAGCCAATTCAGCAAAACTTGCAAAATCCTATGAACCCTACAAATGGTGTGGGCGATGAGCACCATATTCAATCAGCAGAGAATTAACGACACCAGTAGCGAGCAGGGGAAGCCGAAGATGATGCGGACAATAGAGCAGTTTAGTAGAGGGGAGAAAACCAACGACTCCACTTCCTGCGAGACAATCTGGATTCTTTCAGTGAGGAGCGCTTCAGGAAGATACAACAAGAGCTAGGGGATATGAAAGAAGTAGTAAAAAATAAGACTCTTATTCCTATGGAAGCCCCGATTCAACAAATAGAGTCCCTTTTCATCTTTATAGAACCATATCTGATGTCGTGCCTTCGCTATTACTTTGAAGGGTTCGGCTCTTGCCTAGTTCAACTAGTTTCCCCCGAAGTCGATCTCTTCTTTCAGAGACCTCTCTGTTCAATTTGTCTCTCATTTTATTGGAGCAAGAACCTACTTGAAACCCTCATACCATCTGTTGTTAGTGAAGCAAGGTTCACTAGAGTCACCCTAAAGTTACATTAAGAGATTTAACTAAGAGTCTCTTAAAGTTGATGATTTAGACAATAATGTAGCCTTAATGCCCCAGGCTTGACTTGCAATCCAACGATATTTTATTTGAGTAATGCTATATATCTCAAATTTGTATCCCAAATTAATGAAAATCATTGGATGAGTGAGTCCCATCAACTTTTTTTATTGGGACCCACTCATCCAATAGTTCTCATTGATTTGAAATACACATTAGAGATATAAATTTGAGATACAAAATATTACTCATTTTATTTTTCATTACAAAGAACCTTCAAACAACGATGGACGAGATGTTGGTGAAGGCCGGAAAGTACATCAACAGTGAGGAGGCATTCATCCCGAGTCGTCAAGTGCTCCCAAATAGTAATCCGATAAGAAGATGAAATAATTTAGTCCAAGGAAGAGTCGTGAAAGGAGCAGGGAGTGCGTACTCTAATGATATTTAATGCAATTTGTCATATCTTTGTTTGTTTCCCGTCAAAGATAGACTCCCTAGTTCCCACCTCACGCGCAGTTGCCGCCCACGTTAACTTCGCCTCATAGGCTAACTCTTCAACACCTCCAACACCTCCTCGTCCATATAAAACATTATATATATACACCCTCATCTTTCTCCAACCTTCATCACCATATCTCTCTCTCTCATACCATTTGGATTTGTCTTTTTCTCTCTCTCACACCCTTTGGATTTCTCTTGAATCATCTTTTTTTCTTTGTTTTCAACATGAGTAACTACGGTCAGAGCCAGCCTCAAGAAGCATACCCACCACCAGGGACGGCGTACCCAACGCAGCAGGGACCATACATTGCTCCGCCGCCTGCCGGTTATCCGATGGGTGATGTTCCGGCGCAGAACAAAGGTGGTCCAGTGGAGACCAAGTCGAGGGGTGATGGGTTTTGGAAAGGTTGCTGTGCTGCTTTGTGTTGCTGTTGTATGTTGGACGCCTGTTTCTGAAGCTGATCACCATCATCAGAGCGGCAGTTTAGTCATATTGATAGACGTATTTAATTTTTCATGTATGTATGGAGTCTGGATTTATATCTTCAGTTATGTTGTTTGAGTTGATTTATATTGTGATTTAATTAATTGGTTATGATTAGAAATTTTAATTGGTTAATAGAATTTGAATTTGATATATCATAAGTCTTAGGTTTGGATATATTAATATCGGATTTGATTGAATGCTGATCAAAATAATGTATGTAATAAGTATCGTATCGGAATTGAGTGATTAATTTAAAAATATAGAGATGAAAAAAGATCATCTCTAAAATTTAACTTTAATTGAATTTTGGATAAGATCAAATTCTCGAATTGATGTGTAATCTTTGGCAAACTAAATTATGAATTAAATGAATAAAATTTGCTGGATAATAGAGCAAGTTACAAAGACGGATTGGAGTAAATATTGAATATAACGGTTACACCACGTCATCACTGCCACGTGGTGTCACCATCTAATTAAAAAACTAGAAATAGTGAAAGTGAACCCCATTATTTTCATAACTACCAGTAACCATCGCATCCAATCAGCAACACATAGGATTAGTGGGATTCACATTCTTATTTCTAGTTTTCTAATTGGATGGTGACACCAAGTGACAGTGATGACATGGTGTCACTGTTGCAATGAATATTTACTCCACTGATTGAGACTTGCCTGGCGTACTTGGTTGGCATTCGTTATTTAATAGGACTTTTTTTTTTAACCGCTACTAACAAAAAAATTGTGACTTTAAATTCAATAACGAGAATGATTGTCATTAGTCCAATAACTAACATTTAATTTAATAAAACCTTGATAGTATTTGTTTGTTGACACAATTTATAAGCTAATTCACCAAATTCACAATTTGGTGAATTATGACAATGAATTATTATCATAATTCACCAAGTTTTTTGATGTATTATATTAACCGTGTAAGAAATGAAACGTTTTGAAAATAGATTGAAAATGGCTAAAAAATTTATGAATTTATTTTTAAAAAATTTCTTAAATATCAATTAAAATATACCTTAATATTTTGAAAAAATTTAAAATGTTTTGAAACATTAGTAAAATCATGTCGAAATATTTTGAAACCTCTCGAAAACATACATTACACTTGGAAGTATTAAAAATTGATTAAATCACTCGGTCTTTTGGGTGTTTTGAAAACAAAAATATTTTGATTGTTTTGAAATAAATTTTAAATGGACATTTTTGTTGGTTCGCTTGGTCCGGAACACATCATTCCGGGAAAAAAAATGTTTTTATGCAATTTTTACTTTTATAAAATGTTGTGGGAGGTAAATTATAATTAATGGTATTATACACATTTTATCGTGGTCAGTAAATGTAATTAAGGAATAATTGTAGGTTATCTTATATAGATAACTGTAATAATAATTAAAGAAAAGAAAAAAAAAGGAAAAAAAAAAAAAAGAATCAGAGAGGCGTGCACACAATCCTCGGGTGAAAGCGTGTGCCGTGTGATTTGCTTGAATGACTGCGTCTTTCAATATGTTTCTTTTTTCTTTCTTTTTCGCATCGGTGAGAGGTGTTCACATATATTTTAACGGATTCTTTTTTAATTCGGTCAAAGACATAAGATTATAAAAATTCGAACATAAAATATCTTAATTTACAATTTATTGCTATTACCGATTGAGCTATTCATTGAGGTTACCCCCTCGCTCAATAAGTTTTACCAAGGCGATTGTGTATATGATATTTTTTATTCAATTATACTATTGATCCCCTTAAAAATTAATTTAATTTATTGATATAATCATGCGTCAATTATATGGTCTAATAGTGACTCTAACTCTTTAATTTTTTTCATTGAGATTCTCAGCCAATTAAGTTAGGTCATACATTACTCTTGAATTAGATATGAATGTACAATGGAATTAGGCAATAAACGTTTGATAAAATTGATTGAAAATATGATTGTAATTTGCCAAATTTAGTTTATAAGTTGAGTTATTCAATGCAAATTTGATATTTCAAAATTCAAAATTTTAACTGATTCATTATGAATTAGGAATACAAACTCCTTTAAGTTATCATATTGTATTTCAGATTGGATTTTCTTATCATATTTGTAACGGATGAAATCTCATATTTTTTTTTATTCAACGTTCAAGAGTGTTCAGGTTAATTAACGTACACCTTAACTAGTCTTCTCTTCGTTTCAATCAAATCCCATACGTCGATAGCTCTGTATGGTTGTGTGATGGAGTAATGTGTAAGCAAAATAAAAAATAAAAAATAGATAAATAGAAGCTAAAACTAAACGAGAAAAAAGAATGGAGGAAATGCGTGGGTGCATCATCCATATTGGTAAGTGGAGCTTTCATTTCAGGTCATCTTGTGTAATCCACATAGAGAGTTTGATCTGATCAGCAACTTCAGTGATTACATCCTTTTAGTACTAAATAAATAAATACTCGTTAAGATTATTTGATACCGACCTTAAATAAAATTGATATATCCTATTGGAAAAAAAAAAGATCTTTTTTGTGATGATGGTGAATTAGCACCAATATCGTTGTCCACGTGAATCATTGTTGGGATAGATGTTCAACACAGGTGGATTTGAATGGTTAATAGATATAAACCCATGCTTAATTTAACTTGTTCAATTTGATCCTTTGACTCTAGTTTTGCCCATGTCTAAATTTTTAAACTTGAATTGTATTTGGGTTTGTTGGTATTCAGAAGATTTTTTTAGAGATCGAGGGGTGTAATCATGTAATCAGTTTGATAAAAAGTTTTCAAACCACGATTTGAATGAGATTTAAAGGTCTTATTTAAAGACTTTATTAAATGAATCCAATCAAAAGACTTAAAAGCAAGAAAATAGTCACAGAGATCAATTAAAGAGGAAACTTTTATTTATTTGAACTGCAATATTGGGAACAAAAGTCTAATCAATGACCTTTAATTCAATGGTACTACTTTTCAAAGCCTCACTATTCACTTCACTTTTCAACTCTTCCTTGGCTTTGTGTCTTCATCCGTTTTGTCTTTCTTCTTCGTTCTTTTTCTTTTGATACCCAAATGGCGTCCAACAAACAACCAACTCATCCAATCACTTCTTACTCTACCTCATATATACATTTTTCTCCAAAATTTCCTTTTTGACATCAACCGCACCAACCAAGAATCAGCAGATAATCGGGTTTTGATTCCTACAAATTCAAGTACGAACTTTGCACTTGATCCTTCTTTCAAATCATACATTTTTATGGAATCTAAAAAGTTATGTGAGGATGGAAAAATTGTAGGAATCTAAAAGGTTATAAAACTATGGGGTATATTTCTCCTAGTGTGGTGGAAGACAAATGAGAAGATAATAGCTCATCATACATGTGGTCTTTGCCTATAAAGTGGGTACCACCTTCCAATAAAATATGGTGTGCCTCCATGAGAACATACTATTCCAATACCTCGAGCTTCTGCAAGCATAAAAGTTGAGAAATATGTGATATTCAGTGATACTCAAAGTTGGTACATAATCTCCGTACAGCTAACATGGCAGCCCATTGAGTGACCAAAGCGAGAATGTCTTCTTCATTTTCGGTAGGCTGGATTTTTAATTCACCTGCGGAATTGAGACGTTTACTTTGTATTGATGGTAACCTTGTTTCGGTTACTTAATGAAATTTTAATTTACAGTTCAAAAAAAAAATTGATCCAGGGCAGAGTACACCAATCGAATGTGCTTAGTAAACTTTCGTGGAATATACAAACATGTACTTCCTCAAACGTAAGTGTTATACCGGGGGATGATATGAGTTGTTATGTGACTATCTCGGAAAAGTGAGTTTGTCACATATAGAGTGAGAATAGCTGGCGGTTCCCTAAAGTTTACGGTTTCAGAGTTCGCGGGATAGAGGGATACTATCATACTGATGAGTGATGGCTGCCTTCGAAAGGTTGAAGTTCGTCTAGCAGTTCCCTTAGCAGTTAACAACTTTGTGTTGTTGTTTGTGGGGTATTCAAATATAGTAAAATCACTTATTGAAATTTCTGGTGGCTGCTTCTCAAGGCTTTGATCCTAAGGATATCTATATCAATTTTTTCTTATCATTTCTTTTGAGAATATAGGGGTATGTGTAGAGGAAGGCCACACGTGCGGCCTAGGCATATGCGATGCTAGTCAATAAATTGGTGACTAGTGTCTTAAGTATTAATTAGGTAGTGGAACACATCCTGCAACAGGAACCCTACCGCGAGACCATTACCTTTGGACCTCGCCACGGGAACCTTGTATTGGGACCATCATTATGTTTGCTCATGATTTGGTCCACAATCGTATTTATCTTGATACATACATCCCAATTTCTCTTTCTCATTCTCTCATCGGATTATATCATTTAGTTAGAGAAATATATCCCCTAATATAATGAGACCCCATATGGTGGTTTGAGCATATGCTTGTCATGAAGATACAATGGGTCCCATATGACATCTTTTTCGAAAACTCTCTCTTGATCCGCCAAACTATAACGTCCTTAGATTCCTTTGGATTCACTTATTGATGTGACCATTTATATGGCAATGTTACAATATTCACGGTCTATAGTTTCTTTTTTCTCTCCCCCCCCCCAAACTAACCCTCTAATTCCTCTAGGTGTGGACTTTCGACAAATTAGATGAGTTGAGAAATTAACTAAGACTTAACTCAAGTGCTACAATATTCTATTTGAATTTAACTTGAACCAAAACTGAACATGTATCCATCAACTTGAGTTTTACTATACTTAAAATTTTAAATGTGTTACATAAAATAAGTTGAATTCAAGTTCTACTATACTTAAAATTGGCTTTGATTGTCAAAGTTATAAAACTCGAGCTTAATTTTGATTGAGCCCAAATTTAATTATTAGGTTACACAAGTGTATGTTGGAATTCGAGTTTAAAGGAGTCAAACTCAAATTAATGTGACTTTATTAGGGTCCCAAAAACTTAAGAGAAGTGTGACGGTATTAAAAAATTGTACCTCTATTTTTTGGTCAATGAAAATGTTCAATCTACATTTTTTATTTTATTTTATTTTTTTATTCTCTCATTTTTTGATTAGTAGTTATAAATCATCGCATTCAAAATGAAGGATTCAAATATTTTTTCAGTACAGTATATGTCGTCGCCTTACCCAAACCCGAAACTGAGAATCGCCACTTTCCAAATTTAATTTGAATGAGTTATTTTTCCAAACTCAATTAGAATATTAAGAATTCATGTCAAATTTTATCTAATATTTTGAGTTGGGTTCAATTCGGGTTAACCCCGCTCTTCCCCCACTCATTTTTTCTAGTGCTTCACTTCTGCCATAGATCACACAGAGGCAAAGTGGAGGCGAAAGTGAGAGCAAAAGCGGAGTGCAAAAACGACAAAATTAAAATATATTTGAGTGTTAAAGCGTTTTGAGAGCGTCTTATTATATACATCAAGACAAACATTCACCTATAAAAATTAATAACAATAAAAAAATAAATAAATTTCATACACGATTATGTGGGAAATTATTTAATTTTTTTAATATACATATTGATTATAAGATTCTAAAATAAAAATTATAACTCACTGTCAAAGGCGAGAATTCACACGAGGAAGTGGCGTAGGGTCAACTGTTTTGAAATTTTATGTGACTAAGCTTCCGCCTTCCAGCATCTCTCTCTCGAGGAAATATTAGGTGTTACACCTTGTCAGTAATTCTGACATGGTGTAACCATTTTAATAAAAAAATAACAAAATTGATAAAACATAGTTCATTTCTTATCATAGGTATGATTATGTATTACATGAATGAGTGGTTATGAGTTTTAATGTGACCCACTTGTGACGCTCCAAAATTTGGGGGGTCTTGTCATTTTTCTTGGCATATAGCACCGAAGCACCCCAAGGTGAGGTACTCAGTGTAAACCCTTGTCTAACAATTCTTGCAACTGGACCTTGAGTTCTTGCAAATCTGCAACTGTCATCCTATGCGGTGTCATAGAAATAGGGGATGCACCGGGTTGTAAATCAATAATGAAAGTCTACATCCTTATATGAAGGTAGTCCCAATAACTCATTTGGGAAAACATCAGCATACTCGCAAACTACCCGAAGTAGATCCAACTTCTGTCTTTCCTCGTCCTTAAGTGTAAGGCTCGCAAGCCAACCCATCAACTGTCCATGTCAACGAGAGTTATACACGATCGAGGGTAAAACATTGTGTTTTTTCCTCTGAAATTTGAAATAAACACCCTCCGATGTATAATCAGCGACCTTCTTCGGATCACAATCAATAATGACTCGGTGCGCCATTAACCAATCAATCTCAAGGATGACATTAATTTTCGACATGTCCATGACTCTAAAGTCTACTGTGAGTTGAATCCCTGAGATTTCTAACTCACATCCCCGACATATCTTATCAATGAAAACCCTAGCTTCTAAGAGAGTATTCACATACAATGACTCCTCTAAGATCTCAACCTCTAAACCCAAATCTTTTACACAAGATTCAATAATGAATGAATGAGATACACCCGAATCAAATAACACATGTGCCCATAAGCGAGAGAGTAGGAATGTACCATGAATTACTGATTGATCAAGTGACTCAGTCTGTAGTATGATGACGAAGAATCAGCCCCTGGGTCCCTGAAGTCCCTACTTGCAAGCCCTGTCCTTGGTGTCGTCCCACACCTTAGCCCATTTGGCCAAATTGTAGAGTCCCCGCACGTGAAGTGGTAGGAACCAGCCACACAACCTGATACTAATACTGGTTCCCTTAGTCCATGGTGGGATAGGAAGGAATGAAACATGTCTAGTAACTCTAAGATCCTTGCCTCTGAGGATAACCACGTCTTAAGTGACCCCATTGATGACACAAATAACATGTTTTTTGGTCTCCTTGGTACGTCCCTTTGAAATTCTTCTCTGCTTGAGAAAATTAATTCTGGCTCTGACCTTGATAGTCTCTGCCCTTCCCTTGAGACCCTTGTGGTGTAGAGGTCTTCTGTTTCTTTCCTGAACTTTTGTTGGAGGATTGATCCTCATTTTTCTTGTCCTCAGCACTAGCCTCCCAGATGCTCTTAGTGTTGTCCACTTCCCTCTCAATAGCCATGATTGTCTTGACCATTGAATCTAGGTCTTATAGGCAGTGGCCCATCATCTTTCCTTAGATAGACAACTTTAAGTCGCCCTCAAATCTTCTTACTTTGGCCAAGTCTATGGCCACGTAGTTATCGACAAAACGGGCTAGCTTGGTTAACGTCACCACATATTGCATCACTGTCATGATCTTTTGCTTTAGGTCTAGAAATTCCACAACTTTTACCTGTCGAAGAGCCGACGGGAAGTATTTTCTCATGAAGAGCTCACGAAACTTTTCCCAAGTCATTGCCTCAATATTCTTTGAGGCCTTTGCCCAATTCCACTATAGATGGGTCTCTCCTTCAACTTGAAATATTACTAGTCTTATCTTAGTGGTGTCAGATGTGATCTCTATAGTCTCTAAGATCTTATCAACTTGTTAGAACCAATTATCAACTACCATTGGATCTGCTCCTCCCATAAAAGTTGGTGGCTTATGTACTTTAAACTTCTAGAGGTTGTTCAAGCCTCCGTGACCTATGTTTGGCACTAGCTTGTGCAAAAATATCCGCCATTGTGCCCATAACCTCCATGACAGCTTTTTGATCAAAGGCCGGTGGTGGTGGTCGGTTGTTTCATCCATCCCGCTGACCATTGTGATGTTCTCTTCCTCTATTTGTTATCTACACATACATAAAATAACAATAGACCACTAATTTAGTATCCCAAAGTTAGGAATCAAAGTTAAAACATTGAAAAATTTTCCTCTTGTCTCACTAGTAGGAGGTATGCCACCTATCAGTTGATGCTCAAACCGTAAACTTTCTCATTTTTTTTTTTGGCTCTAAGGTTATGTATTGATTACCGACAGTTGAATCAAGTAGGTACTAGAACTCCTTATCAAAAGTATTGATACCTTTTCTTGAAAATTAGTTTTTGAACTTCAACGTTTTCAAACTTCCATGTCTTGAACTATTTTTTTTGAATGATATAAATGATTAAATTTTAAATCCCAAAATTGGAATGTAAACTTTGGAATGGTCGTATGATTAATATATGCACAAGTTATGTATTAGATAGTGTCTCGTGTAAATGAGACTTTGTTCAAATTTTGTTATGTTATGATCCTAATAAATAAGGTATAACAACATGGTATTAAATTATAAGGTATATAATAGTATTTCACGAATTGATGAGAGATTTACGGATTAAAAAAACAACCCCAATTTTGAGGGCGTCACACCACTTGTTGACTTACGCCACGTAACACAACGTAGTATAATGGTTAAGCCCAATATTTTTTATCTCTCTCCTCTTTGGTCGCTCGGGTCCTCTTTAATTCTGTTCCACATTGCAACCATATTCGTCACTATAAGGTTGAACAGGAACAGAACCACCAGCATTGAGACTGGCCATTGTCTCTGCTTTCTGCAGCCAGGTACATACATTTTGGAATTTTATATGAGCTTTAGAACTATTTCTCCCGAATAATTTTACTATTGCATGGTATACATATTCTATACATTTGATACGCTACGAGCTCTGTATTTATATCATGGTTCTGAAAGCATTTGGCATTTCGAAACTTTTGTTGGCTTGTAATGTCGAACGAGAGTAGAGTTTGGATGGTTAATTGTTAGCTTTATATAGTTTGTGCTCGGTATATTTGCTTATAAATGGTCTCCATTGTTGAAAGTGTTGGTTTGTTATTTACTTTATGTTTTTCCCTAATTTATTATATGAATTTCATTTGCAATTTCACTCTAAGAGCTTGTCTTTCATTTTACAGGGCTTATGGCCCTGATTATGATGCTCTGCCCAGTTTTCATAATCCCATTTGCTGGGATTCTATGCGAAATGTTGAATATTTTGGGGATTTTTGAGGTTAAATGTTTTTATGGGTCTCTTTGGGTCCAGCTTGCTTGTGTTTCGCATTTAAATTCCTTTCTCAGTCTAACTTTTAACTACTCATATGTGCCTTTCAAAAAAAAAATAGGAAAAAAAAACTTGAAGTGATGATACCAAAAATAAACCTCAGAAATAAGTTCAGGCCTCTAAGTCAGGTTAGGGGGTCAGCCAAGACGAGGGAGCTTAGAGTGCCAGAGCTCAACTCCGTCGAAGTAGGACAATAACAAGAATGATGTGGGGACAATTGGATATACAACGTGTATCCCCCCAAATAGAATGAATAAGCATGGAAAGCTATAATCAAGGCTTAAAACTCTCAACCAGCCAAGATCCTCTCCCACAAATCAAGGGAGATCCCACAAATGCAAGGCGAGGATCTGGGTGTAGATCCCTGAGAACTAGGGATCAATCTATATAGGCGAATGAGTGTTGACACCAGGGAAAGGGGCAGAAGGAAATAGAAAAGTACTTTGTAGTTCGAATGATCAATACAGAAAAGGGAGCAAGAGCCTCCATTAAAGGAGTGGACTAACCATGCCCTGTAGCTGGTGAACCACTATATTTCTTCTATCTCACTATCCTCGTACAAAAGATCGACTCTCACACCATCACCCATTCTACGAGCCATGCAACTCTGATCTCATCCTAAAATTACATTCATTAACTTTGCTCATCCACCATAAATTACACCATCATGAAGTTTTTTTTGGGCCTTTTGCACTTTGCACCCCGAAAGATTTTAATATTCTCACTTTGCACTCTCAAAGATTAAATTTCCGATATTGCACCCTCAATGTATTAAAAGTGTTGTAATGTGACCTTCTATTAACTTTCATTATTTTTTTCGTTAAAAGACTGCAATGTGGAAAATTTATTCTTTGAGTGTTCAAAGTGAGAATTTTGAAATCTTTCAATGTAGAAAGTGCAATTCGCCCTAAATTTTTTTTTGGTACGTTGGAAAGATAAAACAACAACTAAATAGATCTCCTAGGATACAAGGTGCCAGTTATATATGCATTCAGCAGGCTCCCCAGCTGTAGTGAGGGATCTTCAAGCTCAATGAAAGCTTCATGTTGTTGGACTCCAAGGTTAGCAAGCAGGTCCGTACATTGATTGCCTTCCCTTAGTGTATGCATGCACTTAGCTGTAAGAGCTCTATTGGGATGAGTCTCATACTAGTCAGAGGTAAGAAGGTTGGAAACCACATAGGAATCAGTCTCAACCACCACTGAACTAATTCCTTTCCTTAGAAAGAGTTCGAGCCTTTTAAGGATAGCTTGAGATTCAGCTTGAGTGCTCGTAGTATCCTCC
The DNA here is from genome assembly GCA_023539305.1 of Ilex asprella. Classification (NCBI taxonomy): domain Eukaryota; kingdom Viridiplantae; phylum Streptophyta; class Magnoliopsida; order Aquifoliales; family Aquifoliaceae; genus Ilex; species Ilex asprella. The sequence goes on from CM042186.1 coordinate 9,221,963, forward strand.
AGTCTTCCGTAAAATCCAAGCATCCAGCGACTTTGCTCATCTCTGATAATACCTGCTACTCCAGCTGGTCCAGGATTTCCTTTGGAGCATCTCTCTGTGTTGAGCTTCTTCCATCCTGCAGGTGGAAAACTACAAGAAATAAGTAAAGTAAAATTTAAAGTATTAGGCAGCTGGGAGCATTGGAAAGCATTCACTGTATCCAGTGCAATGGTCCAAGCTTTTCTAGCTACCTATTGGGGATTAACAATCGTATTAGAGATGGAATCTCTATTTCTATCCTTCCAAATACTCCAAATAATACAGGGAAACATGTCTTCCACTCTCCCTTACTCCTCCCTCTATAGTTCGAATTAATCCGACTCTGGAGGTCAAGAAGGGGGTCTAGCTCTCTCTCCTGATTGGTGAGGTACGGGCACCAAACTTTGTATGCTTTGGGGCAATCCCTCAAAATGTGAATGGTAGTTTCTTGCTGAGCCTTACATCAATAGCAAGTAGCCTCATCAATCATATTTCTTGCAGCTCTTAAATTGTTATATAAAATTCTGTCTTTCAAAACAAGCCACAAGAAATACTTTAATTTCTGAGGTAGATCTAATTTCCAAACCCACTTCCACTTTAACCTGACATTGAGCTCTTGATTAGATGTAATAAGCATGTTGCTTCAGTGACCCCAGCAAGGTGTGTCCCAAAAGTCCGCAGGTGCTGGAATAGGAGTGTGGCTAATTTCAAGCAATATTGAAGGGGGTAGTGACATACCTGACCCATGAAGAATCCACTTACCATTTGAATCAATGAAGTCTGAGACTCTGCTAATGTCTACACTGAGTGGGTTGTCAATCCTGTGCTGAAGGGATTCATTCCAGTCCACCAGTTTGTCCAGAATGCTATCTTAGATCCATCTCCAACTAACCACTTAGTTCCTTCATCCACCAAATCCTTAGTTTGTGCAATAGCTCTCCATGTGTGAGAAGCTGAACTTTTAACAACCCAATTTTGGGACTTAGACAAATAGACATAGTATACTTATCTTTAAGAACTCTAACCCAAAGAGAGTTATGATTCTTCTTAATTTTTCATCACAGCTTAGAAAGTAAGGCAACATTAATATCTCTCCTTCTCCTTAGCCCCAGGCCCCCCATTTCTTAGGCTTACACACTTTTTTCCAATTAACAAGGTGGACCTTTCTTTTCTCCTCAGTGTCCCCCCCCCACATAAGAAATTCCTATTTAATCTATCAATATGATCACAGATGGACTGTGAGAGCCAATTGGTCTGCATTGTATAGTTAGGCAGTGTGGCTGTAATAGCTTTAATTAGGGTAGTCCTACCTGCCATGGAAAGAGTTTTTGATTTCCATCCACTTAATCTCTTCTGGACTTTCTCAATAATAAATTTAAAATGATCTTTACTGGCTCTTTTGTGGATGATAGGAATTCCTAGATATTTTCCTAAGTCATCAGTTAGAGCAATTCCACATTTCCTACTGAAAAACTTCAAGTATTCAATGTACTAGAAAGTTATGATTGAAAATTAAGAGCCATTTTGACAGAAATTTGAAGAAAATATACTAACGCTGCTGATGTTGACAAGCAATAAGAATGACAAGTGGCAATCACCTGAACATTATTTTTCTTGGCAAGGTAACTATCTTTTTCAAAACTTCCTCTTGCAGGCGAGCATCGTTACCATCTGAAGCTCGAACATAACAAGAGTAACCCAGCCCCAACTGATTTGGCAGCATTGAATGAAGCATCTTCTATTTAATGAACAATTTTTTTTTTCATGCTACTAATGACAATGATGTTCAAAATAACAACATTACAGTATATCAAGACTCACAAGGGCTATCAATAATATATGATCGTCATGAAAATTATTAATTCATTTGTTTCGCTAATAGTTGATTTTGAGAAAATATTCTATCTTGCAATCACACGCGTAGTGTGACGAGTGCTTGTGCTCTACTTCGAAATATTATGGCCAGCCAAGATTAGTTTATGTTGTTGATGGGTCCTCTCCATCCATTTTTGGTATGTTTTGAGGTTGGATGCCTCAGACACTTGAGACATAATTTTCAATCTCACAACATACAAGAACAATCTCTTAAATTGTGAAGCATAATGTGTGGTTGTATCTGAGCTACAGAAATCATGTTCTCACAATCAACATTCTAAGTATATGTTCTCACAAGTTGGGGACTGCCTTGCGCTACATAGAGCAATTGGTGTCAATTCTGATAAGATTTGGACCAAGTCAGTCTTTTAAACGTTGGGTCTACCGGTGCTGCAAATTGTTGGACCTTTTTGTGTACTTTAAAAAAAATTGTTTGTTATCTCATCATTCTCTAACATCTGTGGTTTTAGTTTATCTTACTGATGTTAGAGTGCTACTAAAATTATCTGTGTCAGTCCTTCCATAATTTTTCTCTTAAATCTTTTTTTGTGTTCTAGTATTTTACCCGGAACTTTCAACTTAGTGATCAAACTGCCTAATTGGTCCAGCACTACCGAAAATAGATCATTTATATTCTGATACGTAGTTTGGTTTGGTTTAGTTAGGATACATTTTTTTCCTCGCTCGAATCATTCCCTATGTGACTTCCTGTTCTCTAGTTTTATGAACATTAGAAATTTCAGACTTTTAAGTATTTAGAAAGACTTGAGATAGATATAAGTAAAAGGGATACAAAAATAAGTGTAGAGCCCCCATATTTATAATCAAATAATAAAGGTACAATAAGGATAAAAAGAAGGCAAAATAAATAAAAGGAAAACCCTAATAAACTAGGAAATCCCTAACAAACTAGGTTATATCTCCAACACTCCCCCTCAAGCTAGGCGCAAAGATATCAACCAAGCCAAGCTTGACAACAGAGTCCCGAAGAATGGATAGAGTGACAGGTTTGGTGAACACATCTGTAACCTGATCACTAGTCCTCACAAACAATGGAGTGACAATACCACATCTAACCTTCTCCCGAAGAAAGTGAACATCGATCTCTATATGCTTCGTTCTCACGTGTAGTACAGAGTCAGAAGCGAGCTGAATAGCAGACCGATTATCACAATATAATGTGGATGGAGAAGTCACTGAAAATCCCAACTCGCCAAGAATCGATCGTAGCCAGATAATCTCATACGTGCCAAGTGCTAGTGCCCGATACTCTGCCTCTGCTGACGAGCGAGAGACAACTGCCTGCTTCTTGCTCTTCCAAGAGATAAGATGAGTCCCTCGAAAAGCACAGAAGCCTGTAGTAGATCGACCATCATACACTCCCCCATAATTTGAATCTGAATAACAGGCTAGAGAATCAGTCTGAGATCCTGAGACATAGAACAACCCAAGTCTAGGACAAGACTTGAGGTACCGAAGAATATGATAAACTGCATCAAGATGAGGCTGACATGACCTGTGCATAAACTGACTAACTCGACTAACAGCGAATGAAATGTCTGGCCTAGTGTTGGCTAGGTAGATAAGTCTACCTACCAATCTCTGATAGACAGTCGGATATCTCAACTCCTCACCTTCAGCAGTAAGCTTCAGGTTTAGAATCATGGGTGATGATCCCGGTTTGCACCCCAGCATCCCAGTATCCGAGAGAAGGTCTAGAACATACTTTCGCTGAGAAAGAACAACACCCCTGCTGCTACGGACAACCTCAATCCCAAGAAAGTATCGCAGAAATCCAAGGCCCTTCACATCGAAGGCCTTCCCAAGGTCTACCTTGACCTGCGCAGTCCCAGAAATATCATCTCCAGTAATAATAATATCATCAACATATACCAAAAGGATGACACATTGTCCGGAAGTATTTCGTCGAATAAAGCAGGTATGATCAGAATGACATCTGGTGAACCCCAAATGTACGACTACATCACTAAAGCGAGAGAACCAGGCTCGTGGTGACTGTTTTAGTCCATAAAGAGACTTACGCAGTCGACATACCTTTCTAACATACTCCCCCTCACCACGAAAGCCCGGTGGTGCATCCATATAAATAATCTCATCCAGATCACCGTGAAGAAAAGCATTCTTCACATCTAACTGATGAAGAGTCCAAGAGTACTCTGCAGCCAGAGAAATAATCAACCGAACAGTAGTCAATTTTGTCACGGGGGCAAATGTGGCACCAAAATTACGACCTGGTACCTGAGTAAAGCCCTTCGCCACAAGCCTAGCCTTGTGACGATCAATAGTACCATCCGCAAGAAACTTCAGGGTGTAAACCCAACGACAGCCAACAGGCTTCATCCCTGAAGGTAAAGAGACAAAATCCCATATATGATTACGCTGAAGAACGTCCATCTCCATCTGCATGGCAAGAACCCACTGGAGCTCTCGCATAGCCTCTAAAACAGACCGAGAAACTGGCGTATCTGATAAGGCCATGCTATAAGCTTGAAATGTAGGAGATAGATCACCATAACAAACATAAGCAGAGATCGGATATAACATCCTGGCGGTCCAACCATAACGGTCAACTGGACGACGATTACGCCGTGGATAACGACGCCCTAAATCATCATCCTCCACTGATAATGTCTCATCAGGTAAAGTAACTGGCTCAGTACCTGCAATCTCATTAGTACTAGCAACAGGTGCATCAATATGCTCAATGAACTGAAAAGTATTACCTGCATCGTCTGAGGTAGAGGAGATATCAGCAGGGGGATGAGAGCGAGGGCGACGAACATAAACCTGCAAAGGAAGAGAGACTGGTGACTCTGTACTGGCAGGAATGAGTGACTCTAGAGAAGGAGAGACTGATGACTCTGTAGTGATTGTGACCAATGGCTCTGGCTCTTGTGGTAACGGAAAATCAAAGGGAGTATCATCAACTAGAGGGGCAGACACAGGACTAGAAGAAAAATAGGGAATATGCTCAAGAAAGGTAACATCTAGACTGTGATACATACGTCGCCTGACAGGATCATAACACCGATACCCCTTAGATTGATGACAATAGCCCACAAAGACACAACGAATTGTTTTGTCATCAAGCTTATGACGAGTAGGAGACCGATCCTGAACAAAACATGTGCAGCCAAAAACACGAGGGGGGACCGAAAAAGTGTCCGCTCAGGGAATAAGACCTGTAAGGGAGCCTTATGCTGAAGAACACGATTCGGTGTACGATTGCACAAAAAGGTAGAAGTCAAAACAGCAAAATGCCAATAAGATTTTGGTACCCCCATATCTCTAAGCATACAACGTACCATCTCTATCAGACTCCTATTTTTTCTTTCAGCAACTCCATTTTGCTCAGGAGTATATGGACAAGTGAGCTGCTGAAGGATACCCTGAGAAGAAAGGTGAGACACTAAGGCATCAGACACATATTCTTTAGCATTATCCGAACGAAGAGCACGAACAATGACATTGAATTGTGTCTTAATCATCTGGAGAAATTGAGTGATGATAGGGAGTACATCAGACTTCCTATACAAAAGGTAGACCCAAGTACAACGGGTATGGTCATCTATAAATGTCACATAATAACGAGCACCTGACAGAGTAGTAACAGGAGAGGGTCCCCAAATATCAGAGTGTATTAGGTCAAATGGTTTGGGTGACTGGTGCATGCGAGGAATATAACTGGTCCGAACATGTTTTGATAGGGAACAGATAACACAGTCAAGTTTACCACTAACACAAGCTTTGCTCAAAGCAGGAAATAACATACATAAATATTTAAAATTTGTATGTCCAAAACGGTCATGCCACAACTGAACAGTTTGTGACGAAAAATCATAATGACAAGTACTAGGTAAAACACTAGCATGCAAACTAGGAATAGATAAAGACAAAGAAGGTGATGAAAGTGGAGGATGAGAAACTGGTGAAACCGGAGGTGGATCACCTAGATAATACAATCCATCTCTCTCATGTCCCCTGATAATAATCTTTCTGGTACTCAGGTCCTGCAAATAACACGAATCAGATAAGAACACAACTGCACAGTGAAAATCTCTGGCTAACTGATGTACAGATAATAGATTCATGGCCAACTTTGGCGCATGAAACACCGAACGTAATGTAAAGCCATCTGGGAGACGGACTGTACCCCTACTAACAATAGGGGCATGTGTACCATCTGCTAACTGAACTTGAGTATGTAACTGCTCGTCAAAAGAGGTAAAATGATGGGCCTCACCGGTCATATGACCATTCGCACCCAAGTCCAGCATCCAAAGGGGGGACGGACTGGCTCAAGTATGAAAGGCACGAGGAATACCTGTAGTAGTCGCAGCAGTAGTAGTCGAACCTCGAAAAGCCAGGACTGACATAAGTATATCCAAGCGAGAAGTGATACCATCCATATCACTTTGCCAAGGAGGAGCAGTAGCAATAGTAACAGGAGCAATAACTGTAGGTGGTGGTGCCTCAGCAATGGTAGCAGTACGACTGCGAGGAGACGGCTTAAGCTCAGGATAGAGCTTCCAACAAACAGTCCTGAGATGTCCGAGTCGACCACAATAATCACACTGATGAGAATCCCCATGTTTACGCTGATGTGGGGTACTGTGACGTCGCTGGACCAAGAGCTGTCGACTCCTATACCCGGTGGAAGTACTAACAGATGTCTCAACGGTAGGGGTCTCAACTCCCTCAGTAGTAGTCATATCATCAATAATACTAGGGCACCCGTGACAGAAAAATAACTCTAAAATAAATAGAGGGATAAAATAAGGGAGAACAATATACCTCCAATCGAACAGTAGCGATAGATAACGAAAGTCTAGAAAGCTCCCAAATAATCAAGTCACGGTGCCCAGAAATCCAATATAAATAAGTGATCTACTGCATCAAGAGTAGATCAACAGAGAAGAGAATTCATCCCCTCTTAAAAGGTTCTATGGTACCAAATACTCTGGCGCACTAAAAAAGACGAAGCTATGACGAATAATGGGCTGGTCTGGGTTCGAATACTGGGTTGCTGGGCTGGTTTAATATTGGGTTGATTTAATATTGGGTTGAGGAATATTAAATATTGGATTTAATAGGAATGGCGATTGAGTAGCCTGATTTGTTTAGGAACCATTCCCGGATCCGGACCCAACCTTCCTATACCATACACGGCCAAATCGTCTCCACTCTTCTTCAACGGCGTCGTTTTCTCGAAGTTGGGTATCGACTGATATCGACTGGTTTTGGGTTCGCTTCGGTCGAAATTGGGTTTTGGGTTGGCGGATGTTTCGCTGGTTTGTATGTGGTCGAAGGTTAGCTGGTTTGTATTGGGTTCGCTTGCTGTGTCGGTATGTGGTTTCCCTGGTTTTTTCGGTGGAGATAATGACTTGGGTTGCTGGCTGTCGGTGGGTATTGTGATGACTGGGATGTAACTGATCTGGAGGTGAGGCAGTGGGCTCTGTTGATATAGTAGGTGCAGTCGGTGTGAGCTTTGTTGGCTCTGTTGGTGTCGACGGAGTCGGTGTCGATGGAGTCGGTGGTTGAGGTGGAGCTGGTTCCTCTGGGCAGTCTGTGGAGAAGGTGGAGGCGGCTGCGACTGGATTTGGGTTTGGGTTTGGGTTTGAGTTTGGGTCAGGCTCTGATACCAACTTGAGATAGATATAAATAAAAGAGATACAAAAATAAGTGTAGAACCCCCATATTTATAATCAAATAATAAAGGTACAATAAGGAAGACAAAATAAATAAAAGAAAAACCCTAATAAACTAGGAAATCCTTAACAAACTAGGTTATATCTCTAACAGAAAAACCTTTTTTTGAACTTTGAGGGGGGATTTCGTTCATTTGAGGTCCATTATCTACGAAAAATGCCTCCACACCATCTTCTAGGATATAGAAAGTTTTGGTCAAAAAGGGAACACCAGAAGCATCTCCAGTTTTCGAATTGTGGAAAATAGTACATCTTGAAGACTTGGAAGTGTTTCGAAATTTTGCACCTCTAGGGTCAATTTCATCCATTCGAGGTCCCTAGGCCAAGACATAATTGTGGCAAAACAATGAAATGCAAAAGCACCTTCAATTCTCGTGTCATGATGAAAGATAGAAATTTAAGATGTAGTAGTCTGAACAGCCTTTTTTGTTGTTTGAGGACCATTTTTTTGTACTTGAGGCCAGTTTGACACTTATGCACATCCTCCCCACATTCTATCATGTAAAAAAACTGTTGTAAAAATTGGAATCCCAAAACACTTCCACTTTAACCTGAATCAGAGTCATGAGAAGATCACAAACATCTCCCTGTCAAAATAACAAAATGACATTTAAAGAAAATTGATTCCCCTCCCCTCCACCCCCCCAAAAAAAAAAAAAACATTTCAGTGGTTACAGTGAAATATATTCACGAGCTGGTCCGCTCCAACCATGCATGTCCAGTACTTAGATAGTACCCTCCTTTTTCAGTGGAAGAACATGATATTATGGTGAGAAATGAGGGTTGGTGATGAATTAGTGGTTAAACAATCGAGGCCTATTTGCTGCCTGAAAATCTAAGATCATGAGAACCAAAATGCAACTACTTACACCATTTTTTTTTTCTTGGGAAGGGAGGGGGACTTGGACGCTTGACATTAAGAAGGCAAAATCTTCACAAGATAAGAGACATCATTAGACCAAAGGCGGGCTGGTAAACCACTCACACCATGAGTATGGAATTTATAAAACAAATGTCTATTTTGTAGCTGAAGCGATACATAAAGAGATAATATACCTTGTCCACAAAGCAGTCGCCCTGTGTTCGAATTAACGATTTTGAACCCATCCCTCGTGCCGATTGCAAATCAACTGAGAATTTTAACATTTATAAATTGTCATTTCTCCTAAAAAGCATCATAACTAAGAAAATTGAACAGTTTTAGTTTAGCTTAAAATAGCCTTTGAAAACTTATTCTACTACCTATAGATACACACACACATATATGTATACATTGCCTGTTGGCCTAATTGGCAGAAGCCCAGTATTGGATAAGAAGATTGAACATACCAATTTTCTTTTGTGAGCCTAGCTATGGTCAGATAAGTAGGTGTCCATGAAGGAATATAAAAAAAAATTCATAAGATAACCCTTGGGTAAAAAGTAAAAAGCTACACTGATGATGAACCACCTCCCCCTTTGATCAGGGTAATCCCTTATGAGAATTGATAGATTGAGACAGGGAAAGCAAAAGGCCAACGGGGGAGGCACAGAACCTAGTTTCAATGCTATTACAGGTAACAAGTGAATTTTAGGTGGTTAGCAATTTAAAAAAAAAAGGCATTATAGAGTTGTTCAAGGGCAGAAATAAAAATTAAACTTTTCTCGCTAGTTTCATTTTATTGCCTTTCGACAGAGACGAAGAGACACTTAGCAAAAGAAAGCGAGGAAGAGAGTTAATGGACTTGGGAGCTGTTTGGATATAGTTTGTAGATAACCAAAAGCCTTTTTGAAAGCAGTAAAAGCGAGTTCAGTGAGACGTTGCGGACACCAAAGAGTTATTAGTAGTATATATATTAAAGTTCTTATTAAAGCTAAAAAGGATAGGTTAGACATTACTTGTATTATTGAGTTTATTATAGACAATCAAAAGTTTTTTACATTTGTTGACATTTTATATTAGTGTAGATATGGCTGCATCTTCTGCTTCTAAATGCTTTCGTGATATGTGATTTCTTAGTTTTTGAGGGGTAGTTGACTTGATCTGTACCATTCTATCCGGGATTGTTGTTATCAATATCTATTATGTTGCTATTTAATTTTTCTCCTGCACAAAATCTTGTACATTGTCTGCGTTTGGGATTGAATATGTGTTTATATGTATCTGTGGTCGTGCCTTGTACATGACATTGATGATTATTGATGTTCTATTCAACAAATACAAAAGGCTTGAAAGGTTTAGAACTATCATTCTTATCCTCCTCCTTTTTGAGTACTAAACAGGAAGGAATGATAGGAAATTATTAAGAAAGGGTGAATATGTATGTATTGAAATTAATTGGTGAAAGTGAAAGAGAAAGTGGGGCAACAGTTTTGTTTGGAATGCATTGTGAACAGCCTAAACTGCATTCATGACCTTGTTACTTCTGAGATTTTCACTTATAAAATGTGAATCTAGCTACCTTTCAATGTCTCTGTCTATCTGCTTGTTTTCGTTTCTGTGAATTGATTGATTAACCGTTTCATTCATTCTACGAGAATAAAAATTAGTGGGTCGTTTAGTGTTGGGGGGCCTCACCAACAATTCTCTTGGTTTACTGAGAACATCGCATGAGATGGTATGGACTGATTTCTTTTTTCAGGTTAGTATGTTTGTTTATCTACGTTTTTTCAGGCTTCTAACGTTTCAATTGTCATTGTGCATGGAGTTCTCTGTCATGTTCTTATCTTTGATGAGAGTTGCTAATGCACCAATTTCTCTTCTTTAATCATGTCCCTCTGTTTTTCTTTTCATTTTAGACCTTCTCAATGTCAGTTTTTATTCTTAGCCTCAAGCTTTTTACTGTGAAAGAATAAATTTAAGATCTCATATTTTAGCCTCAAGCAAGGTGAGCCAATTGGAACAAGGGTATTTGGACTTGTCCCACATGAGCTAAGGAAGAAAAAGCATGTCAAGATTCTTAGTCTGGCAGAGCATGTTGCCTGAGGTATGGACCCGTTTATGTTTGGGGCTTTTCATTTAGTCTTGTAATTTGGATCCTTTTTCTTGTATTGTCAAAGGGGAAAGTGTGGAGGTCTCCACAGGTTCTTTTGTCAGCTGAATTTGGTCGTGTTCACACCGCATTATTTGCTTTTGAAAATCAAACATTTTGTTCCTTAGCTACAACTTGCAAGTGGTGCTTTTCTTTTTCAGAACAATTGATGCATCTGAGACATTGACATGCATGTAATGATGCCTTTTCTGTTAGATAAAATGATGGGCTCATTTGGTTGAGTTGATTAGGATTATGCTCATGACTTGCAATCGCTGCAAACTGCCACTAGCTTCGCTTTGCCCAGGTTTGCATCTGGCACCAGAAAGAATGGTCTAGAGTAGGATCTGTGGTCCCAACACCTTTTTGTTTTTCAGATAAGATTTGGATTTGGTGTCTTTTGGCTACCTTGAATTCTTGCTATGGAGATCAAAAGTTTCTTTTGCAATTTTTAAGTCATGGTATTTATAGATTCTGATTATAACTGCTAGTATCATACATTAAGACTTCATTTCTTGTATAGTAAGACACTACCAAAATGCAATTTCTTCTGCAACCTTCAACATTAGCATGCCACTAACACTAATAATCATCCACTAACATACACCAAATTGTGGTATTATAATCCCAGAATATAACTCTTAAAAATCACATTTCCTTCCCACCACGATTCATGGAATTATGGTTTGGATGTAAGAAAATCTGTGGACGACTTATGGTTTGGCTATTATGCATCTCTGATGAAATTCTCAGTGGCAACATAGTGATCATGTGGGAAATTCTTGTCTTGGTTCCTGCCTACTTTTCTCTCAGTTAATTGTGTATGTTAGGAGGGGTAAGCCTAACCATTTATATTATTTGCACAAAAGTGGTTGTAAAACTCAACACACAATTTTCCAGTCGAATGGACTCACAATTTTCCAGTTGTTAGTTCGACACTTATACTATTATACCAGGCACTGACGCCACCGTCTTTTCCCTTGATATCAGGTACGTTTCTTTTTTCCTTTAATGTGGTGATTATGTACATGAAATATGCAATAAAGTGTGTTTCCTTGCATTTCTTTTAAATCATTTGGACATGCCATATTCTTAACTTATTGCTTTATTTTAGTGGTAGCAACATTACTACAGTAGTGGCATCATCAGTATTCATTCCAATATGACAGATTCAGTCTCGTATTTTTCTACCTATTATACTGAAGAACCTGCATCCCAAGCCACCCTACCATGATTCTCTCAACCGGAGTGGGTTGAAATGCTCAAGATATTTTTCTTTCATATTGAAAAGATTTTTTTAATGTCCACGAGGTTTGTTGAGATAGTAGTGTGTGGGATCACATCGGAAGGACACGAAAGTGAAAAAGCATTAACAAACCATGAATGGACTCAACCTATTTTTGTGTTTGAAATATGCCCCTCAATTTCAACCAATCTGACTCTTTGGTAGTTCAATGCAAAAGCTCCTTGGACATTTCCCATTTACTAATAAATTCGAAGTTCTATGGATGTGCCCATAAATTTAAGCTGAGCTATTTTTTTGTACAGACATTATTAGAGAAATTAGCAGTAAAAAAGTTGGAAAACCCTGCCTAATGCTTAGAGTTCTCATTTGGAACACAACTAATCTATACTCCAGATCTTGGCTTTTCTTTCACGCATCTTGATTCTTCTTCCCTTCATCGGGCCTTTTCTCCCAGAACTTAAACTGCAGAGTTCTCGTCTCCAACATCATCTCAACCTCCTCGATAGGTAGCCCTTTAGTTTCTGGAACATAAATCAGAACAAAGAACAGGGCTACAACGGATATCACCCCGAATATGAGGAAAGTCCACGAAGTCCCTATTGCCTCAGTGAGGGAGAGGAAGGATTGTGCAACGATGAGATTTGAGATCCAGTTTGCTGTCGCAGCTATGCCTCCGCAGACGCCTCGATACCTCAAAGGGTAGATTTCTGAGTTGACAATCCATGGGACCGTGCCCATTCCAGGAGAGAAGAAGATGATGTAGAGTGCTAGACCTATTAGTGCAAGCCAACCATATTTACTTGGGCATCCCCTTGTGTACCATAATCTGTCGCCTCCATGACAAATATCTTTTTTCACTGTGTCATTTGAGATCAAACAAGCCCCAGGAAATAGCTGCAACAGAAATTGTGAAGCCAGCGTATTATCATTTGAACTTAGAAACAAAGAGCTTAAGTCACTCCTATTAATTAAATAGTGAGAAGGTTAAAAGCCAGATTTTTAGAGATCATTCCTACTCAAACTCATACAAGTAAAGCTCAATTTTGATGTATGGCAAGTTTTTGGCCTGCTGGGATAAGTTTGGTGGGTTGTATTTAATGCATCTACCAAATAGGAGATAGAAGTAGTTTCAGTTTGTTGAAGATGAAGTTCTTAGTTTAGAGTCAATAGGAGTGAAACTCAGATGGGTTAAGCGGGTTAATATGTCAACCATAATAATACGTATTGTACGATACGTCACGATATATCTGAAAAACGATATGTATCGTGTCTCTGCATCGTTTTTGTACCGTATTATATGATACAGGATACATGACGATTCTGTTATTTTTTTATTTTTTTTGGTTTTTTGGGGCTAAAATGACATTATTTTACCCTAAGACTTATTTTTAAATCTCTAGTCAATGAAATAATGTCGTTTATGTGGTTATGATTTTAAAAAAATAAAATAAAGTATCTTAATATTGTTCAATTAAATTCAAAATTCTTGATTAATATTACTGAAGTATGTTGAGAACTTGAATTTTTAGTGGAATATTAACGAAATACTATATTATTATGAGTGTATATTTCTACACAGACCACCATTGTGAAGACTGTACCATAATTATTAGAATATTAACGAAATGAAGCCTGTAGTCATGTGGCATGGTTGAAAATATAGTCTTATGAAAATGTATAGAGAATGTATGGATGGTACCTTATTAGTAGATGAAGCACAGAACCCGCAGTGTGGAGATTTAGCCTTTAAACACTTCATACAATCCCACGTCGCAGAAGATCCGGACGAGCTATAGTCTGGGCAGGTGTATGCTGCAAAGTGAGACGTTTCAGCGGGGCTAACAGCAGGCGAGTGTGACGTTGTCTCATGAAATACTGCTGAGAGAAGCCCAAGTGAGATAATAACACCACACAAACTGATGACCAAAAGCTTCTTCCTTCCAGTCCTGTCAATGAAGTATATGCTCGCAATGGAGCCTAAGGCATTGAGCCCGGAAGTGACCAGCGAGAGCAGCAGAGCAGTTCGGTTAGATGCAATACCGGCCAGCTGAACTATGGTGGGACTGTAATACATCACTGTGTTTATGCCCACAAATTGTTGGAAGACCTGAAGACCGACACCGGCTGTGAGCCCTCTTCTCACTGTTTTGGTTTGCAATAGTTTGATAAAGCTGATCTTCTCAGAAGACTGCTTTTCCTCAATTTCCTTTTCCACAGACTCCTTGAGAGCTAGGATCTCTGTTTCGACCTCATTTTCCGGGTAAATTTTCCTTAAAATGGTTTTGGCTTCTTCTTCTCTTCCCTGTTGTTCATAAGAAATTGTTGACACTGAGGATATTGATCTTTTAGGATGAACAAGTGCTAGTTGATAGGCAATGAAATAACCTTTCGGTAAAGCCAACGAGGCGATTCTGGAAGAAGCAGCATCAAAATGAACTGCAAGACAGCCGGAACTCCAGCAACTCCAAGCATCCAACGCCAAGTCCCGGGTGCCTAATTCCCAACATTCACAAACTGGGATCAGCTTCGCATTATTATCTATCGTAGTTTAAAACCAAATTGAAGTGGGCATTGATAAGTAATTTGACTTGAGCTCAAAGTTTCTTTGTTTTTTTAGAATTTAAGTCAAGTCCATTATGTTTTTTACTGCACTTCTGTTTTTCTGTTTCTGTTCTTGATTCAAATGAATACTTGTTCACAAAAGACTAATATGGCTTTAAACCTGCACATATCACATAAATCAACTGAGGTACTTTTCTTCAAAACATAGAGATTAGCTCCCTGAATTAGGCAACATAAGTAGAGATATAAACCGCGGTAAAAATAGCCAACTATGCTTCTTTGTAATTCTACAACCTTAAGAATTTGGAGAAGTATTCATTTGATTACATCGAGATGACATTTTCATGTTTCCATCTTCAAATAAAGCGTTACCCAGTGCACTGAGACTCTTGCACGAGGAAATAAATACTGTTTCACTGTGGGTTGAATGCACCACTTGGCGGAATAAGCCTTCATTACACCAGGAGTACAACAGAGCACCCTTCGTGTTTCTTTGTTTGCATAGTAAAACTTCTTTTCAACTGCAATGTAATTTTGTATGTATTGACATAAACTTTTATGGCCACCCAGTTACCTTACTCATGGGCATTGCCAAAGACAGTATTTAATTCCTTGAATACACAATTATGTAACCTTTTAAGAAACAGAGAACCCGTGAATCCATTAATTTTCTTAGCACCTACATTTCTACTTGCTCTTTTTAGTTAGACAGGGCACACCACATGGATGGACCACACCACCTATTCTATCATAGATAGGTATAACACATGACATGTTTGCTTGAAAAAGTAAAGTGTTGCATACCTTGGTAAAGGCTAAGTTGATAAGGTAGGACAAGAACTGGCCTCCAGTGATTAGAAAGCCATTAGTACTGACTAGGGCCCCCCTAACCTTGGCCGGAGAAGCCTCCGAGATGTACAATGGGGATGTCATTGAAGCCATTCCGACGCCCAGTCCGACGAAAACCCGGCCAATGATGAGGAGTGTCGGGTTTGGAGCTGATGCCATAACAACAGCTCCGATGAAGAATAGGAAATCGGCGATTAGGATGGTGGTTCTCCTTCCATACCTATCATTTAACCACCCGCCAACTGCTGCGCCTATGATTGCTCCGGCAACCGCCATGCTTACAATGCTCTCCTGTGTTATAATCACAAAACATGGTTAATAATATGTAGTCACCAATACATGATACAAAATTTGGAGGTGGTGGTACGTGGTGGTGCCAAAGGAAGTTCATTCACTAAGGCCACCAAAGGGTCGTTTTGGTGGCTTCTAAGACATGTGGGCGCCTCAAGCTCACAGGCCTGAATCTCCGATGGGTCATGGAAGAAAACCCACATCTCGGGTAATGCACTATGTTATTGTTATCCAATGGTGATGTGATCATCATCAACGGTGCAATGAAAGTTACAACTGCGAGAGATAGAGGGGATGAACCGATTTTGTGCAGGCCCAAGTACCATTCCAAGAATATACAACTCATTTGCTTTGTTATTGCCAGAATATTAGTGGGCCGAAGTAATTCACATGACATAAAAAAAACTACACCGGAGTCGAGTTCTCAACTCCCTTAAGTTTAGAAGTATAAACGCCCGATTATATGGCTTCATAATACAATAATATGCGGCACTCGCTTACATCAATGGAGGCTAAGGGAAGTATGTATGCAATGGTCATCGATTTATCAGGTTTACGGTTGTTTTGTATGGTGCAATCATCGCCACATGATCTCTCGACTAAGACCATAAAAACCCACCGTAAATCTAATCAAAAATCAATAACCGTAAGATACAACATTTTCCTTGGCCCACCAATGTAATCGAAGGACACATATGGTCGTATTGTGGAGCTATCATCAAACGAGTATGCTTCTAAGTTCAAATAAGTTGAGAACTCGACTCCGGTGAAGTTGTACAACTCATGTAGATTACTTCCACCTACTAATATTATGTCATATGACAATAACAAAATAGATTAGTGGTACATTTTTAGAATGACATTCGGATTGAGTTTTCCTCAATTTCCCCTCTCTTTCATACTATTTGTATCTCTCATTGCATCGTTATTGGTGATCCCATCACTTGTGGGTAACAATAAGATATCGAGCATGTCCTGAGGTGCAACTATTTCTTTCATGCCCCATTGGGATTTAGGTTTGTAAGCTTCAAATACGCACATATCTTAAAAGCCACCAAAAAAGACCCCTTTTAGTAGTAGCCTCAGTGAACGAACCCTCTTTTGCAACACCACATACCAGGGCCTCCATGGCTTACATAATATTGCAATCTAACCCACTAATGATGGAATTCCAATCCTAAAGTCCATTTCTAAAATCCTCTCACCTTTACCACTAGTCAAGTATCTGGTTATCGGGTCATGATCTACTCTAGTTACAAAAAAATTAGAGAATTTTTCAATTATTTTTTAATGTTAAAGATATGATTGTATCAGTAAAATTAATTTATTCTAACTCTCAAAAGACTTCTAAAACATTTTCGTTATTCAAAAAGAATTTGATTTGGATCCATATGCACAGGTAACAATAAAAACTTGTTTCAATAGGATATAACTATAGTCTATAATAATCTTTATGGGTGGTTCAGTAGTTGAGTTTGATTTTTTGATAACCCAGAACTTTCAGGTTCAATTCCGGTCTACGCTCCTTAAAGACTAGCCACCATTATCCCTTTAGGAGATATGTTTTAATCAAACTCAAGTTACGATAGTTAGCCATCGAAGTTGAGAAAATGGGTAGCGCAAATCTAGACAACATGTAAAAAAAAAAAAAACTATATAATCTATAGGGCATGAAATTGTCCAATTCATACAAGACAACATGGGTCTGGCAAAAAGAAAAGAAAAAAAAACGGCCGTTATGTAAATGATGGTATGACAATGGAATCTTGTTGACCATACTTATTATTAATAACCAATCCAGCTACAAACAACATACGAACATGGATTACATGCTAAAGAGATAAGATTAACTTTCAAGAAATAATCTTGCAAGAAAAAGACAATTTGCATATTATTTCAAAGGATAAGATTGTATATATCTATTTCTCTTTCGATCCCATAAAAACGAGAGTTGCCTACGCTAAGTACACTTTTATTCTAAAACTTTGGTTCAAATAAAAATTTCCAAGGATACGGAATACTTCCAATATATTTTTTAAAATCTTCAAATTAATTAACTGTCCACCGTTGATTGATGGAATCATATGTATATGTAGATCTTAATTTAATTCATCATTTAGAATTTAAAAATATTAATAAAATGAATTAGAGTGAATTTCATGCAAAGTTGACAAAGGTATCCAAAATTACCAACAGTGCCCCTAATAATTGTCCTACCATTGAACCATCTAGATGCATTAATCGGAGATTTTGGCAGTTACTATGCTACAAACAGTAGGAGACTAGAAGGGAAAAGGATGGACAGCCATACTAACACCTTAGATAATACTTATAACGATAATAGATAAAAAAAATGTGAATAAAAACGGCGAGATTCGAATTCGTGCCGATAAGATTCAACAGCAGTAATTATTAGACTAACCAATTACTTTCAGTAAGGTGACATTGACATGATACTTATTTAAATTTTTAATCTCATTTTCATTAGCCTAATTATAATTTTCTTTTTGTATTTCTATACATATTTACCTGTAAGACAGTCTTCCTATCCACAGCCTTGAAGTCATCTCTTATGTACAAAAGAGCACCTGATATGACTCCTGCAGGTCCCAAAACCAAAGAACATTATTGAGAGAGCAGAGACAACTGATATTATTGATGTGAATATAATTTATATATGTGTGTATGTACATGTATATGTAGAGAGAGAGAGAGAGAGAGATCAACCAGTGTCATATCCAAAGAGAAGGCCACCAATCCCAGCGGAAAAAGCAAGACGAAGGACATAAGGGTTCCTCCAAGCCAGAGAAAAGCAGTCTCTGAAAGCTGAGGCATCTGTTCCTGGATGTACACCTCCTTCCATGTCCCACCCAGATCAAAATACAAGCAAAATTGTCTCTTTTTCTCTCCCTTGTCTTGGTCTCCAAACAAACCCTTCTGGTTTAAACTCCAAAGAATCAAAACAAAAAGAAAGTTCTAATCAGTACCATAAACTTATCTAAGAAAGAAATAGAGAGAGAGATAGGCAGAACATAGGTTTGTGTATCAGAGAATGGAATGGGGGTGAGAGGGAGAGAAGGGAAGTGAGGAGTACTGTGTAGAAATGTACCTACTTATAGAGAGAGAGAAAGAAGTTTAGGAGATAGAAAAAGAGAGACGATGCCAGTGTTGAAGATCAAAGCGAGTACATAAAAAGAGAGAGTATGGACTACCGAGCTCCGGCCATACAGTCAATAGTCCAAATTTGTCCTCCTGTGACTATACCTTGTGATGATGGAACTAGGCCACAAAGACCATAGAGCGCGTGCATTTACGGTCCAATAGAAAAATTAGGGTAGAGAAGGTCGCATGGTAATAATTTCTTTCTAAAATTAGAGTTTGTGTCAATACTATCTCTAATATGTCCTTATCTAGAATTTATGATAGCATTCCCTTCAAAAAATGTTTAACGTAATATAATTAATAAAAATTATGAAATAGTTATAAAAAAAAAAAAAGCGGGAAGTGTTACATGGTGAATATGTAAGAATTTATTATTTGGGTTGCATATCACAATTGATGAATGTTATTTGTATTTAATTTGATAATTTTATTCGATAACATGATGAATTATAATTATTGAATTGATAATAGATCTTAATTAATAGTGAAATTTATTATTAATTTAATAATAAAAATAATAAAATAAGCAAATAAGATAAATAAAAAAAAAGTTCCATCTATCATTGTGAGCCCAATTATACGTTCAAGTAAAAATATTATTTTCTTAGTTGAGTTATCAAGTTAAATTGTTGGGTTTATTTATTTTCTAATTTGGCTTAGGATTTGGCAGGTAAGTCAAAGTTTCTTTTCATTGTATGGTTTGACTACAAAATCAAATCACTGTATATGATATTGACAATCCAATATTTACGGTTTTCACTACAAATTATTAGATTGGGAGTGAAATTCGGATGAATTGGATGAGTTGAGAAGTTAATCATAATCTAACTTTAGGTATATAATCTTTAACTCTAATTCTAATTCAAATTCGACTTCAACTTAGAATACTTTATCCGAGTATTGATCAAGTTTAATTCGGATAGGATCGAGTTGAATTTAAATTACTTAATTCGAAATGATTTTGGGTGAAAAGTCGGATTGGCTCAAGTTACTTAATTCGGGTTAATAAAATAGAGTGAAATAATAAGTGAAAGAGAGGTTGAGAGTCTGAGACAAGACTTAGACGAGTGAGAGAGAGAGATTGAGAGTCTGAGACCAGATGAGAAACAAGCGACTAGTGAGAGAGGGATCTGAGAGTAATGGAGGCGTAGGGATAAAGACTTGAAGTGAAGTGAAAGTCTAGATGCTGAAGAGTGAAGATAAATATTAATCCTAATTAAATATATTTATGCATTTATATACATTCGGGTTCAACCGGATTTAATATTCAGATTCAACCTGACAATTCGAGACTTTAACCCGAGGTTTGCCTGAATTTAATTCAGGTTGAAGTTTTTTTACTCATATCCAACTCAAATATTAAAAATTCTAACTTAAGTCTTGTTTTTTTCGGGTTAGGTTAAATTTGGACTGACCTGTCCAAGTTGCACCCTTACAAATCGTAGTGTAGAAAGATCATATTTTTTTAATAGAAATTTTTTTTGACATTTAAAAAAATAAGAGTTAATCAATTCAAGTTTATTTATTTACTAATTTTTACGTGTCGGAGATAGGAGCTAATTCACTTTGGTCAAAAGCCTTGCGGTTATGGTAATTCACCGGAGTGTCGTGGAACTGGGCAATCCCACATCGGGATTACTTTGGGTGTGTGTGTTACTTTAAATATCTCACTGGATACTTCCTCTTTTAAGAGGTTATGTTTGGTGTGTGTTCAAAAAAAAAAAAAGACATAGGAGCTAATTTGCTCAGCTCGATACAGCAAAGTTTGAATATTTTTTTTCTTGAACAACTAACAAAGTTTGAATTTACGAGTCATAAAATTGTGGTTAGAAGTCTTTAACCACGTCTACTTTAAAGGAAAAATAATAAATAAGTATTACTTTTTATTACAAATATCCATTAAATTCTACCATTTTTATTTTATATTAATGAAATTCTATTTTTAATATTGTATTTCAATTAAGTCCTAATTTTATTGTATTCCAATTGTATTTTTATCCTTTAGTTACCGAAACTCATTCATTTTTTTTGTATTCTTAGAATCAATTAATAGAATATTGCAGATTCTACATAAATATTAATTTAAGTTAATTATTACTAAATTATATTCTATTAATTTATATTGGATTTAAAATGATTAAGTTAGAGATTTATTTAAATTATTGTGTTTGAATCGATAATGACATTAAAATATAATTAATTGACAAATATTATTGATGTAGTTTTTTTTAACCTTTCTTATTTTATTAAATAATCAATAAATATTGTTTCGAGTTTTGAGATTACGCACTTTAGTGAGATAAAAAAAATGTGAGTCTTATTTGGGTCCTACCATAAAATTTATGCTAGCTGAATTTTTTTTATGGAGTTTCGATGTTAATTTTGTAAGGAATAAATTTTGCCATCTTAATTGGTTTTAAGAATGCAAAAATAATGAAAAGATTTTGGTAACTAAAATGTAAGGATAAAATTAGAATATAATAGAATTTAGGACTTAATTAAAATAAAATATAAGAATAAGACTTCATTGATATAAAACAAAAATGATATGATGTAATAGATTTTTGTAGAAAAAATAATACTTGTTGATAATTTTTCTTATTTTAAATTACTTTAACGTGGATCTGATATATATATATATATATATATATATATGCTAGTAATAACCTGTTCCTGAAGGCACGATAAAATATAAAATTCGAACATCCAAAAAATCAATCCTACAATATTAATTTTTTTAAAAAAATACATTAACTACAAATTAATTAAATATTAAATGATTAAATATATGATAAAATGAGTAATGTGATATTTTTAGGGAGAAAATATATAAATGATTAAACATGTGATATAAATGAGTGATGCGATTTGACGTTTGAGTCTGACAAAGAGATGATAGATGAGGTAAGTGATTGGTGATGATTTTGAAGGAAAAAATATAACTGAAATAAAATTTAAATGCACTTCTGTTTTATTATATAAATATTCACAAATCATACATGTCAAAAATTAATTAAAATATCTTTTACGAGACTCAAATTTTGAAATCATAATTTATTATTATTATTATGGATTTTTCGGGGACTAAAGGCCAAAATATAATTTCACTTTAGCACAAATCCATGGATAGGATTTTGGATTTATCTTCAGAAGATAAACTCAATTTATTGCAAAGTAACTGAATGGAAGCCTTTTCCTTTAATAGAAAAGGAAATATTTCATATATATATGAGATAAAGAAAGAGAAATTGAGGGGAAAATAACATTAACAAGAAGCATGGAGCTTCTTCCCTCCACATAATAGAGATTTACATTCCCTCCAATATATAATATGTATAGCTTAATTTCTTGCAGATCACTCACTACGACCCTATTTGTATTTATTACGAAAAACTATCATAAAAATGTATTAAATACTATGGATCTGTGTAATAACACCAACAATTGATTTAGCCTATTGAGCTGATGTTTGTGCTACAAGATTCCCTAAATGTTAATTGATTTTAGCCTATTGAGCTGATCTTTGTGCTATAAGATTACCTAAATGTTAAGTAATAGAGAAATGTCATCTTATGTTTGATTCATTTCATGTTGATGTTTGTGCTACAAGATTACCTAAATGTTAAGTAATAGAGAAATGTCATTTCGTCTTATGTTAGATTCATTTCATGCTGGGGGTCGCAATTTTCGATTAAACACGATAACACAATTCGAACTCGATACAAATTTTATGACACGTGCTCAACTATAATTTGTGTGACGCCCCAAATACCCCTTTGGATGACATTAGATGCTAATCACCATTCACATCATAAGAACACTAAATAAATCCATCAATAAAAAATTTTCCATTCATCCTATATAAAAGTAACAAGATCATTCTAAAAGAATAAGTCAAGCTCTGACCACAATATCAAAAGAATACACCAAACTATGACATTTACATCCTACAGGAATTCAATTACACTTGCAGCCGAAATACAAATGAAAACTAGACTTCTAAATTCTCAAGTTTCGTACAAAAGAAGCTATGTCTTTACAGGTCCACCTCGGGGTCTAGATTCCCCTCGGCTGGTGCCTCCCAATACCCCTATTCGTCCACTCCAAGGTTCTCCTCTAGCACCAGATCTGAAAAATGTTTAACAGTAGGGGATGAGCACGAAACTCTGTAGCAAAATCTTCCCTAACTCAAACAAGGTTTAGAAAAACATATAAAAAGGTCGGTCTCATTTCACAAATAGCATATATAATCTTTGAAGTAAAACAAAGACATTTTACAACTGATCTCAAGTTTACACAATAGCAAGAATTAAATGAAAGCAATAAAATGTATTTCTCAACCATAAATCATGTCCAATAGGTTCTTGTAGAAACCATTTCCACAACAACAAACCATAGTTATCAATTTCATGTATCTTGGTTCATCCTCGTGTCATGTACGTTGATTATTTCTCATGAATCTACCCAACAACTATACTTAATTCACCAATCACAATTAAATCACAAGCACTTTGGGAAAGGGAGTCTACCATACCAATGATAGTGACGAGTCCCTTCCCAGGAAAGGTATACCAACCCTAGTTCAAACTCCAGTGAACGATAGTGGTCGTATTACCAATTGACAACCCACTACAAATGTTAGGAAACTATCTCACCCCCACCGGGATAGACTAACCTCTAATACTCTACGACATTTCTCGAAAATAATTTAAGTCCATCACAACAACCATCAATAAGGAAACCAACATATTCTCAATTTACTAACAATTTCCAAAGTCTTAACAAAATCTCCAAATTAATCATGTGACGATTTCCATGACCAAATATGAAAAATACAAGAGATCACAACAACGTCATTTGATTACTAAACACAAAGCTTCGAAATCAATTATCAAGGAAGAATTTAAGAAGAAAATCCATCACTCTCCAAAAATAGGGTTTTGAAGCAAAAGAAGAGATTTCATGGGTATTCAACCCTAACTTTGTTAAAAACATGTAATCTTTGCCAAAAAGACCAAGAGAGAATGATTTCATATCATATATATCACATTTAGAGCAAAACATATATATATACATAAACCCTCACCTCAATGTAAGAGAAAAAGAAGAAATCTCCCACCTTATATTCTTGAAAGCTAGGTTTTGATCTGGAATCACCCCTTTAAACTCTTGTTTTTCTCTTCCTTTCTTCCTTTTTTCTATTCCTTTCTTCCTCTTTTTGGATTTCTAAGGTTAGAGGGGCCAAAATGGAGCCAAAAGAGGCTTCATAATGTATTTATAGGGCAAAAATGGACTCCAAATTGCAACATTAAACTGTCAGAATTCTTTCAACCTGACCGGTACGTTGTACCGGTACGTCTAACTCTCTGGACCAAAATGTTCCGGAACACCATACCGGTACGGTTTTGCCCAGTTTTGCCTTTTTCCTCCGTTTTTTATTTTCAATCCATCCTAAACCCTTCCAAAGCCAATCCAAACTTACACAACATACATTTGTACCCCAAATATAGTTGATAGAAGTTCTATTACAAGTTATGTCATATATTCACTAGCTAAACCGGCTTTAACTATTATTTTTACAATATTAGTATTTCCTACGGTTATAACTCATGGGCTTCATTCCTACACCATTACATATATCACATTACTACACAATGTATGATTATATTACTTTAACATGTGGGAGTTGCAATTTGATATGAGGTCGAAAATGACCCGACATGCTAACACAAAATATAAACGGTCATGTTTTGGTTCAACCCGTCAAACTCGAAATTAATACGATTAACCTGTTTATTTAAAAATTGACACTTTTTCTATTTTTTGTTTGTATGGTAATACGAACAACACGATTAGCATATTTAATTACTATTATAGAAATAAAATATTAATTATTTGTAACTGTTTATCAAGCACTTACGTAATTATTGTATAAAAAAGATATTATTATTATTATTAAGTTAATTTTTGGTTTGTAGAAAAAGTATGAGGAGATATTCAATTAAGTGAAAATAAATTTTAGCGTTCAATTTTTTATTCAAAATTTCTGTGGGTCAACACAAACACGAAACGAAAATAAACAAGTCAACTCAACACGACACGATTAGTTAAATGGGTTGGATTAAAGTTGACTAATGTTCGACACGAATCCGCAATAACCTGACACAAACATGACACAACACGACTCAATTGCCACCCATATTTCATGCCATATGAAAATTTTTGTCTCTTGTTAGATTCATATAGTTAATACGTTGTGTTTAATTGTAAATAATTTATTGTCGACTTATTTACTAATCAAGTTTGTCTGACTAACTTTTTTTCTTTTGGAACATAATTTGTCCGACTTACTTGATTATGACACGAATCAAGTAAGATTAAATCAGTATTAAGCAATTTCGTATTTAGTTGACGAGTCGTATTGACAATTACTATGACTACATATTTGAAATTCTTAATATTTAATGTTTTATTTTTCATTATATCCATTTGTTTTTTACTTAGTGTTTCTGTTTTTGATGTTTGAACTCGAACCTTTTAACTAGGTAATTACTCAATGCATATAAGGATTTCTAGTATAAATACTGCGTCTAACATGATAGTTTTGTCGGTAGTAAACTATCAAACTTACTAAAGATGGATGAATTGTGACGCCCCTAAAACCGGGGGTCTTTTTTAAACCGTTGACCAATCGTCAACCCGCGAAAATACCCGTAAATATCACATAATCCGACATCACGCTACTAGTACCCCTTTTTACCGGAATTATAACTCACACGTACTACCCGTGATTCCTTTAGTCATTTTTAATTCCACCAAGGTCCTATGTGCCTCAATATACATAATTTAATGTCTTTTTGTATCCTTAGGGCTGAAAGAACCAAAGTCCCAATGCATGAAAAAAATATTTTTTAAAAAAATTTCAGATTTTTGGAATATCTTTCAGAAGGTTTTTATCGACCTTCTGGAAGGTTTTCATCATCCTTCCGGAAGGTTTTACTTTCTGGGAAATATTCACATTAACCTTCAAAATCTTCCGGAAGGTTTTGATTGACCTTCCGGAAGGTTTTGCCCACTGGAAAGAATTTTACCTTGACCTTCCAGATCTTCCGGAAGGTTTTTATCGACCTTCCGAAAGGTTTTGCCTACTGAAAATGATTTTTTCCTTAACCTTCCAGAAGGTTTTATCTGTATTTTCACAAATCCTTCCTCTATCATTTTCAATTCATTCCAACCAATTTCACAACCATCCAAAATATGTTTATTTAGGTTTTTCACCTAAAACATGATCCATACTAATTCCATATATTTACACATCAAAATGAAATTTTAAATAAAACTTTACAAAATGAACTATTAAAGCCACAAGACGGCTTTCTTCATCCTTGAGACTCGAAATGAGACCCTTCCACCGGCGCAAACCCCGCACCTGAAATATTTTCTCATAAAGGGTGAGCCACGCTCAATAGAGGATTTCCTAAATAGGTTACTCCCCAATCCAAATGCACATGAAATGCTCATATGCAAACGATTCACCATTCATACATTCCAAACATAAATATACTATCAATGTTAAAAATTACCATGCAATGCTATGGAATGAGATGAGACTCACTCTCAATAACCAACTCGAGCCCTTCCCGGCTCTTCGACTCATGCAATTGCTAATGTGAAAATGCCGTCATCCATGATCCCGAGGCCTTCCCGACTCTCCAACACATGTAATTTTTCATGTGTATAATTCCGTTATCTATGTTATACATCAAATGACATTATCAATCTCGGGTCTTGTATGGAGTGAGTATTTATGGACTTACACCAACGACACCCAACTGACACGGGATTTATGGACTTCCACCAACGATCCCGTGTACACCGACACACTTTATGGACTAATACCAACGACAGTGCGTATCCAAATCACCGGGCCTTACACCCGAGGGATCTTCTAGTCCTTCTTGCTTACTTCGACCCTCAACACCTTGTAAACCGTGCGACTCAGCCAAGTCATTGACTTAGCTCCCTCGAGCCCACTCATCATCCACCTATGTGATGTTGACTCCTTTCATGCACAATTACCCATTTAATGCAATGTTTCCGTGCATATGCAATGGAATGCCTCATTGCAACTCTATTATAATGTTCAATATGCAATGTATGTCATATGAACCATTTCAAACCCGATTCATATAATCCGTGACAAATTATATCTAAAACATATAATTTTCATAATTCACAATGTCAATAAATCAATATGCATTTATCAATATTTTATCCAAAGCTCAAGTCCAAGCATGTTATCTCATATCAAGCAATAACATACTTCCAAAATCAAGACATTATGTAAAAACATAACATGCCCACAATTTACACAATTCAAGAAATCACATTAAGCAATTTCTACATACCCATTTCAAGATTGAAGATATTCTATCTAATTTCAATACCCATTTCCTCAAAATCAATTTCATAGGCAAGTCATATATATCTATATTAACCTACCCATTTCCATACAACATTTTAGGTTATGAATAAATCTAAGTAGGAAAATCCCCTACCTCTTATAGCGTGAGGAACGACCGTAGAAGTTCCAAGAATTCAACCCAACTCAACCCCAAGCTTCCCCAAAAATTCGATTTTCCCACCTTCGGTGAAAGCACTCCTTTTTGGTGTGTACGTGTAGCCCTCATCGAGAAAATCAACTTTCTCTCTTGGCCCGAGTAGATCCGAGCTCCGTAGATTGTAGAGAGAAGTTAGAGATTTCTTCGAGCTTCCCTCTTCTCTCTATCGGCTGAATAAAGCCTAATCAATGGGGGGAAAATATGATTTTTCCCCTATTTATATTTTTCGAACACTTGGCCCATAATGCGTCACACATCTCTTTTTATTCCGGGTCCGTTTTTATCCCAAAACGATTAAATTTCGCTCCGGTTCAAGTTTAAAATATTTTTAATTTGTCTTAAATTCATTTATTTTAAAAATATCATAATTTTTTCAAAAATTTCGTATTCAGGTCTTCCAGGGCCTGACTGCCTCATAAAAGACGAAAAACCCGACTATCTCAAAATTCGATAAAATTTGACATAGTCACTAGATTTCGCGAGACGAATCGAACGGTGATGTCCGTTTCGTCATCCGAGCTCTAGAAAGTTTCAAGTTTACAACCCAAACCGTTGTGACAATTTACTATTTTGTCCTTTATTCTTAAAAGTTTAAATTTACCCGGGTTTTTATATGAATAGTCATTTGAGCCTAGTCATAATAAAATCCATGTCTCTTGGGTTTTTTAAGAAACTTGAATATCTTCTGCAAAAAAAAATAAAATCGTAAAGTTGATTTAGGTTCGACTAAAAACCGATTGATTTAAAAACCAGTAGTATAATTAAGGAATCACTTTCTCATTACAAGTTAATGCTAGCTTCTTCCATGAAGATGTGAAGCCACAAACACACACACACAAAAATCATAAAACAAATTCACACTTTCTATTGCCAAGAACACATGATAGATAACTCATAAGATCAATCCAAAACTTTCACTTGCATATGTGATAATTGTCATGTACAGAATATGTCATACTTGGCAAATCTCACCTTATATACCAACTTTTTTAACGACTAGCATGTCATATCTACTAGCGAAAATAAAAATTATTTTTTTCGAGTGTACAATCATGATCGAAAAAAGTATTGTAAAATCATTGTACTGATTAATAGACTATATTCATGCCATCCAATAGACCTCAAACAAGGAGACATCATCCAAAAACCAGTCATTGATCAAAGGGAATGAATAAGTAGAAATTTTAGCAGAAAATCAACAGCCCAAAAATTTCTTTTGGTGGAATCAATAGAGGATTTTATGCCATCCATTTTATTCTTCCCCAAATTGTTAGCTACTAGCCATCCATTTTATTCCTCTTTAAATTTTTAATTAATACCTAAAGATATATTTAGCTCTCTTAAGCAGAAAAGTAAGCCAAGATTATTCTTCCCCACCACAGCTAAACACATGTTTTGCTAATAATTAATAATTTATTGAGGAATAAAATGGATTGCTTTAAATCCTCTTGTGATTCCCCCGAAACGAAAAATTATGGGATTTTGATTTTCTACTAAAATAGATAGGTAGTAGGGTTACCCGTGCAATGGACGACAGGTGTGTAAAATCAAAAGAAGTGATTGAAGTATAAGTGGACAAATTATTACAGTTGAAATATAAATACATTGTTTTATTGTAGTTAAAATGTAAAAATACAACTAAACAAATTTTATTGTGATTAAAATATAAGTCATAAGATAAACTATCAGATTAGTTGTTGTGGTTTATGTTCTGTTTTATTCAACATATATATTAACTTTGATCAATGAAATGATTTTAGGACTATGATCCTATCTCTGTGGGTCGTCGGTTCAAGCCCCTCCTCAGTTCCTCCTCCCTCTCCCCTATATCGATGTGTCTAGAAAAAAAAAATGATTCGTGAATGAAAGTTTGGGCAACTGTCCCTAAATAATTTTTAGGTTTTTATTTTGTACTCTAAAAAATTTAAAAATTCATATTGCACCTTAAATTTCTTGAAATGTGCTGAGATTTGCTGAGATTTGATTAACGCTAGTTTTGAAAATAATTTTTACTGCACATGTTTAGGAATTTGTAATCCCTTCAGTCAAGGGAATTAGTTGAGATTTTATTTTCTTTCCTTGCTGATCAGATTATGACTTGATCTGTATATGTGTATATATTGTAGTTTTTTAACACAGAAAAATTATGAGAGAAATACACAGCTTTCTCAATTCCTATTTTTCATGGTATCAGAGCAATGATCCTATTGCTTCTATAAAATTCCGCATACTCTAACTAAAGATGTCTACACCAGAGATTGATCCAGCAGATCCTTTGTTTCTTCACCCTTTTGATCATCCTGGATTGATCCTTGTTCTGAAGGTCTTAGATGGAACCAATTATGCCATGTGGAAATGATCAATGCTGATCATCCTTAGTGCCAAAAACAAATTGGGATTCATCGAAGGAACCGTTACCACTCTAGAAGAAAAAGATCCTACATACTCTTTTATGGCATCGTTGCAATGCTATGGTACTCTCTTGGATATTCAATTCTCTAAGTCAAGACCTTTTACACAGTGTTCTCTATGGTGAAACTCCCTCAAAAATTTGGACAGATCTTCAAGAGAAATTTTCTCAAGGTGATTTTTCTCATCACTATCAAACTCAACGATCCATTGTTGAACTGAAACAAAATCAAGAATCCATTTTTTCTTACTATAGAAAGAAGAAAATGTTGTGGGATAAGCTAACCACCTGTAGCCCCTCAATCACCTATATATGTGGAGGTCCAAAAAGATCTAAAAGAAAAAGAAGAAAGAATTCGCCTTAATCAATTTCTTATGGGACTCAATGAGACATATTCTGTTATACGAGTATAGATTATGCTCATGCATCCTTTACCAATTGTCAAAAAGGCATATTCACTTTTATGTGAAGAAGAAAAGCAGCGAGGCCTCACTGAAACAAAGAGCAGTGATCTTATTCATGCCATGAGTATTCACACTTATGACAACTCAAAGGGGTCACAAACTATGGCTTCAAGACAACAAAAAAAATGGTCCTCCACTCATTCTAAGCCTCAAGGCAATCGAAAACCTCTTCATTGCTCTTATTGTGAAGGCACTACTCACATTGTGGATCGATGTTATTTTCTCAATGGGTTCCCAGTTGGTCACAAACTACATGGCAAAGAAGTTCAGCCACCCAATCGTAGCAGAACAACTGCTGCTCATCAAGCCAGTGCAATCATCATTTTAGATTCACACAAGTCCTCCATCGATCCTACTCCTCAATTCACCTCTCAAGAACTTGTTCAAATCAAAGCCTTTTTAAATGGTAAGCAATCTACTCAAGCAAACTCTACAGGTATTTCTGCCCCTTTCTGTTCTCCATTTACTGCACAAAAGACAGCCTTGAGTCACTAGATCATTGACAGTGGCGCAACTAATCACATAGCCACATCTATTTCAATTACCTCTCCTTTCTCTTCTCAAGTAACCTTACCCAATGGTGCTTGCTCTGCCATAACTGGCATAGGTTCTACCCAACTTTCAGCCCACATGCATGTTAAAAACATACTTTGTGCTCCATCTTTCCATGTCAATTTATTGTCAGTCAGTCAACTCATAGCTACCTTAAATTGTTCCATTCATTTTTTTCCTACTTTTTGTGTACTGCAAGACCTAACTTCGAAGAAGATGATTGGTTTGGGAAAGCAACTTAATGGCTTGTACTACTTCGTGCCATCAATCAAATCTGCATCATCTACCACACCGATCACTTATCATGTTGCTTCCACTCCAAAAATTCCATGGCACCAGTGGTTGGGACATCCATCCAAGGGACCTTTATAGTTTTTGAGTCATGTTATTCCTTCCTTTGTATTTAATTCTCAACATTTGTGTGAAACTTGTCATTTGGCTAAGCAAACACGGCTATCTTTTCCTTCTAGTACTATTCAAACTTTACATTCTTTTAATCTTCTTCATTGTGATATTTAGGGACCTCTTCGTACTGCAACTCATACAAGGGCACATTATTTTTTAACAATTGTTGACGACTATACTAGATTCACAAGGATATTCCTCATGCAATTTAAATCCGAAACACGAGGGTTACTCAAAACCTTTATCCCTTTTGTCAATACTCAGTTTAATTGCCAAGTTAAATGTATTCGTAGTGATAATGGCTCAAAATTAATATCCATGAAACAATATTTTTCCAATCTTGGCATATCATTTCAAAGTTCTTGTCCATCTACACCTCAACAAAACAGTGTAGTTGAACGCAAGTATCGACATCTCTTAAATGTGGGCAGGGCTTTAAGGCTTGATGCTAATCTTCCATTGCAATTTTGGGGGGAGAGTTTACTTACTGCCACCTATCTAATCAATCAACTTCCTACCCTTGTGCTGCAATATAAATCTCCCTATGAAATGTTGTATAAAAAGCCACCTAATTACTCTAACTTGCGAGTGTTTGGATGTCTTTGTTATGCAACAAATCTGCACCCCACTCACAAATTTGACTCTCGTGCAAGAAAATGCATCTTTGTTGGCTATCCTATTGGCCAAAAAGCTTACCATTTATATGACCTCAAAACCTTGTTGTTGCTGCCGCCAAACAATGGCCCTTACATCAAATGGATGTGACCAATGCCTTTTTTCATGGTGATTTAGAGGAAGAGGTATATATGACTCAACCACTGGGTCTTTGTCGACAAGGGGAGAAGCTTGTATGTCGACTACACAAGTCCCTCTATGGACTTAAACAGGCCCCTCGAAATTGGTTTGCCAAATTCTCTCATGCTATCAAAAAGGCTGATTTTGTTCAATCACATTCAGATTATTCTTTATTTGTGAAGACTAAAGGTCCATCTACAAATATGGTACTCATCTATGTAGATGACATAGTGATAACAAGAAATGATGCAACTGCTATACAAAGTCTAAAAAAAAAATTGCATCAACAATTTCACATCAAAGATCTCGGTTCTCTAAAGTTTTTTCTTGGCTTGGAAGTTGCAAGGTCCAAAGAAGGCATTGTAATCTCTCAACGAAAATATACCTTGGAGATTATAGATGATGTTGGTTACTTGGGTGCTCAACCTTCAAAATTCCCAATGGAAGTAAATCTAAAGCTCATGGATTATCAAGGAGATTTACTACATGATCCAAAGCGCTATAGGAGATTAGTTGGACAATTAATCTATCTCACAATCACAAGACTAGACATCACATACTCGGTAAATATCCTAAGCCAATTTATGCATGCACCAAGAAAGCCTCATTGGGATGCTGCTCTTCGCATTATTAAGTACCTTAAAGGAAGTCCAGGTCTCGGCTTGTTATTTTCATCAAACAATTCTTTCAACTTGAAGGCTTACTGTGATGCAATTTGGGCAAACTGTCCTATGACTCGAAGATCACCTACAGTTTATTGTGTGTAATTGGGAAATTCACTGATTTCATGGAAGGCCAAGAAGCAGAAAAAAGTCTCCAAATCATCCTCGGAAGCTAAGTACAGGTCCATGGCAGCAGCAACTTGTGAATTAACTTGGCTCAGATTTTTGCTGAATGACATGCAGATTTTCATTAGACCAGCAAAGTTATTATGTGATAATCAAGCTGCACTTCATATAGCAACAAATCCAGTATATCATGAGCGCACCAAGCACATAGAACTCGATTGCCATGTTGTAAGAGAAAAGATACAATAAGGTCAAATTGTTACAGAATTTGTTTCATCTCATTTGCAGTTGGCAAATGTTTTTACAAAAGCTCTTGGAGGAAACGTGTTTAAGGACTTAAGAAGCAAGTTGAACATGCTGGATATACATGCTCTAACTTGATGGGGAGTGTTGAGATTTGCTGAGATTTGATTAACGCTAATTTTGGAAATAATCTTTACTGCGCATGTTTAGGAATTTGTAATCCCTTCATTCAAGGGAATTAGTTGAGATTTTATTTTTTTTCCTTGCTGATCAGATCATGACTTGATCTGTATATGTGTATATATTGTAGTTTTTTAACACAAAAATTAGGAGAGAAATACACAACTTTCTCAATTCCTATTTTGTCAAAATGATTGCATTCTTCTTCCTTTTACCTATTTTTCGACAAATTTATGCCGCAAATTAGTACAAAAAGCACATTACTTTTTAATCTTGAAAAAATATATTTAGGGTGCCATGTTCTAGTAACCCTAACAAAAATTGACAGGATTTCCATAATTTTGACAAGTGGATGAAACATTAGTTCTTGGAATTGATCCCTACGTGGTTACAAAGTACTTTTGAGTAGATTGTGATTGATCATATAAGTTATAATTTTTAAAAATTAAATAATAATTAAAATGTAATGAACGATTAAGAATTAAATTTAACAGTTATAATTTCATATTTAAAAGATATTACTTAATTTTTTAAAAAATAATTTTTAATACGATATTAATTTTTTTTTTAGAATTGTCTCTAATATAACCTCGTTTCAAGGACGTTGAGAGGAATAGGCCAGATATACGCTTAGTTTCATCATTACTTAAAGAGGACCTAAAATTTAAATCCTTAACCTCATAATTGATATGCACTTTTACCACTGCACTATACAAATTTCTCTAGTAAAATGTTATATTTACCAATTTTTCTTACAAAATCTTTCATTCCAATAATGTGGCATAATCTCTGTAATTGAATATTAATAAGATCTACTTATCTGATGGTAAAAAATTATATCACATCATTTGAGATAAAGATTTAATAAAATAATTTGGTAAGCATAGCATTACCATAACTATAGCCAACTGATGCTCTATTGTTCGTCTAGGGCCCTTTTCTTACTTTTTTATTTCTTAAAATTCCTCGTATTTGCTTTCCAAAGAATAGTAATGTTATACTTACCAAATTTCTTACAAAGTTTTTGATTCGAAGTGATGTGGCACAACTGGATAACTCTTAACCTTCTAATTAGTATCCCAAATAAATAGGAATTAGTGGGTGCTAGTGCATTAGTCCATAAGAGTATCTCCAATCATGAATCAATTTTAGATTCAAATTTGAGTGAAAAAATTGATTTGGTATAGAGTACTCCAACGGTCAAACTCAAATATCTACTCAAATCTTTTACAAAATTTCTTTTTTGTCCTAAACCTCATTTTTTGTGTCTTTAAAATCATGATATTTAATAAAATAAATAAAACTTTCATAACTCTTCACAAATGGGTAATTAAAAAAAATGATT
The DNA here is from genome assembly GCA_023539305.1 of Ilex asprella. Lineage (NCBI taxonomy): Eukaryota > Viridiplantae > Streptophyta > Magnoliopsida > Aquifoliales > Aquifoliaceae > Ilex > Ilex asprella. Next base: position 9,256,509 of record CM042186.1, read on the forward strand.
ATGTATACAACAATACACGGGATTAAAGAAAACACCCTCAAATTTTAAGATTGTTCTAATCCCTTATCATTTTTTATAAATCCGGATAAAGATAAAAAAAAGAAAAAAATAATAACTATTTTGATATGGGCCTAGTCTGAAGAACATAAAAATATACGTTTTTAACAAAAATGAAAAATTGAAGAAATAAAATGACAAGTTTTTTAAATTTGTGGGTAGTGAATGTTTAAAATTTCAGGAAGAATCAATGGTCTGAAATTGTACTTCTGATAATGTTTAGCTCGAAAAAATCGAAGAAAAAATTGATAGGTAGGCTTAGAGTTTATATAGTATGAAAGATGGGTGAGATAAGAGTTTTTAAAAATACAAAAAATAAAGATGAAAGATGAAAAGAAAAAAAAACTTACGTGTAGACTTTCAAATAATTTGTGAAAGTTTCGGTGGTGGTTGACAATGGAAGCAGCGCAGTAGAGAAAGGCAAGAAGAGTTAGAGAATAAGTCATCGAATAAATCTTTTAGTTTTGGATAAGTTAAAAAGTTACCGTCATAAATTTGATATATAATTTGAGTCTGTTTCAATTTTTGTCCAGAATAAGTTTTGCCTTGATTTTATATAGGTTTGAGTCTAAAGTTGAAAAAAAAAATTAGGCCATTTTGACTTAAATTTAAATTTCAGTCTATATTTGAGTAAATGTTGGAGATGCTCTAACTTCTTACTTATTGATATATCACTTTTATTATTGTATTTTGATAATTATTACATTTGGAAGCATATGAAAAGAGGTATTGAATAAATTGAAAAATATAAGTTGAAAAGCCCTTTTTCTAGTATATTTATATTCTCTAGTCTTTTTATAGTCTCTGTATTTCTTTAACTTTGCAACAAAATGATCATAAAAATATCAAAATTACAAAATATATACGGAATGAAAATCGTGCAAACATAAAGAAAAGGAAGTATTTAATGAATATCATGTGAATACAAAGTGGAAGGGAAATCTAGCAATGTCACAGCTACCCACTTTGGTACGATATAAAATTGTAAAGAACAAGATAAAAGAGAAAAAAAAATAAAGAACGTAACAATGTGACATATATAAAGTCAAAAGGACTCTTTTTAAATCAAATACATTTGATACAAGTCACTTTTTAAGAGGAGGTAGTCTTGAACTTTTTCCTTATCCACATGTGGAACTTTTTAAATTTTTTAATAGAATCCTACACTATACTCGCTATTTACATTTAGGTACGGGTCAAAAAAATTATTTAGAGTGGACATTTTAATTTTTTTCTTCCAATTGATAAAAGTGATAAGCTTATTTATATAATAAAGTACAATATAATTTAAATTTTAAAAAATAAATAAAACGATTTTTGCTTTTCGCGATTGAGATTTCTTTACATTTTATTTTAAAGTTAATCTGACAGTTAATAATAACACCCCAAATTTAATAGAAAAAAATAGGCCCTTGAAAGTGTGTTTGAAGATAACCATTTAAAAGTTCTTCTAAAACTTAAAACTTCTCATAAGTACTTTAAAAAAGAAATTAGTGTTTGGAACTATCCCATCACCACCACTACCACCACCACCGCCGCCCTACTGCCACCACTACTATCAACACTATCACCATCACCACCACCACCACTATCACCATCACCACCATTACTACTGTCGTCATCACCCCCCACCACCACTATCACACCCATCGTCCCAACACCACCATCACCATTACCACCACCGATTTCATCCCACCGTCATCGTTATCACAATCTTACCACTACCACCGCCCCCACCATCATCACCGTTGTCACCCCACCACTACCTCTTCCATAACAACTATTACCACTACCCCACCACTACTATCGTCGTCACCATCACTATTGTCGTTACCCCACCACTATTCCACCACCACCATCTCCATTACCATCACCCCCACCTCTATCACCACCACTATTGCCACCATTGTCACTATCTCACCATCACCTCTACCACCATCTTTATCGCCCCCACCACCACGACCATCATCATTGCTACCAACGACTGCTATTATCACAGTCGATCATCGTCACTCACCACACACGTCACCGTCTTTTACCACCACCACTATCACCGTTCGCATCCACTATAACTAATACTTAAATTCATTTTTCTCTCTTCTATATTTGTAATTTGATTTTGGATGTAAAAACAAATATATTTATTGTTCAAAATTTTTTTATACTCCGTACCTTTAGACACAAAAAATAACTAGTTATATTATATTTGATACACAAACATTCATTAGATACAAAATGGATTAATGTCGATATGTGTAGCGCAAATAAAAAAAAAACAACAAAAAGTAGCTAATTGCAATTATTTACAATTAATTTTAACGAGTTTTCACACTTTAAAAGCGTTGTATGATAACTTCATTATCAATGTTATATTAAATATATCTTTATATAAATAATTAAATCACTTTTTTTTGATTGTGCAACGTAGTACTCAAAGTTTCTATAACTTAAAAAAAATGTATTTTACATGTCAAAAATTTGTCTAGATATATCTGTAAGATATAAAGTGTGTCTAAAAATTCGTAGTTAATTAGGTATGTGTCTACACTATTTTTTGTTTAATCATAATGTCGATACTACTTGGTACGGCAAAAAATTGATAGGATGGACACAAAATATACAGGGTGGACACCATAAAATATACTAAAAATTATTTGATAATATATAGGTAATAATTTAAAAAAGAATAAGGGTGGGCCCGTGACCCCCTGGTTCACTACTGGCTCAATCAACAAGGCAGAAGAAAAAAAAAAGGTGGGGTTGCTAGACTTTGATGATTGGCAATCTAGTGATGTCCTACTATGATGTAATAAGGATTTTGATCTGTTCTTAATACTCATTGGTTTAATTTAATTTCGTCAATGGTTGATCTCGAAAAATATTTTGTGGGACTTAGTTTTATTAGAATATCTCTCACCTGAATTAATATTGGGCAACTTACCACCGAAGATATTGGAAAAAAAAAAGTCCGATAAGATTCGATCCGATATGATCCAAATACTTTTAGCAGAAAGGGGCATTTGTTTTCAGTGATTTAATATTAATTTAAGCAGTTTTTAACTGTTTCTTAGTTAAAGAGATGAGGTCACGAGGAGGATGGCCTTTATGCTATTTTTATCAAACCTGAAGTTGATTACTAACTCAAGTGACATCACACTTTATAAGCTATAATAATAGTGTATTCTGCAGCAAAATACTTGCAAAAATTATAAAGAATAATTCTCTTTTTGACAGTTGATATCGATTGAAACTCTTTCAAAGGGGTGACACCTCTATGATCCATACATTGTTTTGGGCTTCCAACCAGCATACAACAGTGTTTCATTTCAACCACTTGCACGGCAACTTTTTCTTTTTGTGTCTTCTATCATTATCATTAGTAATGACTTTAGACTAGAGAAAATGAGAATTCGTCTAAATTTGTTTCATTTGAATTGATGATAAATCATATATATTAGACGATAAATATATACAAAAATATCTGTATAAACATATACAAAAATATTCGTATAAATCTATGCGAAAATGACCAAAACTTGTCCCCATCCCGCCCATTAGATTTTTATACATATATATGTAAGTTATTTCAATATTGAATGGATGGAACGTGTGATTAAAAGGATAGATAAAACCATTTATTTCACTATTTAACAACGATGGATTTAGGAGAGGGTTGAGGAGGATCTTCATACCCCAAAAATTCCCAAGTATGGGACAATATGTATGGAGTGATGTTTGCAATTTTAAGCTGTACCCCAATTTTCTATTCATTTTTTTGACAAACCCAAAATTCTGATAGAAAAATTAGCCTCCTAAACCGAAATCCTCGATCCATCTTGCTATTTGAGTTTGCCAAATTCTTTTATCAAATCTTGAAGGGAGGATTGAGATTCAGGCTTGTATATGCTTGTAACAATCAGCATACGTACCCACAAAAGTTTGGGTTACAATAAAGGAAATTGCAACAGCTACAAGACATGAATAATGGTTTAAAGTTATATAAAGCAAGTATTGACCCACCCTTCTTCTTTTGAAGATGTCATGTCATAGAATTGACTGAGGCATTTGATCGAACATGTGATAGGGCTTTATCGGGTGAAAATAAACTTCCTTCAGCAACTACAATTCATGTCGAAAATGGCTTGCTCTCCCTTGGTCTTCCACAGAAAAAAAAAAGGAGATTCCCAACAACTGTTGACCCACATTAGATTCGTCTTATATCTTTGAGAGTCTGTTATGTGCACATTTTTAATATATTTTTATGTAGTATTTGAGGTAGTTATTAGGGAGTTATTTTAGTAAGTGGATAGTGGTAGAGTATTTTGTGGACAGTTTTCTAGGTGGTTACTAAGATAGTCGAATCGTGGATCAAATTAGTTATTAAGGCAATTTTATTATTTTGTATTTAAAGATCTTCCTATCAATGAAATGTATATGATGAATATTATACTGAACTTTCTTGTGAAGTTTTGGAGATAGGTTCTTCTCGAATTGAACCATTGGAGATTTTCACCCCCCTCGAAGCGGGTTTTCTTCCTCGATTCTATTTTTTCTTTGTTTTACAAATCACCCAAAATCGTGCACATAACAATTGGTATCAAAGCCAGACATGGAGAATCGGGTTGATCGACTTGAAGCGAAAGTTCACTCATTAATTATCAGGCAAGAGAGGATAATGAAAAAGATGCACAAATTATTTCTTGCTATGAATTCTCGCTTTAATCAGTTAATGGCCGACCGAGGTCATTATCATGAGGAAGACGAAGGGTCGACCCATCACAATGAATGGTCATCCGTCTTGTGTTTCTGTTGGATCAGCTAACCCTCTAACTAGCACAATTTCAAAGCTGGATTTCTCACTATACTATGGCAAGGAAGGTCCCACGGCCACATTGATTTGTCAAGCCAAGCAAAATACATCAATTGATGATGAGAAGTTGAAGAAGTCTTCCAGTGGGACAAAGCTAAAGGTCAGCTACAAGAGAATCAAAGGTTCGCATTGCCTTTGGTGTAGCTATCTAGAAGTTCCTCTTATTGAAGGCCTAACACAAAAGGCTAAATTTTGGGAGTCCATGGACTCAAACTTGCAACCAACAGACTGCAAGGTATGCCTAGGAATTGTGTATGACCTTGCCTATTACAAGGACGAGCAATTGATAGAGTATGTTCACACTGCTCACATAAATTCAGCTTTCTGGATCATTATCGTGGGTATTTTTGCAGTTTATGAAGCCAAATATCTCCTTGATGGTTACAAGGACAAGGAAGTGGGTTGGCTGCCTCCCAGTGTAAAACTTTGAGAACAAAGTTTATTGAAAAGGGGAATAGAATGTTATGTGCACATTTTTAATATATTTTTATGTAGTATTTGAGGTAGTTATTAGGGAGTTATTTTAGTAAGTGGATAGTGGTAGAGTATTTTGTGGGCAGTTTTCTAGGTGGTTACTAAGATAATGGAATCGTGGGTCAAATTAGTTATTAAGACAGTTTTATTATTTTGTATTTAAAGATCTTCCTATCAATGAAATGGATATGATGAATATTATACCGAACTTTTTTGTGAAGTTTTGGAGATAGGTTCTTCTCGAATTGAATCATCGGAGGTTTTCACCCCCCTCGAAGCGTGTTTTCTTCCTCGATTCTATTTTTTCTTTGTTTTACAAATCACCCAAAATCGTGCACATAACAGAGCCACTTTGTTATGGACTCCATCTAATTCACTGCTGCAATGGATAGTATATTCTCGACCCTCCAAAGGGTTGGCAAAAGTTGCAACTTGCAAGTACGGTGTTAAAAATATCGAAAAATGTTATTTGGATCGATTAATATTGAAAAGGTTAAAAGTGATCTCTATTTAATATTGAAAATCACTACTAATTCAATTCAATGACTATATTGAATTAGCTTCTTCTAGAATTGCTCTAAATATATTGTGCAACAAAACCATTTTTCCGCCCTAAGCTTTGGCTGCGATATTAGAAAAATTATTACCCTAAATTTTAGATACCGTTAAGGCTTGACAATCTTACACATGGTAGTGCATTTGATACGAAATTGGTATGGGGTTAGTAAGTTTACATTTAGTCTTAGTGAGTTTAAGCTTTAAACAAGCGATCTCATCAAACTTGTAAAGTAAATAGATAGACAAAAACTTAGTTAAATACGACTTATACACGACACGAACCAATTGATCACTATTATAATTCTAATATCATTAGATAATTATTTTAATTTTGTTGAAATACTTTATTAAAAGTAGTACAAATTTTGTATATTTCTATTTTTACCTTCTTTGCCCAAGTTTGGTCTATTCTTCCATGTTATTTTATTATATAATGAAGATAGATGCACTATTTATACATACTGTTACATGTACATCATTTTTGCAGTTTAGTAATAAAACACGATTTTGGTATGTTACTTAAAAGAATTTTTAAAAAGTAGCTAAACAGGTACATTGCTTTTGTGAAGTAAATTTGTATGTTTGTATAAGAAGAAAAACACAAAATAAAAATAAAAATAAAAACTTGGCAAATCATGAAAATTGTTTTTTTTTCTTTATTTTTTATTTTGAATCTTATGAACATACTAGTGTACAAAACTCTAGCCCTATGACTAAATATGAGAGATAACTAATAGAAAACACTACTTTTATTTTTAAACAATTAGTTCCATTTTTCTTCTAATTCTGATACTATATGCTTAAATGATTGATTCAGGGCCGATTCTAAGCATAGACCATGAAGGCCGCCATCTAGTGTCCCCAAATAAATAGGAATATTGGGGGCCCCAATTTTTTTTTAAAAGATCATTTTAAAAAAAGATTAGGGCCTTAATTTTAATTAGTCTTATAATTTTAGGTACAATTTACCAACCAATAAAAACTTCACATGACATTAACGAATTTAAATTTAATTTTAATAGATTTAAATGATAAATTGATGGAATTCTTCGATTCCTCATATTTGTGGGGTAAGACCCCTATATTTGTGGGGCCGCCCCTAGACGATTGATGTGGTTTTGGGGGGGGGGGGGGATGTATAGTCAAGTTTATGAGTCTTTCTTTCTACAAAAGTCGTAGAAATGTCTAACATCAATCGGTTTCCTATAGGTCCACTTGGAGCTCGATAATTGCCCTAGTTTTATTGAAAGAGAGTATACAAATACCTCTCAACTTTGACAACTTTACAAATAAGGTTGGTAAGTGTAACACGCTCCATTAATCCAATACAAAATTAATATAGGTTTATCTTTAATGATTTTTATCTATTATTTGTTATTGACGTGTCAGATTCGTTCAATGCAGAGATTGACACAAAGTTATCGAGATTATGACAATGAACCTATTTGGAGTTGGTTTAAAATATTTTTTTTTTATTTCAGAGAAAAAAAAATATCGTCCGTCTGACCCGGACTTCTTGGCCGGCTTTTCCATCATTTTTTTGGATAAAAGCAACTTTTATCAGCACCGAGAAAAAGTCGAAAAATGGGATTTATGCAAGGATTTCCAAGAAAAAAGCTGATTTTTTTGGAAGTAGTTCAAATGGTTGCAAGAGCTTTTTTTAACTCAGACTTTTTCATTTCACATTTCAAATATCTGTTTTGCACCAAAAAAATCAGCTCTAAATAAACCCAATATACTGCTATAAATTGTTTGAGTATGAGTTAAATAAATTTTGACATACTATTAATCTGATACTACATCATCCATCCCTATCATGAATAAAAAGGAACACACTAAATAGAAAATTTTTGGTCACTGCCATCTCCTACCTTATGAACTCACATACAAACACGTACACGTATTGAATTATGATTCAGAGGTTGCCTAACAATGTCAACAATATTGAAGAAATTGAACTAGTTTTGTACATCTAAAACCTCTGACTTGTTGCACCTGAGCTTTGTCTGGGAAACAAAGAGGGCCTATTTTTGTTCAAAGGTGGGACTTAGAGTTGGACAGAAACATAAAAAATTCAAAGCTCGTGCTCAGTGTACAAGTAGC
>CM042186.1:9279753-9350646 GCA_023539305.1 Ilex asprella
CCCCCCAAAAAAAAAAAAAAAAAGATTAGTGATTTTGATAAAATCGATATGCAGGTACTAATTCTGGATTTCATTTTGATGAATTCAGTGTTACAATCAAATTGGTTGTCACTCTTGTAACAAATGAATTTTCTATGAGTCAAAGTAATTTTAAGTCTATATGACTTAATTAGGTAAAGAGTTTAACATGATATGACTATTCTTAACATATTTTACTAAGAGAACACGAAACCTACTCGAAACTATTGCGTGCAGGCTTAGCCTTACTGTTTTTGGTATTTATTGAATTTACTTGCTAGACCTATTTAATAAATAGGCATGTGAATGGCTTAAGTCAATTTTGACAATGCATTATATGACTTAGACACAACAAGTTGATTATAAATGAGTCTTTTTTGGGCTACAATTTTTTGCACCATACAACTTAAACACAATCTATTTTTCAATATGATTATTCCCATAGTCAAAACTAATGGATTTTGACAATGTAAGATACAACTTTAGACACTATCTGTGTGTATTTGTTTTAGGTATTAAGAGAGAGGATTGGAAAAAATAATGTCTGCACCCACTCTATCCCATTTATACTCATGTTTGAATACATATTTTGGGTCTGGTATTATCACCTACAAATAATCCAAGACCCGGATGAATAGTAGATTTACAACCACATGCATCTTCTTAAATAAACTTATCTATTTGGTGGGTTATAATAATTCGGTTGGGGTGTGTTGGGACAAAATATATTTTTATCCCTGAGAAGACATAGGATATAAATACTGATGAGTCCGGATTTTACTAAGCTAAGGCCCAAATCGAACGGAGTCGAAGAAGCCCATAGAAGAGCCCAAAAGACCCATGGAGCTGGGTCCACCCGTCAAAGGGAGGTGAATAGTGAATCGGAGGTGAATAGTGAAAGGAGTCCAAGGAGATCAAGTGGCCAACGCCCAAACTCCTCCTTCTAAGGCGCGGACGTCAAGAGGACAACACCCAAGAGGCCGAAGGCCCTTGGGCGGCGCCCAGGCCCCCCTTGGGCGTCGCCCAGGCACCCTTGGGCGCCGGCTTGGGCTGGCTCCCCTTCGAGCGTCTCCTCCTCTTCCTTCCTCCGACCTCCTCACTCAAGTCCAAGACAACCAAGTCCGACCTCAAGACCAAGACGAGTACCAAGTCGCACCAACTCAAGGCCGAACACCAAAGGAAGGGACAAGGCAGCCCAAGGCACCAAGGACGCCGCCCAAGGCACCTAGGGCGCCGCCCATGCCTCCTCCAAAGTGGGCGCCGCCCACCTCATGCTCCATTGGCCTCTCCTCTTGGCTCCTCTTCATGCCTTGGTGCAACATCAAACACAACACAAGTCCAAGCCCACTATGAAGCAAGTCCAAGCTCAAGACTCAAAGTCCAAGACTAAGCATGAGCACACTCCGCACCAGAGTGACATCCGAGCAAATAGGAGCACGTGGAGGAAGACTCGGGATACGCAGATCTCCTACCTTAATTCTACCTTCCAAAGAAGTCTACTCCTACCATAACTCTACTTACCAAAGAGGCTCACTCCTACCATGTTTGTACTTACCAAATTGACGGGAGACTTCTCCCTCACGTCACCGCCTTACCGCCTTCCTGAGCCTATATAATGTAAGCCCTCACTATATAAAGGGCAAGACGATGACTCTTGGGAGACACTAGACGAGTTGCACTCTGCAAGTCCTCTACACACTCTCTCTCTAATACTCATTGTAAAACTCTCCGGAGTACCACCGTTGATCAATAAAACACCCCAGGCCACCGTCGCCGTTCGAAGAGTGGACGTAGGTCATTCGAGACCGAACCACTATAACTCTCCTGTGTTCACTCTTATTTACAATTTTGCCACTAATTGCCATTGATTGCTCATTCAATCACCCTTTTGACTGTTGATCTCGCACCATACTATTTTGTGCATCATCAAATACCACACTTTATCTTGAAGGTTCTTTAATAATTTAATACTTATACTATCATTCAATATTGCATCCAAACAAAGTGTTGTATGAGATAAGCGTGGGGTCTGCTACTTCTCAATACTTGAAATAAGCATAAGACAAGGAGATATATATTTAGATTTGTCTTTCTTCTTCATTGGATGGGTATAGAATGGATGAGGTTGTCCAATTCGGTATATCCTAATACATAATCCAAACACACAATGTCATCAGCCCAAGCAATTATGCATCTGAGTCTCTGTGGACTTAGATAGAAATAACCTACACTAATCCACCAGCAGTTTGTATTTTTGGTTGGTGGAATCTTGAATTAGTAGGATCACAATTTGGGCAGTGAAATTAATTTCAAGAGAAAAACGGAAGTTGGTACACAAATATAGACATAATGGGCTAAGTACATTTTGATGGAAATAGACCAAAAACTCATGCGGCAAGAGTAACTCTTGTAACAACTGGTTTTTGGAAACAGTTATATCACAATCCCTTCCTATTCTCTCTCACTCTCTCCCCTATTTTCTTTCTCTCTACCTTTCAATCTCTCTGTTACTCTCTCACACTCTCTCCCTTATTCTATCTCTCTCACTCTCTCCCTCCCTCCCTTATTCTATCTCTCTCACTCTCTCCCTCCCTCCCTCTCTCTCCGTTACTCTCACTCCCATATTTTTTTTCTCTCTCCCCCAATAATAATTTAATTTCTTTTCAGATATGTAAAGATTTGATTTGATTATTTTTGTTTGAAATTAAATTTTTTTTTATTTTTTGTGATACTACTTATTGGCGTATCTGTTTGATGTATCTCAGTTGTATATCACTTTCTCGTATCAATTTTATCCATCAGTTAGGGGTATCATTTTAGTGTTTATATTTTGGTCTATCTATTTGATGTATCTCTTTGGTGTATCAGTTTCTTGTATCAATTTTGTGCATCAATTAGGTGTATCATTCTAGTGTTTTCCTTTGGATTTTACTTTTATCTCTTTGGTGAATTTATTAGGTGTATCTATTTGGTGCATCTATTATTATATCTATTTACTAGTAATTACCGGTGCCTGAAGGCACTATACAACAAACAAAAATATCGCAAACAATCGCTCACTTCCGAAGGCATTGTGTAACACAACAATCTCCAATAATAATAATAATAATAATTATAAATTGCAGTGTACCTATGTCTGGTTCAAATTCTTTATTAATTCAAATCAATCACTACACATTGGTTCACTGTAATTTTGATTTTTAGCCTTTCATAATCGAGAACAAAATAAACGGAACCTAAGTTTTAATACAAAAAAGGTGGATTGTGTTTGAATCCAACACAACAGAGACCTAGGCATTGCCCGTACTTAAAGGCACTATATAACAAATAAATGTATAGAGAGAAAACCCGCACACATACACACGCAACAGGATTTCTAAATTTCTTCTCTTTCACCATTCCAGTTAAATCTCCCCAACTCATACCATTTGCAAGAGCAAAACTCAAAAAAAAAAAAAAAAAAACTTAAAAGCAAAGCAAAATTATGAGCAAAAAAAACTGCTACAGATATTGTATAAATTATATATTTATAAAAAACCTGCTTATTTCATCGAAAAATTCAATACAAACATCTAGCAAATACAAATGACAACTTATATGAAATTTCCAGCATAAACACATTAAAAAAACAGCCCTTAAAGCACATATATGGAGTTGCAACTCCAATAACACCTACTACATTTTCCTTCCCAGCAACTCCATTTGTTTCCTCTATTTTCCCCTCTTTGACAGTAACTCTGTTTTTTCGCTTAGCAACACAATCAATGTTAACCTTTTTCAACCAAAATGGTTTCTGCAAGTTATCAAAAAATTTCATTAACATCCCTGTGAGCAAACTAATAAAAAAAAATAGTAGCTGAAAAGTGAACAAAGGGAAAACAAAAGGAACACAATACCAGAATTCAAGCACCCTAACTATTACCCCTTTTCAAATAATCTACTTAAAATCAACAACTCATTCATAATTGTTAACTACCTAGCAGTTGCATCAGATGACCAGTACAATAAGTTGGAGCAGAAATGTAGCAATTATACAATAAGCATGAAAAAAATTGCTTCAGGTGTTGCATTTATGCTCTACTTCATTGCAGCAAGTATACGCATCAATAAAATTGACTTTACTTTGCTACAATAAATATTTGCTTTGGCTGTATTTTTTCACCAATCTCTGAGTATACTAACCATTCAACTTCATGTGAAGTCATAAGTTATGACATTCGAATTTTGTTATTTCAATAGCCAAAAATATCATAATCCAAGAAATCAAACAATCACAAAGATGCTACAGTGGAATATTTGTGCATAAAAATGTGAATCCAACAATAATCATCAAAGTTTTTCACAACAAAAGAAAAAATAATCATCAAAGTGAAGAAAACAAAATCGAAAGTCACCAAATATCCAATGTAGGAGAGACAATTAAAAACATGACTCAAAAAATTTGTCAATTAAAAAAATATGAGCTCCCTTTGGTCTATGATAAGTGATATTCTACCAGTCACCATATAAGGGATAAAATACAACCCACAAGATACAAAAAATCTTCATAAACTTGAATTTTTACTTAATGAAATAGATTTACTCAAACCATCTAGTGTTGTAAAACAACATGAAAAACAAACTTATAGAGTATAAAGAGTATCAATAGCAAAACAAACAACTATATATTCAACATATCTACATCATCAAGTTTAGAAAAAAAAATCCCAAATCCCATTTCTAAATATGGGCATGACTACACATCAATAACATCCCAAGTTTACCAAACCAAGAAATCAAAAAAATATATCAATTGAATTTAAAAAAGAAAATTCCTTCTACAATATAAAGCAATTGCCCAATATTGGTTAGCAATTGCCCGTACAACCAACAATTGCCCAATACAAAGCTAAAGTACTTGAGGACTTAATTCTAATATCATATCACTTTGTACCTAGCACCAAGCTAAAGTACTTAGTTCTTTCACTTTCTATTGTTTAAGTTTTGCTAGTCAAACACAATTTATTGATGCAAAAAAAAAATGCACAACTTGGTAAGTAGATGTGACCATCACTTGATTCATATTTCTAATCAGCTTCCATTATCCAAGTACAACCATTACCTGTTTGACGTAATGTATAATGAAGTCTAACAATGTAAATTTCATTCAAGTCTCCACATGTCCACGCATCCAAAATAGGTACTTGTTTCGAGAAACATGCCCATATCAAATTAGATAAATACAACACTTGTGGCAGAGATGTAGTATTTCTTTAAGGCATTTCAACAAATAGTTCACATGCATCATGTGAATTACACAATTTCAACCTTAAAACACCTAGAGCGAAAAAAAAATCATGATTGCATCACAAACAATAATAACCAAATTGTAGACATCATTGAATGCTAAGTAGAGAGAGCATAATCAATCAAACCCATCAAGCAAAGGAACCCTATACCCAAATCATCAAAATAATTAACACATACTTTGCAACCCCATACCTAATACAGTCTTTAACAAAAAAAAAAATTCCTGTTACTAACTGCGAAAATAAAAATTCTAATTGGCATGTAAACTGAAATTTGATTTCTCAATTGCACGACAAAATTAAAAAAAAAATCTCAGCCGAAATTGATTCCTGAATTGCATGAAATCCATCCAGAGTGTGTGCGTATCTAAGATTTGCGTGTGTGTGCAAAGGGAATATGTGGGTGTGTGGAGAGGCGAGTGATACAAAGGGGGGAAAGAGAGGGGGGAAAAAGATGGAGAAAGAGAGCAAAACCTGATTGAAACGACGGACAGCGACAGTGGCAGTGCAATGTCGCCCGTAGAGAAAGTTATGAGAGAGCGAGAGGATGAGAGACAGACGTTGGGGTGGAAGTGTACAATTTAACAGATAGAGAGATAAGGAAGAGAGAGAGGGGAAGGGAGGAAGGGAGAGAGAGGTGTCGGGTGAGGTAGCAAGAGACAGGGGAGAGAGGTAGAGTTGTTGGGAGGTTGGGAGATAGAGATAGATGTGTGATAGGAGTCTTTGATCAGTTAGTATAAGATAAGATGAGAGAGTTTGATTAGAGATGGGAGTCTTAGAAAAATTTGGCATTAGGACCGTCAAATTAAAAGTCTTGAATTGATCTGAGCCGCGAATAGCTCAAGACAAACATTCCTACCTACTTTATTATATATATTGTATCTCTTTGTAATCAATTTGTGCAGTGAACAGCCGGAAACTTGTACCTATTAGGTATATCTCTTTGGAGAAATAAATGTTTGGAACCGATTCAAAAAGCCACGTTCAGAGCTGTATCGTAATACCTTCAACTAGTTTGGAATAAAATAAAAAAGTCCACAATTGGAGAATATAGGAAATAGTAACATTTGAAGGCAATGGTTGAAGAATATATACTATGAATTGATTTAAGAATAAATGTTCAACATTCAAACGAATGAAAAAATTAAATCAATTTTTTACATATTTGAAAATAAAATAAATTATTAATGGGAGAGAGAGAGAAAAAAATAAGGAAAGAGAATGTAACAATAAGAGAAAATAGGGGAGAGGGTGAGAGAGAGAATAGGAGAGATAAAGTAAAAGGAACAGAGAGAGAGGGAGGGAAAGAGATGGAGAAAAGAATAAGGGAGAGAGTGAGAGAGTAACGAAGAGAGAGAGAGAGAGGGACAGAGAGTAACAACGAGAGAAAATAAGGGGAAAGTTTTAAAAAATAATAATAAATATTCAAAATTTAAAAGAATAATAAAATCAAATCAAATATTTATATATTTGATAAGGAATAAATTGCTAATCAGTTATTCATTATTTAAGGAAGGGTAATTAAATAATGGATGGAGCTATTTCCACCCCACAAATTTTTATTCCTATCCCATTTAATTTTTCATTATCAATCTACTAGTCTACTAACCCCACCCTATGCTACATACACTCCTTTTAATAAGTAAACCCACTTTATATTTTGTCGTAATTAGGGTTTCATTCTCTATATCTTTTCACGTACTTACAAAAATATCTTTTTAATATGAATTTTTTTCAGTGAGATACAGGCTAGTATTACTTCTTAATTTAATTCTCTATTTGATTTCATGTTTGTTATATAGATTTTCATTAGTTTCGGTATGTTTTGATATCTTTGTTAAGTTTAATAATTTTTATTTTTTAATTTATATGTGTGTATATATATGTATACTTTAAGATTATTTGTCCTTTTTTTATTTTGTTAAGGTTTTGTATCTATACTTGTTATTTTTTTCTTGTTTGATTTTGTGTCTATGCTTGATGCTTATTTTTTTTTCATATTCGATTTTGCATTTTGTAGTTTTGGTTGTTCCTTTAATCTTTGTTTGATTTTTTTCCTTCTTGTTTTGGTTTGTTTCTTTTATTTTGTTTTTTCCTTATTTTGTTCTTTTCTTTTTTCTTGTTTCAGTCTGCATCTTTCTTTCCTTTTTTTTTCTTGTTTCGTTTTGTTCTTTTTTCTTATTTTAGCATGCTTGGTTTGTTTACTTGTTTCATTTTTTATTCTTTTTTTTCTTGTTTCGTAAATATATTTATGCATTCAAATTAATTATCTTCTTTCATTATTTTTTTCTTAAGATGACTTCTTTCATTAAAGGGGTGTACAAATAATGAGTGAGCTTAACTATTAATAGAGTGTATGAAGTATGGGGTAGACTTAGTTACTAATTAATGAGGTAGGTATAGAAGGGGTGGGTTTAGTAGTTTGAGAATGACAAATTAAATGGAGTGAAAATGGAGATTTGTGGGGTGAGAATAGCCCCACCCTTAAATAATACAGGAAAAAGGTAAACTAAAGTGTGTACCTAATAACAAGAAATTTATGTATAAATAAATTTAATAAAGTAAAAATCTTATCAGTGAACTTTCTCTCAAACAAGTTTTAAAAAATATATCCACACCCAATTCTCCCTAATTTTGATCAAAGCAAGGAAATGCTAAAATATATTATGTAGGAAAGTTAAGGTTACAATCAGATAAAATGGAAGCCTTAAGATTGGAAGGGGGGAGCCTAACCAATCTAACGGGAGAGAACTGGTTAGTTTAGCAACTGCCACCCAGTGAGCAGCCCTATTACAGGTACGAGGCTTGTGTAGGAAGCCAAGGTTATGAGCCCTAGCCAAAATTCTAATATCATCCACAACTACATTTAACTCCCATGGAGGAACATCCTCAATGGAGCTTAACTTAATAATATTAATACAATCATTCATGATAGTGATATTGGAAAGCAAAAGAGCTTTAGCCAGAAGGTAGGCTTGACGCACTGCCTCAACTTTAGCGAAGAGGGGGGAAGCAGCAGAAAAGGATTTAGCCACCCCCGCCATAACAGACCCATCCTTCTTGCATACCAGCACCCCGCATGCAACACGTTCAGATTTAGAGTCAAAAGAGCCATCACATCAAATCAAAATATCTGAAGTAACAGAAGAAGATTGATCTCAGAAGCCAAAGAAATGCCAGACCTAGGGGGAGAGGCAGTAGGAGCTCTGAATTGATCATTCCAGATGAACTGAGCACGTAGGACAGAAGCCAAGGCATTATATCTTCATCACAAAACACCTTTTGATTTCTAGCCTTCCAAATGACCCATCCCACAATAGCAACTTTCCCCAAAATCTCCAGTCTCCCATGGGCATTATCAGCTTGCTCCAAAATCCAGGTGGATCGTTGACTAACAGAGAGAAAGGAGTGCACTTCCCACCCAAAAGAAAAATTCATACCAAACCAAACCCACTTTGTCCATTCACATTCAAATAAAATATGCTCAATAGATTCAAGAGAAGACATGCAGATTGGGCAGCTTGGAGAAAGGGCACACTTCCTTCTGAAAAGATTCTCTTTTGAAGCCAAGATATTGTGACAGGCCTTCCACCATAAATGTCTAATCTTTGGGAGGGCCTTCATATTCCAGATACACTGCCAAAGTTTGGGATGATGGGAGACAGACGATCCGCAATCCAGATGATTCTCCCCCCAAAGGAAACCCATTATATAGCCAAACTTAATAGAAAAAACCCCTTTATGATCAGGCCACCAAATTCTTTTGTCAATGCTCCCACACCTTGCCAATGGAATTGTGTTTATAGCCTTAAGATCATTTACCAGAAACAACAACGGACAAGGATGGTAAGTCCCAACTAAAAGGATTTCACTGAATAAAATCATCAACTTTGATACACTAGGAATCAGGGGGAGGAGGAGATTGAACAGTTAGAGTAGGCGAGCGGGGTACCCATTTATCAGTCCAGAAGTTAACCTCACGCCCATCACCAATCTGCCACATTAAACCTTTTTCCAGAAGAGATCTGCCATAAAGAAGGCTACTCCATCCCCAGGAAGGTCGTTGACCTCGATTAGCCCTCATCAAATCATTATTCGAAAAATAGATAGCTTTGGTGAATTTCGCCCAGAAAGAATCAGGGTGAGATAACAGCCTCCAGCATTGCTTAACAAACAAGGTTTGGTTCAGCAGTTTGAAATCCTTGAAGCCCATTCCACCCCCAGTCTTGGAAACTGTCATCCTATCCCATTTCTTCCAGCATATACCATACCTCTCTTCATGCCTTTTCCACCAAAATTGTTTGACGTATTTATTAAGTTTATCACAAAAACATTTGGGGAAAGCCACCACTAACATGGTGTGATTTGGGATAGCCTGGATCACCGTCTTGATAAGAATTTCCTTCCCAGCCTGCGACAAAAAGGACCCCTTCCAGCCTTAAAGTTTCTTAGCCACCCTTTCTAGAATAAAGTCAAAAACATCACTCCTCGATCTACCCCACATTGAGGGAATACGCAAGTACTTAGATTGAAGAGGAAGTGGATGCAGACCAAGAAGGTGACAGTAGAATGATCTTTGTTCCTCTGAAGAGTTTGCTAAAAAGAGAATGCCAGATTTTGAGAGATTGGCACATTGACCCGAGGCCATATAGTAAAGATGAAGGAGTTTAATAAATTCTCTAATACAACTTTCCTTAGCCTTGAGAAAGAAAAGGGAGTCGTCTGCAAAAAAAAAAGGTGGGAAATGACAGGGCTCCTCCTTCTGATTTTGACCCCCAAAAGACGTTTATCATCCACATCCTTGCGAATCATATTTGAGAAAACATCAGCAAAAAAAAGAAAAAGGTAGGGGGAGAGGGGGTCACCTTGACGGATACCCCTTTGAGGTAAAACCTCACACATCCGAATCTCATTCAAGATCACCTGATAAGTCACTGTGTAGACACATTGCATAACCAAGTCCACCTAGCGATGAGCAAAGCCCAAGGAAAGCATCGTGGCCTCCAAAAAATCCCACTCAACACGATCATAAGCCTTACTAATATCTAACTTAATTGCCAATTCTGGGATGTTTCCTCTTTTCTTGCCCCTCAGATGGTGGAAGATTTCATCAGCCATGAAGATACTATCTTGGATCAGACGATTTGGGATAAAGGCTGATTGATTTGGAGAAACAATAGATCCCAAAAAAACCTTTAGTCTATTCGCTAAAACCTTGGAAACCACCTTGTAAACGAAATTACATAAGGCAATAGGTCTGAATTGTGAAATTTCTTCAGGAGCCTCTTCTTTCAGGACCAGAACAATATTAGAATGATTCAAACTATCAGGTAGATGACCACTAGTAAAGAACTCACGAACCATCAGGAGCACGTCGTTCCCAACAATATGCCAAAATTGGTGAAAGAAGATTCCAGGAAAACCATCAGGACCAGGAGCTTTAAGGGCACCCAATCTAGAGACAACATCCCAAACCTCAGAGGGGGAAGGCTCTCGAAGAAGGCTTTGATTCATGTCACCAGAGACTTTTGGACTTACATAACTCAACACTTCACTCCAATCCCTTTCCCCAGATGAAGTAAATAAATTCTGAAAATAGGCTTTGATATGAGATGACATGTCTTCCTCCCCTTCAATCCACTCCTCATCATTTTTTTTGATTTTTACAATAAGGTTGCGATGGCGTCTCTGGATAGTGGATAAATAAAAAAATTTTGCATTCTGATCACCCGCCCTTAAGCCAGTTAATCCTTGAACGTTGCGTCCAGAAAAGTTCCTCTCGACTGTGGACCAAATCCAGTTGGGAGCAGATATCAGCCTCCCGCAAAAGGTTGGCCTCAGTTGGATCAAGACCTTGGACAAAGAGTAATTCCCGCTCCAGATTCCAAATGGTTTTTCTATTATCACCAAATTTAAGTCTGCTCCATGAAAGTAAACATGACTTACATTCCTCTAGATTCGTAGTGACATTAAGAAAAGAATTGCCAGAGTGTCTGGATAGCCAGCTAGACTTAATCACCCCTTCACATTCAGGATCATCCAACCACTTACTTTCAAATTTGAAGTAAAAAGCTCTCTTCTTAGTGGACTCCCCAAATTCAACCACAATAGGACAATGATCAGATCCCATTCTGGCCTCATGAGTTACATGGGTAAAAGGTCAAGATTCATACCATTCAGTATTAACCAATACCCTATCAATCCTTTCTTGAACATTAGCTGCACCTGGTCTATTGTTGGACCAAGTGAATCGAGGACCACTGAAAGCTAACTCCAGCAGACAGCAATCGAACAAGAAAGTTTACAATTCCTCTATCTTTTTGAAGCAAGGGGGAGTACCCCTTAATTTATCAGACAGAGAGCCAATGACATTAAAATCACCCAAAATCATTCAAGGACAGTCAACCATCCCAGCCATAGCTTTAAGATAGGCCCATAATCTTTGACGTCACTCCTCCTTAGGATCCCCATAGATAAAGAAAGTTTTCCACTTCAAAGGCTGCTGTTGAGAACTATATGTCACATTGATGAGATTTTGATTCTTATCAGTGATCTGAATTGTAATGCTATCCCTCCACCACAAAGCCAATCCTCCCGAAAGCCCCACAGGTTCAACATAATCAGCAAAATAAAACTGTAAAGATTTTCTCAATCGCTCCAACTTATGGGTTTTATTCTTAGTCTCCATAAGGAAGATGATTGAGGGGCGATGAGTATCAACTAACCCTCATAGATTACGGATTTTCCAGGGTCGCCCTACTCCCTGACAGTTCCAGGATAAGACTAACATGAGTCGTGTGGTTGTTGAAGGTCAGCCACCACCACATTTTCCGGTTGACAAACTGAGTTTTCTGCTTCTGACATATCATAGGAAGGTTGTGAAAACCAATGAGACATACTTCTATCAACATTGTTTTCCCCTCTGCCTTCATTACCTCCCACTTCCCCTGCTTCATGTTGTTGTTTTTGAGCCTCCAGTTCCTCTATATGTGCCCAATAAAGTTCAGAGTTGGTTTTGGGTTGTGGTCTCCGTTTAGTCTTGCACTTGTACCTCTTACGTTGAATCTTGGATGAATCCTTTCCGTCCTGATTATGAAGGGAAAAATCAGGAATCAGAGGAAACCCAAGCTAGGCTACAATTTGAAGAGGTAGTTGTGGGGAAAAGATTGGGATATTCTTGTTCTTTTTTCGCCCAGCAAGTGGTCATCAGATCCAGCATTATCAAAGTGGGCTCTCATTTTCAAGGACATGTTCTGGAAATGGGCTTCCATTGGGTCATCCACGTGGTCCCCAACCTCCTCTTTCTGGATTTATATGAATTTCATTTCCTCCTAAATCCTTACCTTCACTGCTGTCTGTTGGCTCAAAGACAAAATAGGATCCCCTCTTCACTGCCATCAACAGTCTCGAATCCTCCTTGGAAGCGGAATGGGAAGGGTTCTGGGACCAGTCTTGATCCTTCTCTAAGGAGGGAACCATTGCAAGAGGAGAGATAGAGGGAACTGAGATACAAGGGTGATTCTGCACATTACCAATAGGGTCATCACTGCGAGGAATTGGTGTCTCCCCAAGAGGTACATTTGGAACATCAGTATGCCTACTATTTCGTGTCCTGCATGGTTCTGGAAAATTACGGGCCAAAGGGGTAATCTCCTCTTTAACATCATGCAACTTTCCTTTAAGTTTCTCTTTTTTCTCCATATGCTCGCGGGCCTTTAAGGACCAGGTTTCCCTAAAAAATCCAGAAGAAGCATTGCTTTGGGCCCTTAGTTCAAGGCCAAATTGGCTCTTATTACCCAAACTACTTCTCTCTTTGCACTAGCTTTGAGCATGACCAATTCTACCACATAGGTAATAGAAGTCGGAGAGCCTTTCATACTTCAGATTAATTCAAATATCATCTTGGTTATCCCTAGCCAGAAAGAAACCCTTTTTCTACGGTTCCTTTAGATTGATCCTGCATTTCACCCTTAGATAGTTTCTTTGGAATTGAACTTCACCATCCACATTCTCCAACTGGGTAGGGTCCCCAATCACCCTCCCAATCCTCCAAGAATTATTTTTTGTCATCATATCAAGCGGTAACCCCCTGATTTGCACCCAAAACTCTGCATAATGGAACTCAAAGTCGCTGATGATGCTCTGAGGTTGGTAGGGTTTTAAGACCAGTAAAGCTCCCATAACAAACCATGGTCCTTTGTCTAAAATTTTCACTTTATCACTCTCCTCTTTGAACATAAAAATGTATGTATTCCTTTCCTAGTATGTAATGGAGAAACCCTTAGAGGTTTTTCAGGAGCTTTGAAGGACATTGCACACCCCCTATTTATTAGATTAGAATCTGTGTAAAAATGGCCCACAAGACAATGTCGCTCCACGTTCTTGGAAGTAGAGGGGCTTGAAAATAGCGAGATGCGTGGTGGAGGGGTGGAAAAAGAATCAGCTTCTGTATCACGTTCCATAGGAAGAGACCTTAGGGTAGGCAAAAAGGCCAAAAAGAGGAATACCCAGTGATCGGCCAAAAAGGACAGGAGAAAGAAAGCAAAGTCTAAGGATAAAGTTTAGACTTAGATCAAGATAGAGGGGAGTATCAGGACCATAAAGGGGACGATCGAGACAGAACAGAAGATAGGGGAAAGGGACATCCAAGAGTGGAGACAAGAGCATGAAATGACAAGGGGGAAGATAAGACAAGTAAAAGAAGCTACTAAAATATAAAATGAAACCAAATCAATCGTTGAGAAGCATTAATGGACATAAATGAAGACCAATCCAAATACCTGGATAAGACGAACACACTGAATCAAGCTATAACTGAAGAAGAGAGCATCGAAATCGAAGGATCAGACAGCGGAAGGATGAGGATTACCCCGAAAAAACCCTAACTAGGGTAGAGAGCTCTCATCCGAAGAGAGAGAATCAATTCTCCCTAATTTAAATTACACTTAAAGACCATCATTATTTGGGGGCCCTCTTTTTTTTTTTTGTGGCCATTCATCTAGGCCTGCCTTGTGCGGGTCAAACAAAAGATGAGGGAGATAAACAAATGTGCTAAAAATTAAATAGTCACAGATAGATAACATGGGTATGAGATAGCCTATATGCAATGTTTAATATATATTAAATGTTGAAATTACAAAAAAAAAAAAAGAAAAATAATGTGGCATCACCTTGTAATATTGAACATCTTATGAATTAAGACTCGTTTGTGAGGGACGCATAGACGCTTCGACCATTTGAATAAGAGAAGGTGCAACAGGGCAGACCTTAAGGAGTAAATATCCAATGCAATGGTGATACCATGGTATCACCAATCAATAATAAAACCCCAAGTGATGCAAGATGAACTCCACTTGAGCTTACATGGAAGAAGAGTGGGGAGTTATTTACTTACATGGTATATTGGTTATAAACTTTTGTGGGGTTTATTTGCTTATTTGTCTTAATATTATTGGTTGGTTATACCACATCACATTGTTATGTGGTACCACTATTGTAATGAATTTTTTCTCGACCTTAAGACCATTAAAATAGTTGCATAGTGCCCCAAAATTTGAGGGTCCTAATTAAATTTTTTGTCTTTAGTTCAGTTCCTTGTTCTAAAGTCCATTTGAATGAACCGAGTTTAAAGAACCAATGTATATCACAATTCTATATAAAATCTTCTGCAAATGTCTAAAATATAACTACCTCTTAGAAAAAACCTAAAAATAATAACTGTCAACCTTTCTTACTCTCACTGGCTTGCTATGGTTCTTTGTCTTCATATCTATCTATTACTCTCTCTGTAAGTCTCCAATCAATTTATTTATATATATGATTCTGACTTTATAATTTGCACCCATTTTATCTACTAATCCAAAAATTACTTAAAATTTTGAATTAAATCACACAATAAGTTTCTACAAAATGTCTAACAATCATATAATATATTTCATATTATCATCCTAAGTATAACTATAGATCTCATGTGAAATTTTTGTTTTAAGCCTTAATTTATGTTGAGCCACCCTTGGATCAGTTTCATTGTTTTTGCATGTGAATTTTGGTTATTTGTCTGCATTTTATTTTTAATTTGTGATAAAGACCTATTGAACCCCTTTAAGTATGTCATACTATACAGATATTGATCTGTATAAAAATTCAAATACAAATATTCTTGAGTTTTTATGAGTAGGTCCGCCATCTCACACTAAAAAATATGTATAAACACAAAGTTCTATTGATAAAGTAGCGCGAGAATATGATTTTTCATGTTTTTTAGACGAAAAAAGTGCATGAAATTAATCAAAAAACTATAGTCATACCTAAATGCAAAAAGAATAGTCAAATGACATTTTGAGTACCTCCGTGCCACCAACAAAAGTAAATTTAACTGGTAAAGCAGGTACCCAGAGAACCATGAAGAACAAATATTTTGGGGTCAAATCATAATTTTTGAAACTTTTGGGGTCAAAGTATAATTTTTTAGAAAAACAAATTTGCTGCTTTCGAGGCTGCCATAATTTTTTTTCAGAATAGTATTTAAGGTTCTAGAGAATCATTTTTCGAGAATACAACATCGATTTGATTTATTAAAGTAATCATTGATTTTTATACACTTAATCGAAATGTATATGGGTCGTTTCAAAATTTTTAAAAAATTTAAAGACTCGGGGCTGTTTTGAAATGACAATATTTGTTTCAAGCATATTGGGTCAGTTCTATAAATTACCAAGTTCCATGGTGGTCAAAATTGAGTTTATAAAAGTATAAGGGTCAAAATAAAGTTATTTAAAACTAAAGGGGAGGTTTCCATAATTTCAAAATTCCCATCTTCTTCAACCTTACGAATTCCATAAGCTTTGGTCTGTACCTTTTTCTTTCTTCCCCTTTTTCCCAATATCTTCTTAACACAAATACCCACCACATTATGTTAGAATTTACATATTTTAACCCTATAAACCTTCCCATATATACTTACAAAATATATCAGACTACAAATTTGTATATGTGTACATATAATGATTAAATACATAATTTAAGTTTAATATCAAGACTAACATTGATGATCAAATCTTCTAGTTTTATTCCTTCTTCTTTAAATCCACTTCTTTTTTTTTTTCTTCCTTTTTCTTTACTCGAAACCCTAGCCTCCCCTCTCATTTCTCTTATTCTAACATGTATGTAGGTGTGATTATGGGAAGAATATATATATATCAGTGGACATCTAGGGCAACAAGAAAACTTATTTTAATCATATTTTTATCCCTTGTTTTCCTACTGGATAGACATCTTCATAAACCTTCTCACTAAAAGACCATATCAAATCTAAATATATCTACACACACACACAGATATATATATATATATATATGAAGGGTTTGATCTATCCAACGATACTACCATATTTAAAACGCATGTAAAACAGTCCTAATAAGTATCTCTAAGGCAAGATTTTTATTAGAGACACATTAGTCTTCTTTTAATTATTTTTATCCTTATTTACATATAATTACTTCTAGGTAGCCAATGCACCAAAATAAAATAATAATTTTTTTTGGTAATTACATTCTCCTCTCCTTAAGAGAATTTCGTCCTCAAAATTTATATACCTTTTGAGAACAAATAAAGATATTAATTTTTCCTATTTTCTTTATTTTTTTAAAGAACTTCCTCAATTAGGTGGCTCTTCTGCAATAATTAACCAACATAATGATTCTATTACACAAAATTTATTGGCTCCTCAACATAAATAAGAGTTTTCTTTAGCTAAATAGGCTAACTCAACTAACATATTTGAAGGATCAGGTATATACACTTCCTGGACATATTGAAACAAAATATGTCGTGAAACCATAACAAGTTTGTAAATAGAACAAAACTTAAAACTATAACCACCATCCTCTCTATAATCTCATATGTCCATTAATATCTTAGACTAAACTTTCATTCGAATTTCTAATACACTACGCGCGAAACATAACGCCAAGGTATGACTAGGATGCTCAGATTGCCCGTCAAATTGAGAACTATAAATCCGGACATTTTAAGCCCCCGCCATTGATGTTACACATCCAATTACTATTTAAAATCTCCGGGTCTTTCTTGGGGTGGGTATTTATGGACTTACACCAACGGGCACCCAACCGACACGGAATTCATAGACTTCCACCAACGATTCTACATACACCGACATACTTTATGGACTAAACCAAGGGAGTGCGTATCCTAATTACCAGGTCTTACACCCGAGGGACAGTCTAGCCCTTCTTACTAACCTCGACCCTATTTTCAATACAAACCATCCGACTAAGCCGGATATTCGTTCCAATTTTTTCGAGCCGACCCATCATTCTCCAAGTATGGTGTTTGATGACAACCATGCACACACACCCACACTCGTGTCTAATGCTCATGAATGCAATGTCTCCATGCATAAGCAATGTAATGTACGATTGTAATACTATATCATATCCAATATGTATGAGTGTCATATGAACAATTTTAACCACATTTCAACATACACCATGGTTAATTATATCATAAGCATATAATTTTCATAAATCTTCATAATGTCAATATATCATCTAGCGTATATCAACATCTACATTCAACAATAATTTCCCAAGCATGTTATACATAATCTATGCAAGACACACTTAATTTCACATATGTATTAAATCAAACACTTTCAAGGCACTCAATCATGTAATCACATAAAATGCTCAATTTCATCACATAACTCAAGAAATTACATTAAGTAATTTTTACATACCCAATTCAAGATAGAATTTATTTACCCATTTCTTCAATTTACAACGATAGGCAAGTGTTAAATATATTTAACAACCTACCCATTTCACATAATCACCATAGGTTGGAAACAAAACTAGTTAGAATGAAAAACTCTCCCTCTTGAAGCCTAAAATAACCGTTGGAAGCTTCAAGGACCCAAAACAAGCACTAATCCAAGCTTTCACCCAAATCCCTTTTTTTGAACTTCGGTGAAATTTGTCCTTTTTGGTATGATCGTGTAGCCCATGATGAAGAGATCAACTTTTGTTCTTGGCTCGTGTTGATTCAAGTGACGGGGAGACGTAGATCGTAGAGATAAGTTTGGAATTCTCTCTATTTTTCCTCTCTTCCCTTTCCAACGTGAAGACCCAACTGAAATGGGGAGAAAAATTAATTTTTCTCTCCTATTTATACCCTTTAAATTCTTGGTCCATACTTTGCCATACGTTCTCCTTTCCGGGGTCCGTTTTTGACCCGAATCGATTAACTTTCGTCCCGGTTCAAGTTCAAAATATTTTTATTTCAATTGCTTTAAATTATAATCTAATTTTCAAAATTTTATTCCCGGGTTCGTTTATGCGGTCACCCGACACTCAATCGCTTCGTAAAACGCGAAAAATTCGACTGTCTCAGAATCCGACGAAAATTGACTGGACAGCTAGATTTTGCGAGATGAATCCAATGGTGAGGTCTGTATCGTCATTCGAGCTCTAGAAAAATTTGGGTTTTCAACCCATATCGAAGTGACAAATTACTATTTTACTATTTTTCATAAAAATTCAAATTTACTCGAGTTTTACAGAATACGTAAGTTTAATTCCCAAAAATGACCAGACTTTGGCAATCAATTAACAATAACCCATATAGATTTGAGCTCAATCTGTATCACAAAAGTCATTATAGAAAATTCATAGTAATTTACTCCAATTTCTACTTAGAAATTTGAAATTAGTTATAGTAAACCTGAAGCATACTGATATTCAAGTCTTTATCTATCAATGCACTACACATTAGCTATCAATTCCACAATTTTTATTTTCATTCAATTAAACCAATAATAGTTTCTGTTGTTCAACCAATATAGTTACTCAATAATTAGTAACTATTGTTCTCCAATATAGACCTTACACCTTGGGTACACGATATCACCTAACTCAAAACCACTGTCCAATCAAACTCAAGTGTTTTGAGTTTCACACCCAATCACACTGCTACTCTAGGAGACACGGAAGAATGTATAGACCTTAAAATTTCATTAGTGTCAGTCATATTTATTTCAACACCCTTACCATCCCTTTTTGCAACTATCTCTTGTTTGTACAAAATACCAAGCAAATTAACTAGTCTTAGTCACTACAAAAATCATTGTATTAACTATTAACACCATTATGTATCTCTCGAATTAAAACCGATTAAAGCCTACACAACCATTCAGATCTAACCTAATCCTCTGGTAATTCATAAACCTATGCTCTGACACCAAACTTGTCCCAAGCCCACCCCGGATCACAAAGGGTGGGCGACGGACCGGCCACCAAGGCCTTAACCAACTAACCATGTGCATAATAAATACAAAATACACCAGAAGACAAATAATCAAGTGATTCTCCACTGACCTAATGAATACCAGATGAATAAACTAAACATCACCAATATTATTACTAAATCCATGTAAAACAATAATTAAACCGTAAGGTTCACTACTTTAAACATAAACAATATTGTTCCCAAAATAATTAAACATTTGTCTCAAAACTACAAAAGACATTTATTCCTGAAGACATTTAGTAAAATAAATCTTCAAGTCCTCTAATTCCTTGTCTATCTGTGGACTTATTCCTCACCTGAAAAATGTTAAATGTTTGTATGAGCACAACGGCCCGTGAACAGCAACTACCTCTAATGAGGTGTGAAAATAAATCTCACAATTTATATACGAAAATAAACTTTGATACACACATAAGTACAACAAATTGTAACCCAACCCCTCTAACATAATCATTTAAACAAAAAGATCTCATGATCACAAATAACTTTATAAATGAAAAGACATTTATAACCCAAAACACTCACACACACATTCAGTTTTAAATACATTTGTCAAATCATGTTTGTTATCACTAGCCTAGTAACTAACACAGTCTCTTGTTACCACAAGCCGAGTAACTGACTCAGTCTCTTGTCATCACCTAAGGACTGGTTCAGTTCTTTGTTACCACTAGATTGGTAATTGGCTCAGTCTTTTGTGATCACTAGCCTGATGACTAACCCAGTCTGTTGTTTTCACTTAGACCTGGTAACCCAGTCCCGGTCTCATAAACATGATTTTCACACACACAAAAACTGTAGTTTTATTCCCAATACACACAAAATTTCTCTTTCGTCACCAAAGCAATGATATAAAATCATCCTACAAGTTTTCCAAAATTCACATGTATAACAGTTCACAATTTCAAAATATTTAATTGTAACCCCAAACATCAACACATATATCATGTATATAAAAAATCCACACACACGCACCCACACATTTAATATAGAAAATCTTCCCAAAAGAAGTAGTAACTACTTATCTTGATTCCCAAAATTCAATTCAATGCCCTTTATCTCAACTTCAATGCAATCACCACCTAATCTAAAATAACATATATCAATCAATTCAGATTCCTAACTTAATCATTTCACGATTCTATATTTAATTTTTATACTTCCTACCCATTGATATATACTTTATATATCCTTTACATAGAAATAGTATTTTTAATGTGAGCTAATAGTATATGAAAGTAATCTGGGCAGTTTATAAAAAGTTTCTAAAGTTTTGGGGTCAAATTATAATTTTTGAAACTTTTGCGGTCAAAGTTTAATTTTCTTGAAAAACGAATTTTCTATTTTTGAGGCTGCCATAATTTTTTTAGAATAGCATTTAAGGTTTTAGAGACCCATTTTTTGAGAATACAACAATGATTTGATTTATTAAAGTAACCATTGATTTTTAAACACTTAATCTAAACTTTTGGGGGTCGTTTCAAAATTTCAGAAATTTTTCAAGACTCGGGGCTGTTTTAAAATGACAATATTTGTTTCAAACATATTGAGTTCAGTTCTATAAATTACCAAGTCCCATGGTGGTCAAAATTGAGTTTATAAAAGTATAAGGGTCAAAATAAAGCTATTTAAAACTAAAGGAGAAGTTTCAATAATTTCAGAATTTCCATATTCTTCAACCTTTCAGAATTCTAGAAGCTTTGGTATGTACCTTTTTCTTTCTTCCCCTTTTTCCCAATATCTTCTTAACACAAATACCCACCACATTATATTTGAATTTACATATTTTAACCATATAAACCTACCCATATGGATTACTTGCAAGATATATCAGACTACAAACTTGTACATGTGTACATATAATGATTAAATACATAATTTAATTTCAATATGAAAACTAATCTTAATGATCAAATCTTCTAATTTTCTTCATTCTTCTTTAAATCCCCTTATTTCTTTCTCTTCCTTTTTCTTTACTCAAAACCCTAGCCTCTCATCTCCTTTCTCTTATTCTAACGTGTATGTAGGTGTGATAATGGGAAGAGAATATAGATATCTATTTATCAGTGGACATCTAGGACAACAAAGAAATTTATTTTAATCACACTTTTATCCCCCTTTTTTTCCTACTGGATAGACATCTTCACAAACCTTCTCACTAAAAGACCATATCAAACCTAAATATATCTACACACACACACACACACACACACACACACACACATATATATATATAAAGGGTTTGATCTATCCAACAGTACTGTCATATTTAAAAACTAGTCATAACCCGTGCCTGAAGACACAATAAAATATAAAATTCGAGCGTCCAAAAAATTGACCTCACTATATTAAATTTTTTCAAAATATATTAATTACAAATTAATAAAATATTAAATGATTAAATATATGATAGAAATGAGTGATGTGATATTTTTAGGGAGAAAATATATAAATAATTAAACATGTGATAGAAATGAGTGATGCGATTTGACGTTTGAGTCTGACAAATGGATGATGGGTGAGATAAATGATTGGTAATGATTTTGAGGGGGAAAATATGACTGAGATAAAATTCAAACACACTTCTGTTTTATTATATAAATACATGTAAAATAGTCCTAATAGGTCTCTCTAAGGCAAGACTTTTATTAGAGACACATTAGTCTTCTTTTAATTATTTTTATCCTTATTTATATATAATTACTTCTAGGTAGCCAATGCACCAAAATAAAATAATTATTTTTTTTGTTTTTGGGTAATTACAAGCATCCTATCTTATCTAGATATCTTATTTTTTTGTTACATTGTACACACCTAGTAAACTGGACAAATATATGTTTGTAATTCTTTTATTTATATCAAATACATACATACATTCTCTCCATTCACTGTGTGATAGAATTTTTCTCAAAAGGTTTTTATGGTATCCGAACAAACAATGAGCTAAGAGAGTTTTTTTTTCCATCATGTCAATCACTTCCAATTCTTCATTTCCTTCCACTCGATCTGACGATTATCCCAATGGCACAAAACGTTGCTAATTTTGTGTCACTTTGTCTCCCTGCCACCAATTTCCTTTTAATGGAAAATGCAAATACTCAATATCCTTGAAAGTTATGATCTCCAAGGATTCATTAATGGTGAACTCCTATCGCCATCACAGTTTATTACAGATGGTGCCGATGGTGCATCTGATCCATAACCAACCCCATCATTTGTTAAGTGGCAAAAATCTGACTGTCTTGTTAAAGGTTGGCTGACTGCCACTCTCTCTAAAGAAGTCCTCGACATTGTTGTTGGACTTAATACTACATTTGAATTCTGGACTGCATTGGTCCATGTCTTTACTTGTGTCTCTTCTGATCGAATGTTTGCCCTCAAATAGCCGCTCACATCTATGGCGAGAGGGACTGATATTTTGGCAACATACTTGCGACATTTTAAGTCCATTTGTGATGACTTAGTTGCCATTGGAAAGCCCGTTACCAACCATAAAAATCGTGGTGGCTCCTTCATGGTCTTGGCAAAGGCTATGAGATATTCACCACTATGATGTATTCCAAAGTGGCCACTTTGTTGGAGAGTTATGTTGATCACCATCATCTTGATGATTCTCTAGCCCCACAAATGGTGTTCTATGGCCAATGATTTTCTTCTCAGTCCCATAACAACAAGAACCATGGTGCACATTCCACTAAAGGGAGCCAAACCGGTTTCATATCCAAAGGACGTGGGTTTACCCAAGGCTCTAACACTGGACAATAGCATTACTTTGTTGCTCCATCCAAACATTAGTCTGCCTCCAGTTATCCCTCGCCTGCTAAATCATGTTGACGGGAGGAGATGCCAATCTTTTAGATCGGTTACAAACGAAATCACACGGCCTTTAAGTGCTTCTATCGCTTTAATCATTCCTATTCATCTTAAAATATTCCTCAAGCACTTATAACCTTGGTGATTGCAGATACCTAAGACTTTCTTGGTTTCCGGAAACTGGAGCTACCGATAATATTACGGATAACCCAAAAAAGCTCATTTACCTTACTCCATTTACTAGGTCCCATGGCGTCATGGTTAGGAATGGCCAAACCTTTCGCATCACCCATAGTCGCCAAACTTCTTTCGGTACCAGTAATTCTTCTCTCTATTTAAACGAAGTTTTATTGGTTCCCCCACATAAAGAAAAATTTACTCTCCGTTAGAAAGCTTACAACTAATTTTGCTTTTACATTTAACGACACTATTTTTGTAATGAAGGACTTGACGACCAACTGGGTAGTGGAAAAAGGGACTAAATGAAATGACTTGTATGCTCTTGATAAAGCTCCCAAAGCATTTTTCTCTCATCGATTTCGAAAATTTGATCCTACATGTTAGCATCTTCGTCTGGGACATCCACATCAATGGGCCATCAAACATTTGCAATCCCAGAAGCTTCTTACTTTTGATTCTCAAATTAATAAATCTCCCATTGTACTAGTTGTCAAATGGGCAAGTCTTGTAGACTGTGTGAATGGGGGTGATTAATGCGGGTTGCAGTTGAACGGGTATTGTAGAGGGATTAGATGAATTTCTTACTTTGAGGGAGTTTGAAGGTTTCCTAACACTTGTAGTAGGGTTAGTGCTTTGAGAGGACCAAATCATTATTTTCTCACGGTGATCGAGACGGAGAGTTAGTATACTAGTTTTTGGAAGTTACATCAATGTTGATGCGTTGGTATACGCAGTTCTTGAAAATGGGTCATCCTTGCGAGGATTGTGTTTCTGATTGGGTGTGTAAGTGTGGGCTAAGATATTCTTGATGTGTGGATTCATGTGTATATGAGATATATGTTGATTGTGTTGATATATGTGGTTTGAGAGCTGTGATTTTACTTACTAATGAATATGTACTGTGTTCACCATAAAACTAAGATCTTTTCAATTGTCACAATTTTAATTCAAATTGTTATACATTATTTTGAAAAGTAAGACCTTATTATTTTATGTATTTCAAAACTTTGTTGGGTTTGAGAAGGTTTCTCTATTGGGCTTATTGGCTCATCGTACGATATATAATTTTTTAGATTTCGTTTTCGTGGAAGATCTCAGACTAGGTGAGCAAGCAAAGTGGCATGCAGTTGTTGATCCAGATGTAAAGATTTAGATATATTTCATTTAGTTTTGAGTTTTAGATAATGGTTTAACAATGTTTTGGATATTTGTCTTTATTAGTGAGTTGAAAGATTAGTATTGTTTTTGGATTTTGGATGTAACAAGAAGGTTTTAATTATGTTTTGATTGACATTGGTTTAGTTATTTATTTGACGAATGGATGGTTTCTATTATTTTAATTTATTTAGATGCTCTCATTGTTGCATGTTGTGTAAATAGTTAATCTATATCTATACTACTTTAAAATGTCAACAAAAGTGAAAATTTTTTGTTTGACAAAAATAACCTTAACAAAATAACTAATGTCTATCACATCTTTTTGCAGTTAATAACATTATTAAATTATATGCAATTGTCACATTTATGTGGATTGAATTGAGTCATTGATTTCTATTTTAATTCTAAAAAAATTTGGTGATGGTTGAGTTGCTATATTAACATCTCTATATATAAACTACTAATAAAATCAATCTCATTAATTGCATGCACTTTGGGCTATGGAGTTGGAATTTGAAAAGAACTCATTCAAACATTAATTCATCTGGGAGATAGCCATTGACAGTCCACTCTACCACTATTTTTAACATTGAAAAACTTTGAGGGCTGGGATCGTGGAAAGATGAGTTCCAGAAATAACTCTCATTCACTATTTTCAATTGATGAAGTTTTGAAAATGTTATTTGATTTGTTCTGTTATTTGGAGGCTAATGATTCTGGATTAGCTTCATATGTTGCTGATCAAATTAATCTTTCTTTGAGCTGGAAGGTATGGTGGTTGGGGCTGATGGTAAAATGAATATTTTTTGAACTTAAATGGTCATGGACATGCTTTCAAAATTTATAGGTTTGTTGCAACTAAGCACTAATATTCTTCAACCTTTTGAGGTCATTTTTTCTTTTGACTTTTGAAAATCTTGTATACACTATTGAACTTAATTCATATATTATGTAAATTGGTGGGAACTTCATTTGAGAAGTCGGGAATGGATTTGGCTGGAGAGTTTGAGACTAATTATTTAATGAAGTATTGAACAGTACTGGATAGTTGATCGTTTTTAACAATAGCCTTTAGAAAGACAATATTCAATGGTTACATCAATTTGTTACTATCTCTCTCTCTTGAAAAGGCAAGGTTGTCGTTTAAATTGTATATGGAGTCTGGTTTTCATATTATCATCCTGGATTTTTTTTGTTAGATAATAATATTATGGTATGAGCAAGTTTAGTAACCTAAAGATCACGTGCCTTTAAGTTGGAATGTATCTTATTATTTATGTTTCAATGTAAGGTCTTTCAAGAATAATTTGGTCAAGCAATACTTTGTTAAAAATAATAACTCGAAATGGTCCATGTGCAACGCACGTGTGCACCAACTAGTACTTTCAAATGTGAATTTTACCCAACTACCATCACCCACCACCACCACTACCCACCGTTGCCACAAACCACCACCACCTACAATAACTAGTCACTACCACCCACCATTACCGCCCACTACCACCATCTCCCATAACCACCACAAACCACCACCACCACTACACACCGCCGTCACCCAAACCACTATTACCACTACCATCACCACCCATCACCACCGACTAGTACTACCACTGTCACTGCCGCCCACCATCATCGTCAATTGCCACACCACCGCTACCACACATCACCACTGACCAGTACCACCACCATCACTATTGTCCACCATCATTACCGACCGCCACCACCACCACCCATCATCGTCACCAACCACCACCATTGTAACTAACGACCCCCCCAAAAAAAACCCACCACCACCACTATCATCCACTATCACCACCACCACCCATTACCGCCACCCACCCACTGCCAAAATTGTACAAACAACGAACTACAAAAATATTAAAAATTTGAGTTGAGAAATATATATAAAAAATAGTGAACTAAAAAAAAATTGAAAATGACAGGAAAAGTGAAATCAAAAAATAGTGAACTTTAATATAATGAAACTCCTAATTTAATACATTTTTACAAACAATAAACTTTAATAGAATGAAACTTCATGGGTGAAGGGGGGAGTTTGAAAGATAAGGTGGTGGTGGACTTGGAAGGTGGCGTGAAGGCACACTCAAGACAGTGAACTAAAGACACACACACTCTCTCTCTTTCTGTGTATGTATATATATACATGTATATGTTTTTCACTTTTTGAATCAATTGTTTTTTTTGGTTGATATGTAGAATTTTGGATGATCTTTTTTGGTTTACTAACGTTGAATGCCTATTCGAATTTTGTGAAATTTATAGAGTAGGGATAATATTGTAATATAAAAAAAAGGAAAGAATAGTTTGGATTACAGAACACAAAAAAAAAAAAAAAAAAGAGCTGAGCTAGATATAATGACTTAAAAAGTACTTGCCTGGACTTATTAATAAAATAGTTCCCCAAATTATAGTTTTCAACAATTTTCACTATAAAATAATTAATTTCTTTGGGAAAGAACTTGAGAAACCTTCGCTCTTAATTTTTTATTTTTTAAGAATTTAAATTATTAAATTGCATCCTCTAATCATATTCTATCAAATACCTCAAATAATTACTTATAAATTCCCTCACACCATCACTTAATTAAAATTTTTAAATGTCAATTTGAAAAATGCTAGTCTATATTAATCAAACAAAGTCTCTTACTTGAGCTGCTTGAGCTTCTCACTTAATAACACACAACAACGATGCAAATCATTTAGATTCCACAGTTTATATTACAATTTGATCTTTTAACTTTTTATCCACAGTAACTTCCTCACTTAGAAAAACAAAATAACAACACAAATCGTTTGGATCAGACGATTTATATTACGATTTAACTTTTTAACTATAGAAACTTATTTAAATTTGAACATTTATCTTTTTAACCACAATAACTCATTTAGCTTTTAAGCATAGTAATTGAACCTAAATTTTAATTTTTTAATCACAATAACTTATTTAAATATTAACTTTTTAATCATAGTAACTCGACCCCATGTATTAAAAAAATTCGTGTTTGGCATGGGACACAGTGATAACTTATATGGTAAATTTTACTAACACTTCCTGAATTTAAATCATATTTCACTAACACTCCTCTGATTTTTAAAATATTACTACATGCCCCAATCAGTTTTATTGGTTAACAAACTTAACATGTAACGTAATTTTACATAATTACCCTTATTAAAACTCCCTTTTTACAGGAGTGTTATTTGAATTTACTCTTATATTTTTATTTTGCTTTACGTTTTATCCCATGTTATGACCTAACCTAACCGTGATCACAATTTTTTTTTTAGCAAAGGAGTTTAAATGTCAATTTCACATATTACCATTATTAACATAATTACATTAAATTATAAAACTAATATATAATTTCATCAAAATGATCTTTAATTTTGTTTGTTTAATTTTCAATTTTGTCCAATTAATTTTTAATTTATCAAATTAAAACTAAATTAACCATAATTTTTTTAAATTAACATTAAATTTTATCAAATTAACATTAAATTTTGTCAAATTAACATTCACATTCATCAAATTAGCATTCACTTCATCCAATTTTGTTAAATTAATGCTAAATTAATATTCAATTACCTAAAATTAACACCAAATCAACATTTAATTTTATCAAATCTATATTAAACTTCATCAAATTTACTGCTAAATTAATATTAAATTAGATTTAATTTATACCAAATCAACTGTCAATTTTATCCCTAGATTAACATTTAATTTCATTAATTTAACATTAAATTTATCAAATTAACATTATTTTTCGATTGAATTTTAAATTAACATTCGATTTTATCAAATCAATATGAAATGGCCATTCAATTTTATAAAATTAACGTTCAATCTTATAAAATCAACATTAAATTTTATGAATTTAATATTTATTTTTTTAAAATTAATATTATTTTTTAAAATTAATACCAAATTAATATTTGATAGGAAACATTCTGTATAATCTAATTAACATTTAATTTATTTAAATTAATACTAAATGAATGTTGCCTATTTTTTCAAGTTTGTTCTATATGAATATGACCAAGGTTAAACATGAAAAGTCATAAAAGAATAAGTCATCACATAGACAACAGGTGTAATTTGTGTCACGCATATATAAATTAGAAGGTAATGCAATAATATTTCAGGTGTCAATAAAATATTACTTAAATTCAAAGTTACGCCTATTGCCCCCTTCACCAAAACTGTCTCTCTCTCTCTCACGCACACATGAATATATTCAGTCCACTTTGCCTCTCTCGCAAGCAATCACTCAGATGCTTCTCAATCACAATCCTAATCGGTTATCTCCCCATCTTCTGCCCTATCTTCCATTCATTTAGCTCCGTTTGGTGAGTGAGAAAATGTTAGAAACTGAGAGAAACTTATAAGTTTCAAAACATCAATTCGAATTTGTATCTTAGTTTTGGGTTATTTACTGGCGCAGATTGGAATTGGGCTGACGGGCTGGCTTTTACGAGGGTTAGTATAGTTGCGTGAGGTGCTTGTGGATTCGGATTGGATGGATGAGGATGGAGGGAGTACCTCAGCTGTTGGTATGGACAACCAATCCATTCCGGTCCTCCGGGGCCGGTTAAAAGGTTAGTCTATTTCGGTCTTTGAAGATTCAAGTTTAATCCATGTTTTCGTGGTTTTTCTGCTTGGAAATATTGTACATTTTGCTTCAGGTAAAACCTAGAATTAGAAAAAGAATTTATGAACCAGAGATATGTAAATGGGTTTGAGTCATTACCAGGAGTTGATTTTGTATCTATTGTCTTCTTATGTGGTGAGTAAAATAAGAATGGGAAACAAATCCTAAGTTTTGGGCAGTTGTGGATTAGGATTCAGAGAAGGAGAATTAAGGTCACCGAGAGATTATGGCACGAGGCTCTTAAGAGTAGAGATGGACCCAATTTCTTGGGAAATCATTGATTGACACTATTAAGTTTTCATTATCCACGTTTAAGGTGTTTATGAAAGGGAAGTAACTTAAAGTTAGAAGAGATTTGATTTATAAAAGAATCAATCTACGTTTTGCCTTGGGTTGATATGGATACGAATAAAACTTCTTGATGCATTTGGGTGATACTGGTACAATTCGTTGCTGCCAATCATGTTCTTTGACTTTCATAGTTCAATAAACGTTTGATTCCTAGAAAATGTAGGAAAGAAACGAAATTTTCCACTTCTTAGAATTGAAGTTGCCTTGTCGCTATGAAAAAGGACTAGGAAATAGTTAACATTGTCCCCTAGCATATCAAGAAAGATTCTGAAATCGATGAAGGTTTTCCAGTTCTTTGCTTCTCAATGCTGATAATCTATCTTGTGGCGTACTTCTCACAAATTCCTCACTTTCTTGTTTCTCAAGAACTAGTTGTGTCCATATTTTCTACATTATTTGACATGCTTCGTTTTCTTTAAAAAGTTTTGAACAATACATAGACCTGAAATAGAGAAACATTTTAAAGAGAAAAAAAAATGCACTTATGGTTGTCTGTTTTCGTGGGTCATGTTATTAGAGGCCAACACTGCCCCACAAGGTTCAAAGTATCGACCGAGTTCGATACAACTCGAATTCGGTCACTGCTGGTCTGATACAGGTACACGTTATACAAATATCACAATTTTCACTTGAATCGGTAGTGACTTGGATACGACTCAGCGGTATCGGCCTAACTTGAAGTTATATTGGGTTAACTCGAGACGATTCGTACCGATATTGGGCTTGATATGATTCTAAATCTTTTGCAAAATCTTCAAAATCCTATACAAATTTCAAAAGGCAAAAAAAACAGCTAAACATAAAAAGAATGATAAGTATTAAATAAAAAATTAGACTTAAAATCACATAAATCTAGCCCACATGAAAATTTGCAATTTTCAAACCCTAAATTGGAGGAATCACTTGCAAATACACCCTCTTTTGTAACTATAAATACAAAAGAAGAAGAAGATTGAAAAAAAAAAAGCAAAGCAAAGCAAACTTGCAAAATCGACAGAAAGACCCCTTTTCTTCTTCTTTTTCATCGTTGTCATCAAAGCAACGACTTAGATCCTATGAAGTACGGATACGGATACGACTATGTTACGATACGGATACGGCGATACGACAAAACTTTAAAAAAATGATACGGATACGAGTGGGATACGTCCATAAAATATATATTTTTTTAAATTTTATTATTATATTTAATGTATACTTGATACTAGTTTTTAATATTTAGAGTTGATGAAGGGCTTCATCTTCTTATTTGTTTTCCTAAAATTCCCCTAAATCCAACACACAAACTGCAACCGAAAAATAAAAAATTATTCGAGAGAACTGCTAAACTCTTTCAATTCTTTCTAGGCATACATGGAAAACCATTTTTTTTCCTTACCCATCACATCTTTTGCAATTCAAAGCATACCCATAAAATCTAATTTATCAAAAACCTAATTAACAAAACTCTCCCTCTCCCTCTCTTTGTCTCTCTCTATATATACTTTATATATACGTATCTATGCAATTCAAAGCATATCCAAAAAATCCAACTGATCAAAAAACTTATGTATGTATAGTTTACATATATATGTTGCCCATACAACCTAATAGCTCAAAAAATCCTAATTGCAAACCCTAATTCAAGGCCACCAAAAAATTCCTTAATTGAAAAGTGCAAACCCTAATTCAAGAATAAAAAAGAGTGTTAACTGGTAAAAGGAAAAAGAGATGACAGAGAGACAGAAAAATAGAGAGAGAGGAGAGCTTACCCGATATACTTGGACACAGATAGATAGGATGTTCTCTGTCTTCGAGAGATGCTGTTGTCGATCAAATACAGGCCGTTGGAGGTGAAAGAAGAGATATCCGTCATCGATCGGCGTCAAATACAGTCATCGATCGTGAGTGAGAGAGAGAGAAAGAGAGAGAGAGATAGAATCAGTCGATCGTCGACTGATGGGGGGCTGTGGGATAAAAGAAATTAGGTTCTATAATATATTTATAAATAAGGTCCAAGCGTATTTGCTCTTGTGCCCTGATATTTTTTATAAAATTCAAGTAATACCTTGATGTATCCGAAGAGTATCATAAGCGTATCCCATCCGTATCCAAAGTGTATCCGTCCGTATCCGAAAATCAATTTTTTTTTAATTTTATGATACTTCTCAGCCGTATCCGGCTGTATCGGAGGCGTATCCATATCCAAAACGTATCCGATACCGATACTTTGACCCTTTCGAAGTATCTGTGCTTCTTAGCTTAGATCCATCCTCATCTTTATATGAGATGATTGATAGCCCAACTTCTCTCTCTCTATTTTTGTTTCTCAAGTTCCCTCTCCCCCTCTCCCTCTGTGTTTGTGCACATCGTAAACGTGAGGACTACTCTAGATATAAGGCTATGCCTATTAAAACTTAAAAGTATACTTTATTTTTCTTTTTCTAGTCTCTATATTCTTCTTTTCTTTTTTTGGTCTCTAGAGTTCCTTTTTTAAGGTAATTTTTTTTATTATTTTGAGTGCATAACAAAGTGTATAATTTATGGTTTCATAATTATATTTTTCTATATTTCTAAATTCTCCAATTTTTTTAAAATTGAATAATAAATGGAAATAAAAATTAAATAATATTTCTAACTTTTAAAAAATTTAGGCTTAAGTGCAATTCCTACTTCTACAAATTTTTAATAATTTCTACTCATTAATTTTTGAATGGGCTTGCTCTTAATTGTTTAATGTGAACACAGATGATGGTAAATAATTTTGGTAGCATCTTTATATTTTATTTTCACTATGTTTAATGTTTTAGGGAATGTATTTTGGTCATATGATGCATCAATGATGTTGTTTGCGCCTTTTTTAAATTTTCACGATTTTTGCTGAAGTTTTTTGAGCCTTATATGTAGTTTTTTTTGCACATCGGCTGAAACCATGCGGTGATGCCGAAACTGATGTGTATAAATGTTCTCCAAGTTAATGGCTAATACTGCGACTTTGAACTATAATGTTCCTGATACAAAGTACGAGAAGGTGGGTATTGCCCACCAGGGCCTACCTTGCAACAGAGAGTAGCTCTGTTGATGTGAGAATATACAACTGATTCTATCTTTCACGTCCATGTTGCTTTGCTATCACAGCATCTATTTAGACCATAACATTCCTCTTACTTGTAACTAGTAAAGAGGAAAATCATCTCCTTTGAAAATAATCAAAATAAAAACATTCGCTTCAAGTGTCTGATCTCAATCTCATGTCTCTTTTCCCAAAGTCCTGATAGGCATATTAAGAACATCATCTGATCTTGTCATCTACTTGCACATCTTTTTTTGCTTCCTCCTTTGAAAACGAGAACGTGAAAAATAGATTGTACTAGTGAAAATCCCTTGGCATGTAGGCTTTTCCCTTGTCATGCCTGACTGTTACTATAATGCAGTTGCATGCAAGTGATGTTTTCTGGTATCAAATATCAATCGATTAATCTTGCATTTCAGTTGGATGAGCTCCATTATTTAGTTATTTTATTGTTTAATCTCAGAATCAGTTTCCTCCACACGTCCAAACTCTTGTGAGGCATGCCATCCTTCAGGTTCTGCTTTTGATATTTTTTCTGGACTGCTTTGTGTAATCATATATTTTTTCCTTTCAATGGCCCCATTTCATGACTCTCAAGCCATATTTGTTTGCCCTTTTTGTCGTCATTGTCCTAGTTTTCTTTTGTCATGTCGTACTAGTTTGTTGACAGTTTGATACCATTTAGATTTATTCTTTTTCATTCTGAACATAGTTTGGCATAATTGTTATTGATGAATAGATATTTTGGGGGTTTGCAGCTATATATCAGTTCACTCAACAAAGTCTACCAGCATGTAAACCTGTCATGACACCGGCATCGGTGAGTGCATGAACAAAATAATTCCTTTATGAATCTTCCTGAACTTATTAAGTATTTTGTGTGCTTTGAGACAAGTTTTCTTCTTTACAGGTCATTACAACATTTTTTCTGGTTGGCATCATTT
The DNA here is from genome assembly GCA_023539305.1 of Ilex asprella. Lineage (NCBI taxonomy): Eukaryota > Viridiplantae > Streptophyta > Magnoliopsida > Aquifoliales > Aquifoliaceae > Ilex > Ilex asprella. Next base: position 9,313,556 of record CM042186.1, read on the forward strand.
TTATTCCCATTGGGCTTGTTTGTCTTCAAGCATCACAGAGTGTAAGTTTCGTATCTGCTTATTAAATAGTTGATCCATCAACACGTTGATTTTTCTTCCTTCAAAAGAAGCCAATGTTAATTTTGTTTTGACACATAAGATTCATGCCACTTTTCATTTGTAGGTTGTGGAAATCGTGGACAGTTATGATTCTGACTGTATACCAGATCCATTTAAAAACAATAAGGTGGCATATATCAAGGATAGCTCAATTCCCAAAAAGTGTTTTCGGTTCCTAAAGGTGATAATTTTTTTTTGGTTTGTCATTTATTCTAAGCATGTCTATGGTTAACAACTAAAACAATTCTCATTTATGAACACACTGAATCATTGAACGAGGACCTTATCCAATGGTTTTGCTATCATTAATATTTCAAATTTGTAACACTGCAATGGATGGCTGTCTTCTTAATGACAAAACACATTCGATGCTCCTAATTCTCTTGACATTCCGACCATATGGTTATTGTAAGTATGTAAAGTTTGACCACCTGAACAAAGACTTGTGTTTTTACCATTATGTTGGACTAGATGATGCACAGCATTATAATGTGCTTTCTCTTGACATCAATTGCATGGAGTATTTTGTAAAGAAAACCCTAGGTGCAGGTCTAAAGGGCTCTGTAAGCATTTTATACATGTCATATACACACAAGGTGTGCAAAGGTGTGGTTGTCTGTCCAGATTCATAATTTTTTCATTCCCAACTGTTGTTACACCAGGACATGGATTCTTCATCTCTGTCCCATAATTTTCAATTGTAATTTGTGGGACAAGAAAAATGCCCACAAATATAGCTGTTGGTCTATTTGTTCTAGATTTGCATATTTCATGCATTAGGAATTGTCGATATGATTAAAATAGGTATTCCAACTTGAACTACTTTCAGAAAAAAAGATATTCCGACTTGAACTTTGCATGGCCAGAAAATGATTGCACTTCACTTTCCTTACAAATGGTATTTTCAAGAAGAGTTATAGAGGAATATAAAAAAGTTCAGAATTCCCCATCATTCTCTTCTATTCGACGCTGTGAACGGGTAACCTTCTTGCACTTCATACAAGTTTCACATTTTGATTAATTTTTTGTCACATTCGAAAGAGGACCACACCTGGTCATGTTCCCATAGTGAGGAGGCACATGTTTTGACATTGAGCCCCTGCATCAGGGTTCACCTAGTAAAACTCTTTGGACGAACTATGCATACTTTGTTGTTTTCTGCATGAGTGGGCTGTCTCGTCCTGAATCTATCTTTGAGAGACTGATCCATTTAGATACATGAATTACTTAAATAAAGGAGCTCTTTGTCAATTTTTTTTTTGGCATTTGTGCATTTTGTTTACAACTGCTTTGTAGGTGCACAAACACATGAAAGCTCCAATCTACATCTACTACCAGCTCGACAATTACTATCAAAATCACCGACGGTCAGAAATTTTTCTCTTGTCGTTGCTATTGCATTGATACATCATTAATTGCTCCTTCTCTGTTCACTCTTTCTTCTAAAATTATATTCTTCCATGGTTGTATTTTTTATTTTGCATCCTTCATTAATAATTTTGGGCTTTCTTCAATATAAAGGTCTTGATGGGCTACTGTTGCCCTGAGTTCATCTGTGAGCACTGTCATTGTATATCTATCAGTATTTCTTGTTCTTTAATGGATATCATGAACCTACATGTTGCCAAGTTCATGGGTTCCCATGTTTTTTATTGTCTCTCTTCATTTTCGTTTTATTATGAAACTAATTTTTTGAGTATGAGTATATATTGATTCGTCCTCGTGCATTCACTTCAGGTATGTCAAAAGTAGGAGTGATCAGCAGCTCTTACATGGATTGAAGTACAATGACACAAGTTCCTGTAGACCTGAAGAGTCCAACAATGGTCTCCCAATTATCCCTTGTGGATTGATTGCATGGAGTTTGTTTAATGACACATATGCATTCTTCCGTGGGACTGAAGAATTGAATGTCAGCAGGAAGAACATTGCATGGAAAAGTGACCGTGATCACAAATTTGGCAAGCATGTATATCCCTTCAATTTTCAGAATGGGACCTTGATTGGTGGTGGAAAGCTAGATCCAACAATTGCCGTAAGTGGTTATAATTTCCAGGGTCTAATTATTCTCTTTTGTAGTTTCTATATCGTTATAATCTTAGAGGCAGTACACCTATCTACCCTGTATAGTATGTTATGCTGGGGACGTTCTGCCATGTGACAGTGTGGCATACCTCTCTGTCTTGTTTTTCCTTCTTTTTTTTTTTTGGGTAGTTGATACTTTTTCCCTTATGTCAGTTGCATTATCCCCCCCTCCCCTCCCCCGGGGTCCCTTTCTCTCTTTATGTCATGTGGCACCTATCACACTCCGCCTCCCTCCATGACATGGCTACCCCAACTCCATTTGACCCCTTATAGTTTGACTCATGCCTATCGTATAAACTCCACAAACACTTTTGATGTGTTTTTGTAATCTCAACCTCTTTTTCGATATTCGTAACATCTGTAATTTTGTTATGATCCAATCCACTTGTTTTTGTTATTCAAGAATTTTGATAATTTGATTCATTTCCCTTTAAAGACACTCTAAATCTGTTGTAACTTCCTAGCCCAACCACTACGATTTCTACATGTTTCTAAAATTAAGTAGATAACTATTTGCCATTCCTCTTGGTTTCTTTTATTCACTCAGAGCACATGAATAGAATAATTGTACCTGCTGTGTTGTGATGCCTATTTGGAAAATCTTTGGTATAAATTTAAAAATAAGTCCAATAAAGTTAATTACTTTATGAAAATTTTCTTTTTTTAGTTCCCCTTCTCTCCCTCGCTTCCTCCCTCCCTACGCTTATCATATGGGCTCCCATGATTTTTGAACATCGTTATACCAATTTGTGACCACAGTACCTTGTTGTAATCACCCTTCTTGCTGAAGGTCACCACTAAATCATCGCCTATATTTCCTGCCCTAATGCTGCAAACTCCTGCTGTGACTTTTGTGATTTGGTAAAATATTATTGATGGAAAATAATTAATTGTAAAAGCATAAAGTTTCCTGAAATTTTCATTCTCTAGGTGGACAAGAATAAGTTAAATGCTTAGATGCAGTGCCAGTAATACAATGTGAGTGTTGAAACCACCTGATTCATGGGGGTGCACTGTCATGTCCTCTATTTTTTAGATTCATTTGCAAGGGCATAGGGCAACAGTAATTAAAGATTTTATGAATTGCAGCCTCAAAGCAGTGGATAATACATGCTCCTTTAGATCTGTTCAATATTATTACAATTATTTGACAAAAATCTTATAGCTCCTAGGTGTGTCCCAATCCCTGCATGTGCTCCATTAATAGAATGAGGCAGGGATGAACTCTTGTGCTATTATGCCTCTTTTTCAACATTCTTGGGCTTGAACTTGAGTTTGACCAATGTCTTCTGGGCTATTGACTATTTTTCCTTGTTTATTCTTTTCTTTCTCCTTCCGTTCTTGGTGGTTTGGGATGCATGACATCAATCAGCTAAGCGATCAAGAGGATCTCATTGTATGGATGCGTACTGCTGCTCTCCCAAGTTTCCGGAAGTCATATGGGAGAATTGAAGAAGATTTAGATGTGGATGATGTTGTCAGAGTAGAACTCTTAAACAACTACAACACTTACAGTTTTGGCGGGAAGAAAAAGCTTGTTCTTTCAACAGCAAGCTGGTTGGGAGGAAAGAATGACTTTCTCGGGATGGCCTATGTTTATGTTGGCTCTTCTTCTATTTTCATCGCCTTTGCCTTCATGTTGCTTCATGTGAAAAATCCAAGGTAAGCCTTGATATCTCTGCATAATCATGGAATGCTACATCGGAAATCTTAAGAACAGAAATCTTACAAGCTTGGCTGAAAATGTTGGTATTGAGTCATTTTATTTGTTTAATTCCATGTTTTTCCATAAATGAAGAAACACATAACATCTTTTTTGGAGCTGAAGTTTTGTGTAGATTATGGTTTCAACAATTTTACTACGAGCTAGGAAAATATATTTTTCCAATGCAAAATCATATTGGCTAAGAATTTGTTGATAACAAGTAATAACCCTTCAGTGATATGTTATGTTAGCATTGTACTCCTTGGATCTGTGTGTTTCCTTGATCGGAATATTTCTTCTTTAGATTTCTTTATATTTAGTATTTAGTCTTTAGCAATGACACATACTAATATAGAAAGCCAAGACACTTCTAGAAAGGAATTATTTTTCCCTCCTACACAAAAAGAAAAAGAAATGAAAGCTGAAAATCAATCTCGAAACGTCTTGACCACACATTCAACTCTTGTTTGAAGCTTCTTTAACAGTACTCTTTTCTGGAACAGTAAATCAGCTTGTTCACACTGATATGGATCCAGTCAACTTTGACTGGAACTTCATGCAGAGGTCCTAGGTTTCCTTCAAATGATATGCATATGTTTAAGAGTTCCAGTCTTCCCTTTCTGTCTACGAATCAGCACTACAAGTCTGCTTTTGAGGAAATTGTAATGAGCCATATAATAGGCCTCCGAAAGACCAAACAATAGGCATAGTCTTTTACTTTGCCATGGGGAAAACAAGAGTCTTTTTAGATCTCTGGTGCAGCTAAGCTGTCTTAGTTTCCCTAGACAACAAGATCAAAGTTAAAGAAAATTTGCCCTAGGAAGGAGATTCTGAAGTTTATGTTAATTTTGTTTTCTTTACCTTTATGATCAAATGCAAGGACTGTTGAGCAGTCTTTAGATGGTTAATTGGTTATAAGTACCCAAGGAGAAGCAAAATATGGATCCTATCCCTGATTTCTCAATTTGTGTTGAAAATCGTGTGATTTATATCTATCCGTCTTACACAGATAGAGTTAAGAAGACGACCAAGAAGTTTTTCCTCCCCCCTTTACTGAAACCCCTAGGGAAATCCCGAAAAACTAGAAATATCCCAAGTGGCCACCAAATAATTTTTGTGTTTCTTCTAGACAACCTCTGCCATTTTAAGAAATTGTCAACCTCTCCAAACTAGAGATTAGGCTACTTATCGGTTACCGTTCATAGGCCTCTACTATAGGTGGAGGTCTTGTGCACTGGGCACAAATGACCTACAACCTATTTATCTTTACATAGAGTATTTGCTAGCAAAATAGGTTTGTAGGTCCTTTAAGTTGAACCATCTCACAAGTATCAATTTTTTTATGAATCATACACTTAGGAACCTTCCAAAATCAATTTATCCAAGTAGAAAGAAATGTGAAGATCCCTCCAAAGGAAGTTGGAAGAATAGTTCGTGGAAATTTGTCATTTGGGAAAGGGAAGAAACATAAATTACATATGGCAAAGGTGTTCGTGGAAACAGTCCCTCCACATGCAAATCAAAGGGGATATCTCTCTCTCTCTCTCTCACACACACACGCACACGCACAAATCATCAGCAGTCAAAGGAGATATCTGGAGCAATGGTTTTACAGTATTCCCTGCCAACCGAAAGCTCCACACCCAAGGCATCTCTTGAATGATGTAGCATTTTCATGGCCTTTGTGTTGCCACAGTTGTAATGCAGTAGTTATACAAGAGGGAGATGATAAGGAGTTGAATCCACATCAACCTGAACATAGGCTGCGTCGGGGTGGGATAGGAAACTAAAACAACCTTGCAAAAACCTCTTCTATTCAGCAAAGTTACAAAACCATGAACTTCAAAATGGAAGGGACAAATTGAAAATATCTATACTTGGGAACCAAATAACAATTTCATACATTTCAATTGCAACTAATTTCTTTTTTTCAGGCATGATGGCGTCATTGTTGTGCAGGTCTCAACATAAGAACCAATCAACCCTTTCACAATTTTTCAATTTCTCCACTGCAGTTTTCGGACAACACCGAGCCATCCCTCTTGTGAGACATTGTTCTCTACATCAATTACTATAACCATGTTGAAATTTTGCATCATTCTTCAATAAAGGCCTCTCCTGTAGAATTGGAACATGTTTTATGGTACATATGAGCAGGTTCAGTGCCATGTCAACCCAACTTTGCCTGTATCCCATCTCCATTGCCATTTCCTCTTTGTCAAAAGAGCCCATATGATTCTCTCTGTCTCTCACTTAGACGGCTTTACAACTTTGTGCAGGGACGGATCCAGGAATTTGGTGTGACGGACAAATATTCCTTTGGGCAAGTTTTTATGGGAGATAGTTGTGAAAGTGATATCGGATCTTGGGACACGAATTCTATATAAGTGTAATAATCATTTACGGATATATAATAAATTCTAACCATTATACAGTGGCATACCTAGTAACGAGCATATAGGACATAAAGCAAATAAAAACAGAAAGAATATACAATGCCTTCTTGTGCACATCATCAAAGCTCTCTGACCTCTCTTCAACAATGGTCTCCAATTTAGGGGCGTTTGAAGTTTTTTGAGGAGAAATGAGTGGTGCTGGTGCAACCTCTACCCAATTATGCTTATAGCCCATTTATTTCTTTAACTCAAAGTAATAGAAGGGTTTGACCAAAATAAGAAAAAAAAGAAATAGAAGAACTTTTTAAATCCTCTGCTGAAAAAGGCTTTAAATCGAAGGGTTGCTGAATAGGAAGCTTAATGATTTAATGGTTTTCTGGAGAAAGCCGAAGAGAAATATGGGTTAGGGAGTAGTTAGATGCATGTATATATATACATATATGTGTATATGTATATATGTGTGTGTGTAGTTTTAAATACTAAAAATAAGAAACAGCCTTAGAAAGTGGTCAACGGTAAGCGCGAGTCTTTGAATTTTTCTTTAAGCGAGTTTCATCAAAGCCATAGAAACTTTGAAGTCAGACTTATTATTAGATAAATGAGCAAAAATTAACCATATTATTCATCTTTTCTAAATTTGCATTGCTTTATCAAAAAAATAAAAAATAAAAAATTGCATTGCATGTAAATGTATGCGTGCACCCCCCCCCCAAAAAAAAACCTATAAATTTCCGTACACCAATTACGTGTGTAAATGTATAATTAATATGCTAAGATGAATATTAAACTATTAGCAATGACCCGTGATTGTAGACACTTTGTCGTATAAAAAAATGAGTATAGATTGTGTAATATTTATATTTTTAATAATAATTTATATAATTTTCGTATTTTAAGAGAGCTAGGGGAGAGAGAAAAGAGGCTTACAATAATGAGGCAAATTTTAAACTTTATTAAAGATTTACAACATTTTTGAACTTATTTAGCAAACTAAAATACTATTTAAAAACGGATTCAAAAAGTTTGCAATAATGTGACAAATTTTAAACTTTATTATCAATTTACAACATTTTTTAACTTTAATAAATTGTAATATTATTTAAAAGAAGATTCAACAACTCTGTTTTTGTTAGAACGCAGATTTAATAACCCCACTTTTGTTAGAAAGAGGAGTCAACAACGCTGCTTTTGAATAAAAAATGTATCTAAATACTAAAATTTCGTTGGCAACTGGTAAAAATTTTGTTTACTAAACACTATTAAGCCAAAGCAAAACAAAAAAGTGTTTAGTAAACACGCTTTTTATCTATTATGGCTACAACTAAATATTGCGGACAACAGGTGAAAATTATATTTAATAAACACCCTTTTTTTTTCTTCTGAAAAGTGTGTTTACTAAACACTCTTTTCTTGATTTTTATATACAATTACTGTAACTACTGATCACATTTTTTTTATTTAAAAGTGGTGTTATTGACCCCATTTTCAAACAATAGAAGGATTATTGACTCTTGTTTTAAAAAGTATCGTAGTTTGATAATTAAGTTTAAAAATGTCATAGCTAAATCGGTAATAAAGTTTAAAAATTACTGTGTTGTGGTAAATAATTCTAAGTGATTAGGGGCTGTGCAGAGAAAATAATATTTTTGAGGAAGAAAAAAATTTGGGATAAATTTATACCATTGAATAAAAATAGATGAAAATTGAATCAATTTTGATCGTTATTATTCTTTTATGAATTGATAATTCAACTTCTTAATTACACGTAATATAAGATAGATGCTTCTTTTTCACATAATAAAACATTCTCCAATATGTGGTTAACTGATGAGTCTACAAGTTCGTTCTCAAAATAAAAACTGCAAAGGCAATGCAAGTTGTATAATGGGGAGGGACTTATTATTCAATTTGATCTTCATCGGTAATTGTGTAGAGCGGAGTGCACCGGATACAAATTTAATTTTTGACATTATACTCATATGGTTACTATGGTATTTGACCTCATAATGTAAGGATTTTATTAGTCCCAACATAATTTCAATGGATAAGGCGATGAGTATTTCAGAGTTTGATTCGCCAAATATTTTTTAATAAAAGAGAACTGTCACAACTACGTACTCTTTAGACTCATGGCCAAACAACCGGCCTTCGAACACGTGCAATCAAGTGCACATCCAATAAATTGGGGCAAGAGTTGAACTTAACCCTCATCGTAATAACTCTAAGATGTTTCCATCTAACCCGTCCTGACAAGTTGATTCACATTATACTCTCCATTATAGTATTACAATTACTCATATCCTTTATCATGGTTTACACAGAAAGAACATACAAGCAATTTCTTGTGCACAATATTAAAATTTAAATATCCATTAACAGTTACGTCTATGATACAATGACAGATTAATGCACCACATAATTTTTGTGCATATCAACGTTACAGATTCTTCTTCAAAGTGGCCTTTCTTGGGCTTTAGCGCAAACAAAATCGTTCCATTGTGACTTAGGCATCCTGAGTTCGAAAAATAAAAAAAAATCTCTTAGCATGACATGTACATCTGACATTTCTCAGACCCTCTAATTACAAAAGTCCTGGATGCCATTTGCCTATATTTCTGGTTTTGTTGGTTCTTCCGATGGTGTTTTGGAAACTCCCCCACGTCAAACAATGACATATCTGTTAATCACCAGATAGGACATAAAAGAAAGGAACACAGGAAGAAGAAACAACACCTTCTTGTGTACAAAATCAAAACTCTCAGATCCTTCTTCAACAATGGTGTCCAATTTGGGAGCATTTGAAGGTTTTAGAGGTGAAATGAGAGGGGATGGTGCAACCCCAACCCAGTTGTGGATGAAGCCCATTTCTTTTCCCATGTCTAGGTGTGAGAAAAAGCCTTTGGTTTCTTCTCTCCTTGAAAAGGCCTTTGTATGAAAAAGGTTGTTCAAGAGAAAACTTGATTGATCAGTGGATTTTAGAAGAGAGCCAACGAGAGAGCTGGGTAGTGAAAATCTTTGTGGTTGGGGTTTATATATAGTTTTAAAGCAAAAAAGAGGGGAAAAACCTGGGGACAAGGTTTACGAGACATATTAGTGGTCAAAATCAGTCCACGTGTGTGGCGTTTAAATTATCGTAGACTAAGTCCATTTAGAATATACGAAGCTACTTAATGTTTGGCTTGAGATATACTCAAGGGAAGGTTTCTTATTTTTAGTAGGGTAAAATATACACTTGGTCCTCGAATTATATATTTTTAAGGACTTTGTACTCTATTTTACTAGTATATGAATTGAGCACATTTTTAGTTTATGAAAACCTATGGGTGGTGGGTTCCTTTGCCACCGAAGGAAATCTTGGTGTTAAGTTCTTAGATCACAAATTTTACAGGTCAAAACAAATACGATGTGCTAATAAGTAAATCAGATTAGTTTCAAAACATCTGACATGATGGATTAAATGAGTTAGATTTTAGTTGAACAATATATGCCACAAATCCAAAACAAACATACTAATTGGTGTTGTAGGTAACATTTTTAAGCTCTATGTTTCCAAAACTAATGCTTACAGAAATTTATTTATATAGAAAAACACTATCAACGGCCTCATGCGATGCATAAAATTCACACACATTCCCCTACCTTCTAGTCATCCTTCCCCATTTTTTTGTATATTATTATATTATTTGAAAAGTAGTTAGAAAATTATGAATAATTAAGTTGATCAGGATTGTTCTTAGAGGTGTCCATGAGCCGGATTACCCACGAGTCCTATTATTTCGTCAAAAAAAAAAATTGGCCCGAAAAACCCAATAGTTAACCTGTCCGAGGCTGAACCCAATATCCTCAAAAAGAGGGCTTGAATTTGCCCTCAAATCCATTACCCGGATCAAAGTCTAACTCAATAGCTTGCCCGAAAAAATCTATTAAATTCAGCCCAAGAGCCCACCCGCCCGCATGCCAAGCCCAACCCCCCCACCATTCCTTTGAAAAAAAGTAATAATTTTAAACCATTAAATTTAAAACTTTGAAATAAGTTTCATAATATCGGAATTTGAAGTTTTAAAAATTTAACTACTATAAATAATGTATTATTTTCTTTTTCATGTATTAAACATACACGTTTTAAAGGATAAAGTAATGCAAATGATAGATAAGTGAGTAAGTGTCAACCTAGTTGGGAAGTATTCATTCTATTGTATGTAGTTTATCCCCTGATCAAAAATAAAATTATTAATTATTTTATTTTTATTCATTTTGACGCTACATTTGATTCAAAAAATATAATTTATACAAATATTAGGTTACAAAAATATTCATCATTTTTAAATGAAGTTATATATATAAAAAACCTGCGAGCAGACCCGCCCACAACCCACTCACGGGTAGGACTGCGGGTAGACTACCCTTACCCGAAGCCTGGCCTGATCCATTCGATAATTCACTTGGGTAAGGGTTTAAACCTACACTACCCAGATCTGACCTGAAAATTTTTTACAGCCCTGACCCAGCTTGAAAAAATTTTACGGGTCTAGTCCGGCTCAGCCCATGGATACCCCTAATTGTTCTGCATGTTTAGGAAACCAAAAACATCAAACAAAGTTCCGTTGGAATTACCTAAAATGTATCATATTCCTCCCCATTTCATCATTCTCTCTCCTACTTTGTTTGTGAAAAGTAGTTGTATGCAAATAGAGAGTTCTTTGGCCACTGATATTCAAATATCTTACCCTATTTAAATATATGATGATATTAATGATTATTTGATTAATTTGAGTTAATATTTGGCTATATTTTGCTAAAATGTAACTCTAATTGAATTGTTTGGATTAAATTGTTTTTTTTTGGTTTTTAACGAATTTAAATATAGATTATGAAAATAAAATATAAGGGTTTATCTTATTGGATGCGGGATCTCAATCTCAAACTCACTTTGCAATTCAAGCATATCTGGCTAAGCCTGGATTATTTGATTGTTCTGCTTATTTAAGAAACCATAAACATCAAACAGAGTAGTTCTACGCAAATAGAGAGCTCTTTGGCCACTAGGACTTAAGCTTATGTATAAGTAGCAGGTCCTCTCCAGGTTTCATCACTCTCCACAAAAGTTTCACATTACTACTCCAAAACAAACCCTAATCCTCTCTCACTTTTCTTAAGAAAACCGTAAATCCTCTCAATTTTCCTAAGAAACCCTAAACCCCTCTCACTTTTCTCAAGAAACCATATCTGATTTCTGCAGTTGCAACTTGCAGCGAAGATCATGAGAGATTTTGTATTCGAACTTCTGGCCGGTGTGAAGACGAAGGAAATCCCTATTGCTAGAGATTTTATTTCTATTTTAGACGTTGTGATCAAGGGAGATGATAGAGAAAAAGGGCTGATGGACGAAGCAACTCTCAAGGAGGCTGTGATGACCAATCTTACTCTGAGGAATGAGTATTATGAGTTATTCGAGAAAAAGAACGAAGAAAATCTCCAGGAGGTTGTGATCATGGGCAATCTTTGCATGAACAATGCACAAGGGTTGACGGATATTGAGGCTTCTGTGGATAAACCCACCATTGATTCTCCATGGCTGAAAGACGAAGAAACTCTCGAGAAGGCTATGATGGACAATCTTACGATGAATACCGAGCAACAATTGACGAATGAGAGTATTGTACGTCAACCCATTGTAGATTCTATTGAGTTATTCGGGAAAAAGATAGTGTTGATGAAAGCACAGAATTCTGTGGAGAAAGGTAAAGAAGAGAAGGTTTGGCATCACAATATACCAAGGAAACCAAGGACCAAGAGAGTAGAGGTGCCTACTTCTATGGATTGCCCCGAAGAGTCGGAGAAGAGGAAGTTTTTTGAAGGTGAAAGTTCTGGAACAAAAGTTGTAAAGTCAAAGAGAGTAGAGGGGTCCATGAAGCTTATTGCAATGGATTGCACCACAAATTTTGAGAAGACAGCTTCAAAGAGGAAGTTTTTTGTAGGTGAAAGTTCTGGAGCAAAGATTGTAAAGCCAAAGAAACCGAGGAAGAACTTGCCACAAACTGATCCAAACCCAAAACCTGATCTACCCGGAGAGTTCAAGAATTTAATCAGTGCCCTGGGGGGTTCTGAGCCAGTGTTAGTGATACACAAATCCTTGTTCGATACAGACGTTAGTAATCAGCATAACCGGCTATCCATACCAACAAATAAAATCGAAGAGGGTTTTCATCTAGAAGAGGATGAGAAGAGAGCATTGGACCTGCGCAATGGAAAGAAGTGTGGTGAAATATCAGCTAGTTTGGTTGGACGGTCCCTTGAAGAAAGTGAAATAAAACTGAGGAAGTGGGACATGAAGAAGGAGCACAGTGGCACTAATAATCCAATGTACGTTTTGACCCAATCTTGGAACACGTTTAGGATTAGTAATGGATTGGAAGCAGGAATGGTTGTGCAGGTTTGGTCATTTCGAGTTAATTCAAGGCGATGGTTTATTCTTGTTAATAGGAGAAGAAGATTCGGGAGATAAAAACAACCGGCTTTGTGATGGTGCAAGCACTAGCAAAAGCAGCAATATTGCATCAGCTTCTGGCTCCAAAACCCAACAAGATTAGGAATTTTTTATTTTTTTTTATTTTCTGCTTTCGCTTGTAGATATTACTCCAGGATCTTAGTATTTGATGGCTTAATTGATAAGAGGTATCAAGTATAAATACGGGATCACTACAGCACTTGTTCAATCAGAACTTTTTATGAAAATAAGAGTTTAATACATGGATCATCCCAAAAATCTGCTGTACATGAAATGTTTTTTCTTCCCTAATTAGAATATTATTCTCAATATGTTCTGAACAGAGACAGAGTCACATATGGTTTGTTGGGGCACTTGCTCCCCCTAATTTTGATCCATCATTATATATGCCCCACAAATTTGTTTAATTAACTCATTTTCCCTCTCTAATTGTTGAAAATTTTTGTATAGTGATTTTATTTTGTTTAATTTTCTATGACTTAAGGACATATTGAGCCCCTAAAACAAGAGTTTTATTTTCAGATTGTGTAAAACATATGTCAAATGTTATGACATATGTTTATGTAAAACTTTTCTTCGATCTAAGTTAAAGGAAATGCATGATTAGAATTAGTTTTCACAAAATGAATGAAGATTTTGTGACGGACTCGGTAATTGTGTACCTAAAAAAAGAGTGACAAAGAAAATATAACTTTTTTTTAACAAAGACAGAGAAAATATAACTTAGAATTAATCTATTATAAATAGACTTTGAAATTTAAAAGATCGCGGTATTCCACCAAAAAAAGTTAGTTTATGTGATTTTTACGCCGAATTCATTTAGAATTGTTAGATTTTTTTTTGATCAAAGAATTGATAGAAATTGATTTTTACTGTTTCATACATTAGTTGAGCCTTAAATCTTAATATATTATGTTATGCTTAAATTTAATTTTATTTTCAGCCGATGTATTTTCTAGTCAAATTTTGCCCCTCCTAACATCGTATTCTAGCTCTGCCATTGGTTATGAAATTATTTTATTAAAACATGCAAGGGTATATTATTTTCACATGAATTTAATATGTTGCATTTAAAGTCATTTCTTCTGAAATAGGAAGTAGAGTGTCTATAGCCGTGTGGTTCCAAGCTAGCTTATGTTCATGCTACTTGGACCCATTTTAATGTTATAATTTATAATTCTTTTTTTTTTTGGAAAAAAAATTGGGTATGTAATTATTATCAGAGTATATTAAACTGAATAGCTAAATGTGCGTGGCTAAATGTCATAACTTGGCCAATAAAATTGTTTTAGCCTGGATAAAGAAGAACGTAAATCAAGAACACCATTATCAACCTTCTCCAAGAGAAACTGTCAACTTATTAATGGACTGTGCTTCTAGTTTACTTGAGGAAGAAGAAGGTGTGCTGGAGAGGCGTTTTCTTGCTACAAAAGCAGGTTGTTTAGGGTTCCAAAGAGATGCAATTTCAATGCTAAGCATTAACACTACAATTGTCATTGTGGGACGATCACTAGGATCTTCTTGCACACACAAGAGCCCAACATTTATGCACTTCAAAACTTCATTTCTACTGCATGATTCCAGTAGTGTCTGATCCATCAAGTCCATTGTTTTCTCTTCTAACCACAATCTCTAAGCATAGACTAGAAGATTCTGGGCATCTTTAGAACTATAAAATCCTGTGTTCCTTTTCCCAATGATAATCTCGAGGACAACAACTCCAAACTGAAGACATCTGATTTAATTGAGAACAACCCATCTAATGCATACTTTGGAGACATATAGCCATAGGTTCCAATGACTCTGTCGATATTTGCTTCTGTTTCTTTACCTCCAACTATTCTTGCCAAGCCAAAGTCAGAAATTTTGGGATTCATCTCCTCATCTAACAAAATGTTGCTTGTTGTCAAATCTCTATGAACAACCTTCAACCTAGAATCTTGGTGAAGATAAAGAAGCCCTCGAGCGATTCCCAAAATGATGTCGAAGCGTTTCTCCCAGTCCAGTAACATGCCGAGTGTTTGGTCAAATAAGAAGGCATCTAAGCTTTTGTTTCCCATATATTCGTAGAGTAGAATCTTTTCCTCTGCCTTGATACAATAGCCCAATAGTCTGACTAAAGTTATGTGTTGAAGTTTAGCAATCAGGACAACCTCATTCTTGAATTCCTCTAATCCCAGACCTGAATAGATTGACAACCGCGTTACAACTGCTTCTTGTCCTCCAGGAAGAATGCCCTTGTAAACAGGCCCAAATCCTCCTTGTCCAAGTTTATTTTCATCTGAGAAGTTATTTGTAGCTGCTAGTATGATTTCCATATCAAAAAAAGGTACATCGATGGCTTCCTTGCCATCATCTTTAAACTGGCTTGTACCTATCAAGTATTTGACTCGTCGTTCACTGTCATATAGGTGCGCTAAAGGATTCCCACGCATGCCTTCTGTGGTTTCTTTTCTTTTGGCTACCCTTTTTCGTCGATAAACAACTTTAGCTAAAGCTGCATAATAGGAGGACCAGGAAAATCAGAGTTGCAGATATAATCACGGCTTTAGAGGGACTGTCTCGCTATTCGGAGGCACTTTTGATTGGTTATTAGGGTTTTCGCCTCCCGAAACGAAGTGTTAGCATGACACAGTCTATTTATAAACTCAATCCACCATATTGTTGTCTAATTTAACGGTTAATTCTAATATTGCATATTTGAGAAGTACATGTAAAATTGAAAGTTTAGTTCAGCCTTCCTAACACGTTTCTTTAAAATGTCAGTGTCTCCTCCAAGCAATTGCATGAAAGTGGAGTCACCTACCAGCAACAGTTGAAAAAAAAAAAGAATGTGTTCTGAAATCACCGAAACTCACTAAACAAAACAAAGAAGAAATAAGGACAACAATTAATTTCTAAAGTAACAATGACAGAGTCCTGTTGTGACCCTGGATGGCCAAGACCTGTGAATCAACGTTAAAATAATATTAAAACTGAATTCTCTCTTTAAAGTAATCTCAAATTTACTTCTCAATTTACTCTAATTTCCATAAAAGCGTGATGTTTTTCAATATAAAAATAAGTTCGTAAAACACGTTTTCAAATGAATGTTCTCAAGACACACATTTACGTAGAAAAGAGTGGGTTAAACTCATATTTTTATATAAACCATTGTGAAGTAAGATTAAAGGTACAATGAAAATTCAACTAAAACTATGAGTCTTGTTTGTCTATGCTTCAAATTTTGTTGTTATCGACGAAGGAAACTCAATCAACAGACAGTTTTTAGACAACTACTTATGAAGGGTTCAAATGCCCTGTTTAGGACTTACTTGAATAAATTTTAATGGACAAACATATAGTAAGGGGAACTAATAAAAGATAATTTTTTTTTATTAATTCAATTGAAGGGACTTCTGTTACAGAAAAAGGCTGGATTAATAGCATTAATAATAGTAGTAACTGCTTTCTAAAACTAATCTAATACTACTCCTAAAATGCCTAGATCGTAGTCTTGTGGGGGTTTGAATGAATCCTCCATCTTCTCCACTACATGCTTTTTATAGCTACTATCTTTGTCAGTTTTGCCTCCTTTGACAGTTATCTAACGGCTAATTTAAAAATAGTTATTTCTTCTTTTCAAATGTGGTTGTGGTTGATCATTTCTCACCTTTTTCTTATATTCGGCCATGTGGCATCTTCTTATTACATGAAAGTGCCAGATGATACATTGAATATTCATATGATTTATTTATTTTATGTCCAGACAATGTCCCCCATTTATTAATTAATAACCTGAATGAATTAACAGTCACGACCTTCGTTTCTTTCAAAAACACTAATTTAAAGAGTTTTGACAGGTTGAACTTTTCATTTCGCTTTATTTGTTTGTTTAGTCGCTTCCTATCCTATTTCCCTTCTAACAATTACTTTTTCTCGTGCTTGAGATGGCTCCAAAGAAGCAAAATCATCCATCTTCATCTTCATCTAAAATTTTTGTCTTATTGATATTTTTCTACAGATATTAAGCAAACAACACAAGACTTTATAGATCATACGATTCTAATTCCTACCCCTAATTTTACTGGGACTCTTGCTCTTGGTCCCTTATTTAAGTCGTATGTCTGTGAAGGATTCTCATATCATTACCTTGTTCACGAAGGTGAAACCCTAATGTTGAATCAATCCCAACTCCTATGGATATCCTGGAATCAAACTAATCCTCTTTGTTCATGGATTAACCCTGATCAATAATGGGTCGATTGGATTATAAAGTTAGAGTCCCATTATGCATCTCAATAGAGACGTTCAGGCATTTTTCAGATGATAAAGCTATATACTTGCGAAATGCACATAAACCGGTGGATAATTGGCACTACTGCATGTTTCTGCTCCCAATCTTTCAATGTCATGCTTCTTCCTGTTGGCATGATGTCCCAAACGATACTGGATGTTGTTCATCTAATGGGACTCCCATCTACAGGTACGGATGTAAACGCTTGCATTTCCACTGATACTAGTTATGACTTTGTCAATATTCAATCTAGTATAGGGTATGGTGAACTTATCAGCCGCTTAATTGCCTCTCAATCTCCTACCTCTTCATTCGTCGAACACATTGCCTTCCTTCTGCATTGGCTATGTCGATTCATTCTGTGTGTTCCTAGTTTCAAAGTAACCAAGGAATATATGGGAACAACCACTCAATTGGCTAGAAAGAAACTTAATTTGGCCCCTTTTGTTCTAGGGGCATTATACAAAGGCGTTTTTAATCTAATAGAGAATAGGATTACTAGTAGTTGTGGGGGGGGGGGGGAACGTTTAGCTCTTCCAGGTTTGGCTTTATTCTTATTTCCCAACGGTTTTTCCTTTGGAATCTTTGCCTAAGCCCAAGTACAAAATTTTAAACCATACTCATTGATTCCTTTCTTCCCTATCCTTATATGCAGAGAAAATTTTCAATTATCATTTCGGAGCTTTTTTTCACTCTCCACAAAGATAGATCAAACTCTTTGTATACTCATTTTTTGGAGTTCCTCTAATTCTTCATTTCTTGAATCTTTCTTTCTTGATTTAGACACTGCCTCTAAAGAGGCCAATGAATTACAACGTTTCTTTTGGAGTAGTGCCTTGCTGCCTCATTATCTACATGCTGGGGGGGGAAGGGGGCTCTGTATCTAGCTCCAAATTTTCTAACTTTGGCTTCGAGAGCTATAATTCTAGTTAGTTTGCTAGAAAATTTGGTATGACTCAAAATATTCCTTTCTATTACATGCATCCTTCTATAGATGAGCCTACAAGTAAGAGGATAAAAATAAGATCAAATGTTCTAGTTCACCAAATTTCTCAGGCTTTTGAGGAAATCATTAGAATCTTTTAGATTTTCTCATTTTGTCTCCAGCCCATTCCAATCTTCTTTCCATTCAAAGTGGTGGCAGAATATTGCAGCCTTGATTTTCATTGATCCTATAGATGAATACGTGTCTAGGTTGTGCTTTCAAAATCGACAGAAAAATAAAACTTTTGCCAGTTGAAAAAAGCAAACAATTAAGGTTTCTACTTCTATCCCTTCTCCATCAGTTAATCCAAATAAAGGCCAAGTTGTCCAGATTGAGGAGCCCAAGAAGATGAGGCAAATAGATACTTCTTTGAAATTTCTTCAATCTGTTTTGGATGCTCATGACGCTCCTACTTACCCCTCAAAGAGGGTTAAGTCTTCTCAAGCAGCCACTGATGCCTATCATCAACGAGTAGGACACTGAAGAAGCTCTTTTTGTCCATAGGAATACAAGTACTCCCTTTTCTCTAGATTCGTCAAAAGAGACAAACCCTGGGGAGGGTCCTCTATTAACATTGTCAATCAATCCTCCTTTGAAGGGAGAAGAAGAAGTAATTCTTTCCCCATCCAATAGTGGAGACATTTGATTAGCTAACTCATCTCTACAACCAAGCAAACTGGCAAAAAGTTCAAAGTGGTTGCTGAGGTAGGAATCACATCTTTCATGTTCCTCATTCTCTTCTCTTTAGGCGTGTCATATAATGCTTCAATTCCCTTGTTTTTTTTCAAGAGAGGGAATAAAAGACTGACTGTGCCATCAGAGCACAACAGTCCTAAGCATTTTTACCCAACTCCTTCAACGCAAGAACATATTGTCACTCGAGGGGATCAAGTAGACAACACATTGGCAACCATAGTAATTTTGACTCACGAGAGTCAATTTATGCCCCTCTTGCCTATTGAGGGTCAACCGACATCTTCTCTATAAAATTCTCCTATTGAGGTGGATAACAATCTTGGGGATCTCACTTGTTAGGACTCTACTATTCCAACTCCTACACTTCACACTAAAAGTCATGTTAACTCACCCCAATAGGACCTTTGTCAACACAGTCTTCCTACCAATCTAAGCTTTATCTCAGAGGAAGTTGCCCACAAAGGTCTTGCTATGTTGAGTCTCCCTACCTGCTTTTGCTATGAATCAAGTAATTCATTCCGTAATCCATTTGTTTTTGCATTTTTCCTTGTCTTTTCTTGCTTTATTGATTAAATTTTTTCTTTCTTTTGCATTCAATGCCTAAATCTACTTCTCATAGCTCAATCTCTTACTCTAACATTGAGGTTATTTACCTAAAAGAAAAAGAACTAATAAAGACAGTTGACCTACCTCTTTTTCCAGTGTCTCTCTTCTTCTCATTGAATAAACTATGGAGAAAGAATTTGTACATTTCTTCAAGCTACTTGAGCTCTCCTTCAATCAACTCCTACAAGATGATCCTTCCTCCATAATTTCCTACAGGGCTAAGGTTTTTACCATGTTTTCTACATACATTACATAGCAACAACAACAACAAGTAACCTACATAAGCACTCATTTCTAACCAAACCAACTTTGCATGTATCCCATCTCCATTGCCATTTCCTCTTTGTCAAAAAAGCCCTTATTATTCTTATTGTCTCTCACTGAGACGAGTTTACAACTTTGTGCAAGGACGGATCCAAAAATTTGGTGTGACGGACAAATATTCCTTTGGGCATGTTTTTATGGGAGATAGTTGTGAAAGTGACATTGGTTCTTGAGACATGAATTCTATATGATTGTAATAATCATTTACGGATATATAGTAACTTCTAACCATTATACAATTGCATACCTATTAACGAGCATATAGGACATAAAGCAAAAAAAAAAACAGAAAGAATATACAATGCCTTCTTGTGCACATCATCAAAGCTCTCTGATCTCTCTTCAACAATGGTCTCCAATTTGGGGGCATTTGAAATTTTTTGAGGAGAAATGAGAGGTGATGGTGCAACCTCTGCCCAATTATGCTTATAGCCCATTTATTTCTGTAACTCAAAGTAATAGAAGAGTTTGACCAAAATAAGAAAAAAAAGTAATAGGAGGGAATTTTTAAATCCTTTGCTGAAAAAGGCCTTTAAATCGAAGGGTTACTGAATAGGAAACTTAATGATTTAATGGGTTTTCTGGAGAAAGTCGAAGAGAAATATGGGTTAGGGAGCAGTTAGATGCATGTATATATATATATATATATATATATATATATATATATATAAGTGTGTGTGCGTGTGTGCAGTTTTAAATACTAAAAATAAGAAATAGCCTTAGAAAGTGGTCAACGGTAAACACGAGTGTTTGAAATTTTCTTGAAGCAAGTTTCATCAAAGCCATAGAAACATTCAAGTTAGAATTATTTTTATATAAATGAGCAAAAAATAACCATATTATTCATCTTTCTAAATTTGCAATGCATCCCCCCCCCTCCCATAAAAAAACCTACAAATTTTTGTACACCAATTATGTATGTAAATGTATTATTAATATGCTAAGATGAATATTATACTATTAGCAATGACCCGTGATTGTACACACTTTGTCATATAAAAAAATAAGTATTGATTGTGTAATATTTATATTTTTAATAATAATTTACATCATTTTTTTAAGAGAGAGCTAAGGGAGAGAGAAAAGAGGCTTACAATAACGTGGCAAATTTTAAAATTTATTAATGATTTGCTAAATTTTTGAACTTATTTATCAAACTACAATACTATTTAAAAAAAATCAAGAGGTTTACAATAATGTGGCAAAATTGAAACTTTATTATCAACTTAAAACATTTTTGAACTTATTTATTTTAAAGCGGATTCAACAACTCTGTTTTTGTTAGAATACATATTCAATTACCCCACTTTTGTTTGAAAGAGGAGTAAACGACCCCGATTTTGAATAAAAAAATTTGTTGGTAATAGGTAAAAATTTTGTTCACTAAACACATTATTATGCAAAAGCAAAAAAAAAATGTGTTTAGTAAACATGCTTTTCATCTATTATGGCTTCAACTAAATATTGCAGGCAATATGTCAGAATTATAGTAATTAAACACGCTTTTCCTGAAAAGTGTGTTTACTAAACACCCTTTTCATGTTTTTTATATGCGATCACTGTAGCAACTGATCACATTTTTTATGTAAAAGTGGTGTTATTGATGCCATTTTCAAACAAAAGCCAGCTTTTGGTTCCGATTTTAAAAAGTATTGTAGTTTGATAATTAAGTTCATAAATGTCATAGTTAAATCGGTAATACAGTTTAAAAATTACTGCATTGTGGTAAATAACTCTAAGTGATTGGGGTTTGTGTAGAGAAAATAATTTTTTTGAGGAGGAAAAAAATTTGGGATAAATTTTATACATTGAATCAAAATAGATGAAAATTGAATTAGTTTTGATCATTTTTATCATTTTATTATAAGTTGATAATTCAACTTCTTAATTACACGTAATATTAGATAGATGCTTCTTTTTCACATAATAAAACATTCTCCAATATGTGGTTAACTGATGAGTCCACAAGTTCGTTCTCAAAATAAAAACTGCAAAGGCAATGCTAGTTGTATAAATGACGAGGGACTTATTATTCAATTTTATCTTCATCGGTAATTGTGTGGAGCGGAGTGCACTGGATACATACTTAATTTTTGACATTATACTCATATGGTTACTATGGTATTTGAACTCATAATGTAAGGATTTTGTTAGTCCTAAATGACATTTCACCAAATAAAGAAGCTCAAGTCAGCTGTCATGTTATTTGGACTTTAAATTTGATTTCAAAATTTGATTAGTGTAACATTGCCATAGTTTTAAAGCAAAAAAGATGGGAAAAATATGGGTCAAGATTAATATGGAAAATTAGTGGTCAAAATCTGTCCACTTGTGCGGCGTTTAAATTATCATAGACTAAGTCTATTTAGGATATATGAAGCTACTTAAGGCTTCACTTGAGATATATTCAAGGGAAGGTTTCTTATTTTTAGTAGGGTAAAATATATACTTTGTCCATAAATTATATTTTTTGTGTCGGGTTGGACTTCAAATTTTAAATTCTATTAATTTGATCTAGGTACTTAATTTTAAATACTTGGTACTTAATTTTTAGATTCTGTTAATTTGGTCTTTAATTTTTAAATTATGTTACTCAATTTAAACTATCATTTTTTATTAGAAAAGGTAATAAACATTGAATAGCTGAGGGACCAAATTGATACATTTTAAAATATTGAGGATGAAACTGACTCACAAAACATAATTTAAAAAAATATATTTCCCTTTTTAGTAACTAGTTCGTGCACACGTGCGTTGCACGTATACTATTTTGAATATCTAATATATTATGTGCTGTTATTGCAAGAGAATGAAAATATCAATAAACATATGTACCCTAAAACTGAAAGTATTTTGCCACAACTTTCATGAATCAGTTTCTAGACTCTTTTGTCATACTTGGCATTGTTAGAAAGGTTTTTTGGATACTTACATAGGTGTGATCTGCAACCAAAACCATGCAAAAGAAACTATATCTATTACTGTCTTGTAAATGATTTAAAAGTTTAAAGTCCCCATTTCCCTTCCCCTCCCAACAAAAATAAAAAATAAATAAACATTGTATTAATGAATAGACTGCTTACTCTCATGGAGACCATATCAAGTTACAAACGAGCCATAACTGATCTTATGTTTCATCTTAGAACAATGGTATAGTATTATTCTGATAGTGCATCTCATTTGTGAAGGTAGAGTCGAAAATTTGTATATCATGCATTCTAAAAAATATGGACTCAATATTTTTAGTTTTCAAATTTGAGTTGAAATGTCTCATTATTGAATCTCCATGATTCTAACAAAGTTATAGGTAATCTTCTGATGAAAAAATGGACGGTAATCTTCTAATGAAAACAAGATTACTCGTGGTGTGCTAATTTCTCCAAGCTTGTATAGTTTAACAAGGATTACCATTTAAAACACTAATGTCTGGTATGCACAATCAGTTTACATTTGTATGCAGATGAGAAATCGATATCGGAATTCATATCAATATAAGTAACAAAAAAAGTATTTCTATGAAGGAACCTCCCGAAAGAGGCAAAATCGCGTGGATTAACCTCACATACTTCAAAAGAAAAACAAATAATGATGATTAAAAAGTAAAAACTAAGCATGCTAGAACTCATGGCACAACTTCTCAAATTATAATGCATTGGGCATCAAAAACATGAAAGTGATTTTATGGGTTCTTTGACTGAATACGAGGTGCCTTCAAATTTTCTCTAATTACAACTTGAGATGTACTCTTTTCATGCACTAATGCTATGGTAAAGAGGTGGAATTAGCTAAAGACACTTGAACTATTTAAGGTAAAGCAAACTGAGCCTCCAAAAGAAATTGGTGCATCACCTGGTTAATCTGTTGAAAACATACAAACAACATGTGATGTCCCATGGCTTTCATTGGCTTCATGTGCAACCTCCAAGATAAGTAGGGCAAGTTCCTCACACTTTTCCACTTGAAACATTCAGGCAAAAAAGAAAAATTACCATTAGTAAGAAAAACGTAAAGCACAACTGACAACATGCCAACAACTTATAAGTTGGAAAAACACTATAGTAAACTCTTATCAGTAAAACAACACACTACATTAAAAATCATCAGTATACAACAAATGTGTTTTCGCAAATGAGCAACAACTGGTATTCAATAAAAATTATCTTGCAAAAAATTTAGATTCGAACTATATAACACTTCCATTAGTCTCAGGAAACCAACGCTAAAGGGAAAAACAAAAAGAAAAAGAAAAGAAATCCTCCAACATAAAATGAAAAAGGAAAAATTAAATGTTCACAGACAAGTTCTATAAATCCTTATTTTTGGAGCTATCCTTTATTTTCTTTTTTACCCCCAAAACAATTTATTTATTGATCACGAAAATAGAGGGGAAGACCTAAACCTTGCCCCTATACATAACCGAATAATTTAACAAATAAAGGAGTCCAACCAAAGAAGAAGTCTTGATGAAGGGGGAACAACAATTCCCAAAAAATCCCAGCTGCACAGTCACGTGAACAATGAGAGTTTTAGGCTATTGAAATTGAAATTCTTTAAAATCCAGCTGTAGCTGCCAAAGGAAATTTCAGTTGCACAATAAAGTGAACAGTGGCATCTGGACAGCAATAGTCCATGGTCTAGGTCCAGTTGGGCAGTTCTTGAATGGGTTTAAATACCTTGCTTCCATGTAATCCACTGAATTCCTACTATAGAAGAAATCTAATAATATCTAAATCCATAGGTTTTCTTTGGCTTTGTTAACTTGAAACTTCTTGATGTTGATCTTGTCATAATTACAGATTGAACTTTATCAAGTGCCACAGTCAAAGCAGACAACTCCTCCTCTCTTTTTTTCTTCTTTAGCTCTACCTTATTGAATATTGAAAGTAACATTTTAGACAATGCCATAAAAGAATTGAAATCATCTACTCAAACTAATGCTGCCTCATCCTCATCAGAGTAAAAACCCGTTGATTGCTCATGAAAAGAAGACCTCTTAACGAAGTCGTCCTTTGAATAAACTCCTCTTAGCTTCCAGGCCTTTTGAATTTCCTCTCTTGACAAGCTTGGAATTATCCCCCCTTGACTATGAATATTCTTATGGACTGATGTCACCACTTCTTGAGTAATGGACTTTAGCCTAGGAATATACCTCAACCCACTGGACTTCTCCCCAACATCCGATGAGGACTTATTCTTCCCATCATCCGATGAGGACTCGTCTATCCCATCATTCGAGACATCTTCAGAAGAAGTAGAAAATTCATTCTCATCCTTCTCATGATTTAAATTAACAATAAGTTTTATTGTCTTGGAAAAACCGTACTACATGTCTAGTGCTTCAGTAATAAGGTTTGAATTTGAAAATTTTGGAGTTTCATTGGGACACAGTTCTACAACATCTTGTGCACCATCCATCAAACATTCATTCTACACATCATCTACCAAACACTCATTCTAGGCACCATCAACCCAACATTCTTGTTGAACAGTATTTTTCTTCTACGAAAAATCTCCTCTTTCCAAAACTATGGGCTGATTTTCCTTATTTGGAATTTCGGAAAGTGTAGACTAACCAAATGAGACCTCATTATTTTCCATATGATCATCCTTTTGAATCCCCGAATTAATGGACTTCTTTCCTCCATTTAGCTGCTTCCAAATACTCTTTCATTTTTTACTTGATTGGCTGGAACATGCTGTTTTAAGGATTCCGAATTCCTTTGAACCACTTTCTGATTTGCTCTAGCATTCTGCCCCATATCATTCTCTTGCGTATCTTTAGATATGCTCCCCAACCTTTGATCTTTCATTTCCTTAGTCTTGACCCCAATTTTGGACTCCAAAGATCCTGTATCTTTTCCTTCTAAATCAGTTTTCAAATATGTGATCTTCTTCTTCCTGCACTCTGCATCACCATGGCCTTGTTTTTTGCAATTTTTGCAGAATTTTTTGTTACGTTCATACACTATTTTTTGCCATCTAGTGCACTTGTCTGCCATATCAATCCATATTCTTGAAGGATTCTAAGTAAGTTAGTTAACTTCCACACAGACCCTAGCGACACTTGGCCTGGCTAAG
The DNA here is from genome assembly GCA_023539305.1 of Ilex asprella. Lineage (NCBI taxonomy): Eukaryota > Viridiplantae > Streptophyta > Magnoliopsida > Aquifoliales > Aquifoliaceae > Ilex > Ilex asprella. Next base: position 9,339,314 of record CM042186.1, read on the forward strand.
GAGAGAGTATCCTGATCATATGCAAGAACCCTACCTATTGGCTTTACTAAGAGCTCTAGGAATGGTTTCTTAAAAAAATTCAAAGGAAGGCCTGACAGTGACACCCACATTGGAACGATGGAGGGCTCTATTCCTGGAACTAATGCGGAGAACCACTTGAAAATTTTAAATAGATAATCTTCAATCAAGGTTGCATCCTTCAACCAAGTTTTGACATAATCTTCATGTTGTTGGAACCGTATCAATATATGCCTTGGATCAATAGCACCAACTCAAACTCTCCCTTGAGACTCCATTTTGATTTGATTACTTCCTTGATAACTCCTAGTGAAGTTCTTCCGTAAGCGCATTTACTAATGAGAGACTTTGAGCTATCCTTTCCTTTAGGGGACATTAATTAATTGCCAATCTGTAAAAAATTCGAAGGTAGAAGAGAAACTCAAGATTCATAAAAAAAAATTCAAAGAACATTGGTGGCTAATCCAGTCTCCTAAAACAATGAACAAATATCAAATATCACATGTGAGTATGAAGTGTACAAGATATAGCAGAGAAATCTCACCTAATACGATCTTGAATGTTGGTAGAAGAAGGTCAAGCTGGTAAATGCTAAAATAGTAGACCCAAAGCAATTAGTTAATATAGATCCTTTAAAGGGTTTTACAGCGAATGGTGGCGTGTGGGTTGGGTATGAAAAAAAAAGGACGAAGAAAATGCTGATGATCATACAACATTGGGAGCTTTTCTCATATCTAGCAAGATGGTGCAGCATCTAGGATTGTATGTGCCATGTAATTTTCGGTTCAGGCTCTAGGGGTGTCGTTTCGTGTCGTTTTTTGGGTTTGTCGTGTTCGTATCAATATTCATGTCAATAAAATTTAGTTAATTCTAAAACAACTAAAATAATGCTATGTAAAAAAATTATTATATGCCTACTTTCTCCGTTCATGAACAGTTAACTTGCATAACTTAGACCAAGTTAGACAAGTTTTACTCAATAGGAGGTGTGGACGTTCCATATGCAATCATGTCAATTTTGTATAAATCTTTCAATTTTCTATACGAAATAATGCTTGGTTTATACACCGACTATCCCTAAATTCATATTATTATGTAATTTCACAAACATGTAGTTCTTAGAGGACTAAACTATTGGCAAACAGATTGACCTTGTTTTTCTTTAGCTTCAATTATTGTTATCCAACATGCCATATAGGAGTTTCATACAAGCCTAAAATCAAATCGAAAAAAAATATTATGTCTACCACATGAAAAAAATGCATAAATACAAAGAAACTATGGATAATATATACAATTCAAGCAATGAGGGAACAATACCTCTTCAAGCTTTTGCACCGCATGAGTGACCGACAGACACTTTCAATTGATGAAGCACCTTTTTAACTTTATGCATATATCAGTATGTGAAACAAGTGATAGTTGGAGGGACATGAATGGTTCAACTTCGACTTCATAATTGCTATTAATTGTAGATTGAATACCTTAGTGTTAGCTTGGAAAGGTTAATTGATATATTCATTGCACAATTGGTAGGGTCTAAAAGTTATAAACAAGTTACAACTATTATATGTAAGATACAATTGACTTTCTAAGACTAATCAAGGACAATGTAGGAAAAAGAATGTTTTTCATGTATGTTAATATTTTATAGTAATATTAGTCATAACTCGTGCCTAAAGGCCGTATAGAACAAAAAATTTGAGTCCTAAAAAATCAATATCACTATATTAAATAAAAAATTTTCTTTCCTTCGTTTATTTGATTAAATAATTCAAAATTAATTTTTACCCACTATTTTCTTAAATATATTGACAAATTTTTCTCAAAATATGTAATTCGATAATTCTTTTTAACAAATCTATACTATCATGTATGAATAATATTTGAAATAAAAATTATGTTAAATTACAAATTAATCAAATATTAAATGGTTAAACAAGTGATATAAGTGATTGATATGATGTTTTTTGGGGAGGAGGAAATGTATAGGGGATAAAATTTAACTTCCTATGTGTTTTATTATATAGATTTGTATAGATATAAGAGAAAATTTCATCTAGATCCCCTGCAGTTAGGTCTAAATTCAGTGACACCTTCTTCCGATTTTAAAATTTCACTATCACTCTCTGTTAGTGATTGTCGGGTTACACCGTTAATGACAATGGTTGATTTATAAAAATATCCTCGACTATTTTATAGGGTAAATTTTATTCACACCCCTTATAAATAAACCAAACTTAACAACACCCCCTGCAAATACACCTAACTTTAACAACACTATCTCTTGATTCTGAAATTTAATGCACTCTATTTTAGTTCTATTATATTATTAGTCTTTATTTTGATCAATTTAATATTCAATTTATCAAATTAATTTTCTTTATTCAATTTGCACTAAATTAACATTTCATAAAATCAAATCAACAGAAAATTGATATTTAATTTTATCAACTTAGCATTTAGTTATATTAATTTAATATTTCATTTCATCAAATTAATATTTTTTATTTAATTTAATATTAATTTATTATTTATTTTTATCAAATCTACATCAAATTGATATTCAATTTTATTAAATTAAACTATTTAATTTATTAAATAGAATATTAAATTCCATTAATTTAAAATTTAACCTTATCAAATTAATGTCATTTCTTTAATTTAACACCAAATGAAAATTCAATTTTATTAAAACAACATTCAATTTTATTCAATTAACATTAAATTCTATCATATTAATACTAAATTTATATTTAATTTTATCAAATTAAAAATAAATTAATATTTAAATTTATCAAAATAAGATAAAATTTATTCAATGAATATTAAATTTTATCAAATAATTTTAAATTTTATATATGAAGTATGATGTGTGAGGAGTGGTCGGACGACATTGTGGAGGATATATGATAGCAGAAGAATTAGAAATGGATGAGATTTTGACATTGACTTTATCAATTGTAATTTTTATTATAGAAAAATTATTTTTAACTATAAAAATTATTATGATAAAATAAATTATAAAAACTAGATTATCTAATCAAATGAGTGATAATATGATGACTAATGTTATAACAAGGTTATAATACAACGTTTTAAAATCAAAAATTCATTGGGATAATATAATGTTTGAAATTACGTTTGTTGGTTGGTTAACACATATAGAATAGAGAAAGAATTGATGACATTTTAGTCTATTTACATAATAAAAGGTAATTTTAGTATTTTCACAAAATATTTAGTTAAATCATTATTTTATCTACTGATATAGACAAAAATTATTGTTATAGGGGTTGTTATTGACTTTAGACTCAACTACATGGTGTTTAGATGAAACTTTTCCTAGATATAACATGTAGATATAGTGTGTTTTCGATTTTTGTACTATATATATGTACAATAAGAGATGTGTGTGTGATATGAACAGTAAAGATGAAGAGCAGCTGCATTCGAATAGAATTTTGAGGAGACAAGTGTCTCAATTTGGAAAGAAAATCGTGAAAGATGAACGTGTGAGAGACACTCAATGTCTCAGTATAGAAAGTGATCCCTTAACATAGGAAATAAAATCAAAGAAATAATGACAAGAGTTGTAATCTGTATTTTAGACAGAGAGAGAGAGATAGAGTTGAGAAATGAGAGATTGCTTAATTGCTGGATTTGATTGGGTTGGGGAATTAAATTTAGGGATGTTAGTTTTGGAAACTAAAAGTTTTGAGTTGCAAAAACTTTTCAAGAGATAATATGATACGTCAGATCAAAACGATCTGGGACGTCAATAACTTGAGACAGTTTGAAATATCGTCAGTCGTTGGATGATGCTTTTTTTGATCTCGAAACGATCTGAGACAATCTTTGTCTCTTGAATTCAAAATTATTCTTTTTTATTATATAGATAGATAGATATGAGTTAAAATTAGTTAAAAGATGATTTTATTGAAATTTGAAAATTGTTTATGGATTTATTGTACCAAGCCCGACCTTGACCAACCATTTAGTGCTAATTATTTGGCAGAAAATTGGAGGTCACTCTAATTTGGAAGACTTTAAAGGATTTAAGTACAAGCCTTAAGTTTATTTGGCTTTAAGTATACCAAGCGGTCAACTTTTATGGGCTCGTTTGGTAGACGTATTATGAGGGGATTAAATATTGTATTGTACTATTTTTTATTTAATCGGGCCTAAATACTTTGTTTGGTAAGAAATTTTGAGTTTGTAATAATTTCAATAACGTATACTAATCGTATATTTTTTATACATGAGACCTGTATTGTGGAGGTATTTTAATACCACCAGAAGAAATAGTATTATAATCCAACTCAAACGTATTACTTTACAAAATTACTATTATAGCCCCCATAGCTAATAAAACCAAGTTATCTTCAACGTAAAATACCCTTGTCAGACTCACGCTTCTCCCTCCCATTGTTCTTCATCGGCTGCTATCAACAGGAGGCATTCGTCTCTGCAAGGTCGACAAAACCATAGGACTAAGGTAAGAGATGCATCACTTTTCGAATTTGAATTAGGTCCGATTACATGATATTCTATTTGGATTTATTAAGTATCAGATTTTTTTTGTGATTTGTTTTTTGTTATTTTGATCTTCTAATGGTTCATCCTTTTTGGACCAAAAAAATAAAAAACATGCTTTGGCTTGTCGAACATACAATCTCTTTAAACAAAAAAAAAAAATAATTGGTGTACGGTCTCTCGATTATGCTTCATCTTTTCGGTCATGCTTCATCTTTTCCCATCATGCTTCATATTTTTGTTCATTCAATCTCTTCAAAAAAAAAAAAAAAAATCATGCAACATCTACATATTTTTTTGGTGTCCTGAGTGTTGTTGTAAAGCTTTCCAAATGGGATCATAAAATTATCATTTTTTTGCTTTGGAGGAAAACTAGAATAAGATGTTGGGAATTAATCCTACCTATTATTTAATTAGATTATTTGTTTATTATAGTTAGTTCTTTCCCGCATGGGATTGTAGTTGCTGTATAGTATTCTCATAGGTTGTGTTGTTGTCTTGTACTAGAATTCTTCTAGTATAATTTGAATAGAAGTATCTTGTTGGCAATGGGGAATCGTCTCAAGCACGTATAATTTGGATGGATAACTGAAACACAAATTACGGATGCACCCAATCATATACAAATCACTCCGTCAGCTGAACTTGAGTTTATATGGCCAAGGAGACTCTAACTCAGGAAGTGCGACTTTATGCCTCATCCCCTATTTAACCACCGAATACTCTTGCGCGGGCTATGTGATGGATAACATTATGTTAGTGCTTTTGTAATAAAATAATATGCAGTACATATAGATGCACTGTGTAGAAAGTTAAGTGCTTCAATTTGGTATGTTTAATGATTCAATATTTGGATTCATATACCGAAGAAGAACCCTCATTATCTTATGGTTTTCTCTTTGATGCATGTTCGTTGTTCACTCCTCTTCGACCGACATGTCAACCTATGAGGCTGGATGATTTTCCTTTTTCTGCTCTCATTTTGGTAGTTGTGCATAAGGATTAAAATTTTGTTTTTTCTAACTTGGGTAGCAGTTATTTTATTTTTTTAATGAAAATTTTTAAATGTTATTCTATTTTTAAATAACAAGTGTTTCACACAAACTTACTACATTCCTACCAATATTCTTTTAGTTATACCTTTTGATTGTAATTAATTGGTTCATGCTAATTAAAAACAAAATTTCACTCACTTTCTTACTTTATGTTTCAGTAGCAATGGATATTGTTATGATGGATGCTGATATGGTGGATACTGATTTGGATGATGCTACACATATTGAGTTCTTTATTGTGATTCATGTGATATTCACGCATTTGATAACAATATGTCTCATGGTTTATTTATTTAATAAATTAGAATGTGCTAGGTCTTCTATAAATTGGCTAGCATACCCTCGTTTAGGACGTAGGGTTGTGGCACAGATGGAAAACCTTACTAAATTAATAGGAGATGGTGATTTACCATGTTTTGAACAACTTAGGCTGAATAGACGTACGTTCAAGATTCTTTGTGATCTTCTTTGTAACAGCGGAGGACTTAATGACTCTAAATTTGTGAGTGTGGAGGAAATGGTTGCCATGTTCCTTAGTATATTAGCTCACCATACAAAAAACAGGATCATAAAGTGTAATTTTCGTAGATCAGGGGAGACTATAAGTAGATAGACACTTCAATGCAGTGTTGATTGCAGTACTGAAAGTTCAAGGCTTACTACTTAAGAAACCAGAACCTGTTCCAGAAAATTCAACAGACCCTAGGTGGAAATGGTTTAAGGTACTTTATTATGTGAACTAGATTATTTTTTACTTTAATACTTTGACTTATCACTCAGTCAATCTGATTTTCTTTTTATTCAACTTTAGAATTGTGTCGGAGCGTTAGATGGTACATGTATAAAACTTAAAGTACCTGAGACTGACAAACCGAGATATAGATCAAGAAAAGGAGATATCTCAACTAATGTATTAGGGGTTTGTTCCCAAGACATGCAATTCATTTATGTCTTGCTTGGTTGGGAGGGGCCAGCTGCAGATTCTAGGGTTCTTCGTGATGCAGTAACAAGGAAAAATGGAATAAAAATTCAACGTGGTAATATTTTAGTCACAAGCCCTCACATTTAATTTATTTATTAAAATATATCTTTTATAGTAAGTAATTATGTAGCTCTTTTTAATTCAGGCACATATTATCTGGGTGATGCTGGTTACACCAATGGTGAAGGATTTTTAGCACTATACAGACGTCAAAGATATCACTTGCGTGAATTTCAAAATGGTGTACTAGCACCTCAATATGCAAAGGAATATTTTAATCTAAAGCATTCATCAGCTAGAAATGTCATCGAAAGATGTTTTGCTCTACTTAAGTTTCGTTGGGCAATTCTTTGAAGTCCTTCGTGGTACTCTGTCAAGACCCATAATCGAATCATAACAGCATGTTGCTTACTTCACAACCTAATTAGGACGGAGATGGCATTAGACCCATTAGAAGATGAAATTACCGATAATCCAGCAAATGATGATAATGATAATGATGACGTGATTGATACGGTCGAGACATCAAATCAATGGACCGCATGGAGAGATCGATTGGCTGTGGAGATGTATAATGAATGGAGGATAAGTAGAGGACTTGGACTAGTGACGGGCGTCTAGTGAATTGAGAACTTGTTTATGTTTTTTTGCTATTTAAGGAAACCAATAATGAAAATATTGTTATCCTTAGCTTTATGTAGGTAATTTATATTTGAACATTGTTAATAAATCTATTGAGTTTGTTAATTTCTATTGCTATTCATAGATGTTCTTTCTCTGAATTCCTTAATTTTAATAGTGATTTCCTAATACTACTGATTTGCATTGTCAAGAGCAATTATATTATTCAATTAACATAATTGAATAATATTTTTACAGTTTGTAGATGATCATTTTTTATTGTGTTATCTAGAACTTAGTTTTTTATCAACTTGATAATGTCAAATGATGTATTAGTTCCTATTTTTCTTTTTTGTTTTCACTTAGGAATGGCTACTGCAAATGGAAATCAACAAAAAGGTGCAAACAACGACAAAACTACTAGAAGGATTTGGAGTACAGAAGAGGAAAAAAAGCTTCTTGAGGAGTTGAGGGATATTATTGCATTGGGGTGGAGGTGTGAGAATGGGACCTTTAGGACAGGTTATTTGCAACAACCTGAAAAGTCTATGGTGAAGGCTATTCCTGGATGCGATATGCGTGGTGTTCTGCACATTGAATCCAAACTTAGAATGTGGAAAAGACATTACAATCTACTAACAACCATGTTGAACACCAGTGGATTTGGCTTCAATGAAACTAAAATGAAGATCATGGTGGAAAGTGATCAAGTTTAGGAGGAGTTTGTTAAGGTAATAATTAATTTGAGTAATTTTTTATTTTTTATTTTTGCTTTATGAGGTTTAACATGTTTTCCAAATAATATAATCTATCCCTTTTAATGTAGAAAGAGCCAAATGTGGATGGGATAAGAACCAAATCCTTTCCATTTTATAATCAATGGTGTGTCATATTTGGGAAAAATAGGGCCACAGGTGAACATGCGGAGGCTCCAGGTGACTTTCTTGAGGAGCTAGCTAGGGAAGGAGTAAATGATGGATCCGTAAATGAAGTTGAAATGATGGGTTCTGATGACATTGGGGTGTCCAATGGAGTAACTCAAAACTCGAATGAAAATACCGGGACCCAGCCTGGGAAAAAAAATAAGAGGAAGAGAGTTGATTCTGGAGAAGGAGATATTAAAAAAACACTTACTTCTTTTCTTTCTGAGAGTACTCAAGTACTAGGGGACATGGCTAAACACATGGGATATGCACATGACGTTGCTGACAAAAGAGCTAGGGTCTATGGGGTACTTGAGCAAATTGAGGGGCTAAATTTCTTTGACAGAATAAGAGCTGGGAAGATGATTGTGAATGATCAGAAAAGTGTCGACTACTTCTTCAGCTTGCCCAATATTGCGAAGCCATATTGGTTGCAAATGCTTCTTGATGGTAAACTTTAAAGTGAGAAGATTTTCACTTCGGTGGCGAATTCATGTCATTTTCTAGATTTAGTAATAAATAAGTTGACTCAACATAGGCTTTAATGCTACTTTCATTTTTTTATTTTTAGTTTTTATCTGTAGTTTTGAGTTCTGTGGATTTATTATGGTTTTGACAATGACTCACATAAATGCATTGATTCAAATAAAGTTTTATTTTTTTGATTGATGGTATTTTTATTGATTGATGGCATTTTTATTGATATTATTGTTAATTAATTATTACTGTTATTAACTTAATGGAATTTTTTTACCTTAATGCAATTTTTTTTGGAAGTATAAAAAAATGAACTTTATCTTTTTGGTAATTGGGGTAAATCTCGATCATATTCCCGATTAACGACGATGACATTTGGAGGGGATCATGATATCATTCATATTGTTGGTAGTGTCAAACACTATAATTGATTGAGGGCATTTTTGTTAATTTAACATTAATACAATGAAATAATTCTCTAACTAAACAACGGATTGGACTAAATAACTATTATTCAACGCTTATATTATGTACGTCAAACACTAGAAAAAATTATGTATTATTCTAATACTCTATTTAATCTTGTATTTTATCCATCTGTATTGTATTAGTCCGTATTACTTTATTTAATCCATCCATTTCTAATACGGCAACCAAACGAGCCATATGGGTTTAATTACACTTTTGTTTTTTGGTTAATTGTACTAGAGGTCCCTAAAGTATGAACTTAATCTCATTTTGGTCTCTAATGTTTCAATTGTATTATTTTGGTCCCTAAAGTATTGAATATATTTCTATATGATCCTTCAAGCAGACAATGTCTAGATTATTAACGATTTTTATCATAAACTTGTCACGTAATACCTAAATATTGACAAAAGCGAATTTTGATAGCTCTTAAATAAAATTTGAGTAGCTATTGACAAAAAAATGTGTTATTTAAATTTTTTTTCCATATTTAAGTATCATGTGACAAGTTTATGATAAAAAATTGTTAGCAATTTGGACACTGTCTACTTGAGGGACCATATAGAAACATATTCAATATTTTAGCGACCAAAATGAGACAAAATTCATACTTTGGAGACCTCTAGTACAATTAACCCTCTGTTTTTTTTATTACTGTTTTTCCATTTCAACATTTTTGGATCCTGACAACTGTTCTCCATTATGTGAAGTTTCTGGATCCCACTGAGACCCTAGGTCATCACTATTGTTCAATTCTTGATTAAAATTTTGGAATGAAAGTATTCGAGCCACATAATCAAGAACTTCCCCTACCACCATTCTAAAATAAACGAGCATGATTAATGAATAAATTATCTATAACACATAATAAGCTTACTTATATTGTTATTAGACCGTTACAATAAATACTGGATAAGGTTACATTCTTAACCTAACATGATCAAAACACGATGAAATAAAATATTTTGATACAACATAAAGTAAAATGATATTAGTTGCTTCTAGTTGTGATCTCCCTAGCTAGAATAACATTTTGGCATATACAAACGTCAGAATAAAATTCAAAACATTTTATATGCAAATTAATTTCAAAAGATAATTAAGATTTCGATCCAAAAATATCACATGTGCAGGAACCATCATTTATAAGTAAAAATCCAAACCCAACCCCATGGATAATGGAACCTAATATTAGTATTATATAAAAAACATAGGTGTGATATAGGATTTCCAAATATACATGAGATGCATCAATAATAATAAAAGACAAAAAAAATCATGTGTTCAACGTTACCCTGAATCGATACCGTGTACTCTGACAAAACAAAGCGTAATAATATTTTAGAATAAAATTAAGTAATAATGACAAAAAACAAAATTGGAGTGAATAAAGAAAAATAACAATGCCCGAATTTGATGCAAAAATATTTAAAAATAATCAAATTCCAGTTATTGGCCGTCAAGGTTAACCTATAAAATTATTAAATCATCACTCAAAAATCTCAATGTGACATTTGTCACCTACTTACTTCAATTATGACATTTGTCATTTTTTTTTCATTACATATAGATTATGTGACACATTATCTACACATCTTACATTATTTAAACACTTTAGATATTTATTAAACATAATCAATATTATAGTTATTTGACTCATTTTCTCGTAAGGGGTCCATATTGGAGGTCCCTTCATTTATTTAAAATTTCTAAAATTAAATATTGATTACATAGAATAATAAGTAGAATTTTGATTACCGGGTCAGCGATTAATTTTCATACGGGTCAGTACATCATTCATAATTCTCAAACTTTTTGATTAGTAACATCACATAGTAACACTCAAATTATGTAACACTCACAATAATGCATTACTTGTGGAAATAAAGGTATGTTGTTTAATTCAATAAATCGTGACTATTGGACCATAATGTTACTTATTTATATTATTGTTGGAACATATTGTGAATTGGTTCTGTTTATGTCTCTATTATGCTTAATGTTACTGTCTTTTGTTTTAAATGTTATTGTTTTTACTTTTTTATTTGATGTTACTATTTTTAATTTTAAAAGTTACTATTTTTCACTTACAAATTAGGTCAAGGTTTGGTAAAATCGACTTTTATTCGATTTCGTTTGTGAGGAAAATAAGTAATTAAGAGTATTTTGCACAATCCAACATAATTTTCGAAGTGCACTTGAAGCCCAACAAATTCTAAAAATATGGACAGACATCCAAATTTTTCATTATTT
>CM042186.1:9365436-9390848 GCA_023539305.1 Ilex asprella
TTCTCAATATGTTCTGAACAGAGACGGAGTCACATATGGTTTGTTGGGGCACTTGCTCCCCCTAATTTTGACCTAACATTATATATGCCCCACAAATTTGTTTAATTAACACATTTTCCCTCTCTAATTGTTTGAAAATTTTTGTACAGTGATATTATTTTGCTTAATTTTCTGTGACTTAAGGACATACTGAGCCCCTAAAACAAGTGTTTTATTTTCAAATTGTGTAAAACATATGTCAAATGTTATGACATATGTTTATGTAATACTTCCCTTCGATCAAAGTTGAAGGAAATGTATGATTAGAATTAGTTTTCACAAAATGAATGAAGATTTGTGATGGACTTGATAATTGTGTACCTAAAAAACGAGTGACAGAGAAAATATAACTTCTTTTTTTTAGCAAAGATAGAGAAAATATAACTTTTTTTTTGAACAAAGACAGAGAAAATATAACTTAGAATTAATCTATTATAGATAGACTTTGAAATTTAAAAGATCGTGGTATTCCATCAAAAACAGTTAGTTTATGTGATTTTTGCACCGAATTCATTTAGAATAGATAGAAATTGATTTTTACTGTTTCATACATTAGTTGAGTCTTAAATCTTAATATATTATGTTATGCTTAAATTTAATTTAATTTTCGGCCGATGTATTTTCTAGTCAAATTTTGCGCATCCGAACGTCGTATTCTAGCTCTGCCATTGGTTCTGAAATTATTTTATTACAACATGCAAGGGTATATTATTTTCACATGAATTTAATATGTTGCAATTAATGTCATTTCTTCTGAAATAGGAAGTAGAGTGTCTATAGCCGTGTGGTTCCAGGCTAGCTTATATCCGTTTATGCTACTTGGACCCATTTTAATGTTATAATTTATAAACTTTTTTTTTTTGGAAAAAAAATTGGGTATGTAATTATTATCAGAGAATATTAAACTGAATAGCTAAATGTGCGTGCCTAAATGTCACAATTTGGCCAGTAAAACTGTTTTAGCCTGGATGAAGAAGAACATAAATCTAGAACACCATTATCGACCTCCTCCAAGAGAAACTGTCAACTTATTAATGGACTGTGCTTCTTGTTTACTTGAGGAAGAAGAAGGTGTGCTGGAAAGGCATTTTCTTGCTACAAAAGCAGGTTGTTTAGGGTTATGAAGAGTTGCAGTTTCACTGCTAAGCATTAACTCTACATTTGTCATTGTGGGACGATCACTAGGATCTTCTTGCACACACAAGAGCCCAACATTTATGCACTTCAAAACTTCATTTCTACTGCATGATTCTAGCAGTGTCTGATCCATCAAGTCCATTGCCCTCTCTTCTAACCACAATCTCTAAGCATAGCCTAGAAGATTCAGGGCTTCTTTAGAACTATAAAATCGTGTGTTCCTTTTCCCACTGATAATCTCGAGGACAACAACTCCAAACTGAAGACATCTGATTTAACTGAGAACAACTCATCTAATGCATACTTTGAGACATATAGCCATAGGTTCCAATGACTTTGTTGTATTTGCTTCTGTTTCTTTACCTCCAACTATTCTTGCCAAGCCAAAGTCAAAAATTTTGGGATTCATCTCCTCATCTAACAAAAAGTTATTTGTTTTCAAATCTCTATGAACAATCCTCAACCTAGAATCTTGGTGAAGATAAAGAAGCCCTCGAGCGATTCCCAAAATGATGTTGAAGCGTTTCTCCCAGTCCAGTAACATGCCGAGTGTTTGGTCAAATATGAAGGCATCTAAGCTTCTGTTTCGCATATATTCGTAGAGTAGAATCTTTTCCTCTGCCTTGATTCAATAGCCCAATTGTCTGACTAAAGTTATGTGTTGAAGTTTGGCAATCAGTACAACCTCATTCTTAAATAGATTGACAACCTCTTTACAGCTCCTTCTTGTCCTCCAGGAAGCATGCCCTTGTAAACAGGCCCAAATCCTCCTTGTCCAAGTTTATTTTCATTTGAGAAGTTATTTGTAGCTGCTAGTATGATTTCCATATCAAAAAAAGGTAAATCAATGGCTTCCTTTCCATCATCTTTAAACTGGCTTGTACCTATCAAGTATTTGACTCGTCGTTCACTATCATGTAGGTGCGCTAAAGGATTCCCACGCATGCTTTCTCTGGTTTCTTTTCTTTTGGCTACCCTTTTCGTCGATAAACAACATAGCTAAAGCTGCATAATAGGAGGACCAAGAAAATCAGAGTTGCAGCTATAATCACGGCTTTCAGAGGGACTGTCTCGCTATTCGGAGGCACTTTTGATTGGTTATTAGGGTTTTCGAGGCCTGAAACGAAGTGTTAGCATGACACAGTCTATTTATAAACTCAATCCACCATATTGCTGTCTGATTTAACGGTTAATTCTAATATTGCATATTTGAGAAGTACATGTAAAATTGAAAGTTTAGTTCATCCTTCCAACACGTTTCTTTAAAATGGACGGTAATCTTCTGATGAAAAAATGGAAGGTAATCTTCTAATGAAAAAAAGATTACTCGGGGTGTGCTAATTTCTCAAAGCTTGTACAGTTTAACAAGGATTAACATTTAAAACACTAATGTCTGGTATGCAAAATCAGGTTACATTTGTATGTAGATGAGAAATCAATATCAGAATTCATATCAATATAAGTAACAAATAAAGTTTTTCTATGAAGGAACCTCCCCAAAGAGGAAAAATTCGTGTGGATTAACCACACATACTTCAAAAGAAAAACAAACACTACAACAAAAAACGTTTTTTGCGACGATTTTTTTCGTCGCAAAATTCAAAAAAATCGTCGCAAATTATTTATAGCGACGTTTTTATTTCGTCGCGTGTTAGTCGCAATAGGCTCGTCGCAGATTATATTTAGCGACGCAGATTTATTTTCATTGCCAAAAAAAGTTTTTGCGACGAAAATAAAAATGTCGCAGAAAAGTTCAAAAAACGTAGCTAAAATATTTTCCACCAGCGTAAAATATTAAAAAAAATAATTTAATTAACTATTTGCGACGAAAATAAATCGTCGCTAAAGATTTTTACATTAATAAAAATATTTAAAAAATAATTTAATTAATTATTTGCGACGAAAAAAAATCGTCGCTATTAAATTTTTACATAAATAAAAGAATAAAAAAAATAATTTAAGTAATTTTTGGGGACGAAATAAAATCGTCGCAAATATTTTTTTACATAAATAAAAATATAAACATAATTAATTAATTATTTGCGACGTAATAAAATCGTCGCCCATAAAATTTTAAATAAAGCAAAATAATAAAAAATTAATATTTAATTAATATTTGCGACGTTATAAAAGTGTCGAAAATAATTTTTTATTAAATAAAAATGTAAAAATGAATTGCTGAATTATTTATATGCGACGCAAAAAAAAATCATCGGGAAAAGAAATTTTCCTACAATATTTCGCGACGATTTTAATTTCGTCGCCAAAAGTTCATTTTTTTTAATATAATTTCTACAAATTGATATTCCAATATTATTTTTCACCTATACACCATTAATATCTGTATTCAATAAAAAAATTAACACAATTAATACATTTCACATCTTTTGCATTCAACATACATTTCTTCTTTTTTTTTTTGGAAAAAGAAAAATTTTATTGATATAAACCAAAATTACAAGAATCAAAGTCTTCAAAGCTTTAACAAAACAGAAAAGCCACAGTTGGCTTTAATCCTTCAAAAATAAAATTTCAACAAAATTCTTCTTCATATGTCAAAATTGCCCTGCAACATATGCAACAATCTGCATCGGTCACCAATTCAGAGCTCCAATCATCTCCCAGCACAGCAGTACGACATCACCATAGCTCTGCATTTTGATGCAAATGGACAGTGGGAGGAGAATAACCAATAGAAGATAATGTTCAAGCATTGCAGTCTGAATAACCACCTATGCAGTGCAAATGCAACAAGAGTTATCATAAATCAAGAGCAACCTCTATACTACAGAAGACAACAAAAACAGGGTTTATATGCTTGCTGCTGTGACTGAACAAATAGGGACATTTTGACACATACAAGAGTGGGCAAGGCTGGATATCACCCAATGTTTTTCACAATCTAAGACCCATAGAGAGGATTGTTTAGGCTGCCTTTAGATGAAGTTCAGCTGAATTCCTCACAATATCAACACTGAACAGAGATGTAAATGCATGAAGGAGATTGCATTATAAAGTTAACTGCCCAATGTATGTGGGGATTGCAAAAATTGCCAAATGTATTCCTATGGACATTGCCAGCCTCAGGAATTAACATAAGCCATTTAATACAAACCAAACAACTGAGTTTGTGGTGTACATATCAATTCAAATTAAATCAACATATACCAACCATAAAAAACGTAATTCATATAATCAAATAAGAAAACACCAAATTAGAACGAATAGAAATAAAAACATAAATGAACATCGACTACCTCACCCCCCCAATATCAGAGCAGGAACTTAAAATGGTCTGGTCACTGTGAAGCCATGCAGCAGCGCTAACTGAACCGGGAGAATTATCAACTTCTCTTGGAGGTGCATCTGGTCGATTTAAATCAAATACACAAAGTATTTTCTCAACACCACCAGTGAGTAGAAGGTGTGTATCCTGTACAATGATACACACAACCAATTTAAAATAACTTAAAATCAATTTAAAACAACCAATTTTAAAATAACTTAATATCTAGAGAATCATAACAGAAAAAACTACTGCAACTGCTGAACCAGTTGAGAAAAAGAAACAGATGCACTGCATACATCAGCTCAACTGAAAACGCTTCAGCTTCTAGAATAGCTCAGCAACAGCTCATACAGCAAACCCTCCAGCTATATCAGCTTAACTCAGGAAGCAACCCTCAGCTCTGCCCAAACAGCATAGACAGCAGCAATCTCATCTACACTGTCAGCACAAAGTGACAGCCACCATCCAGCATCAGCACATATCAGAGCAACAGCTTCACAGCATCAGTCTACGGCTCCAGCACAGCTCAGCACAACTGGACCAGCTACCTGATGCAGACAACAACAAACAGCTGGTCTTCACTCCCCCAACTCATCCCCTACTCCTCAATCTCCATAGCACCAATCCTTAACGAACTCCTTGCCTGTTAGCACATCAGACCTTAACAGTCCCACAACATTAATTTCAACCAAGAGCTCAGGAGTAAGCCATTCTGAAACTTCATCTAAATGTCATCCATCAACCCTCCTCAACTCATTAACCTTAGGAAAAACCAAAGGTACTCCTTCAACCCTTAGAATTAAAGGGCCAGACTCCAACCAGGGATCACACCAAAAGTCTACACTTAGACCATCTCCCAGTATCACTATAGAATTCTGCACCACAAACTCAAACCAAGGCCTCAACACTTTAAAACTCTGACCAGGCCCAGTTCCCACACATCTCAACATATGCTTACCCTTCAAATACTTTTCTCTAAACACCTTAGCCCACAGAGACTGACCAGTAACAGACCTTCATCAACTCAATGAACTTCATCACATTCAGAACAGACCTTTTATCACCTCTAAGAAATACCAAAGTATCATCTGCAAATAGTAGATGACTAACCAAATTAGTCCCTCTGCCAATACAACTTAATTTAAATGCTTGAGGGTTAAATGCTTGGTTGAAACCTTTTTATTATACAACTTAATTTAAAGACCTAGACAGCTGTAACACATGAAGAATAAAACATAAAAAAAATGACGTAGTCTTATACTAATAGTTGTTATTCAACACATTGACCAACCTAGATGGGATTATGCACCTTGGAAATAAGGAGGCTTTGGCAGATGGTACAAACACAATAACTGCAAGCAATCAGTAAAAGTGCACTTCAGAACTGTGTTCTAATTCCAGTGAAAAGGTGTGCAAAAGAATCAAGCCAATTCAAGGGATGATCACATTAAACAACATACACAGAGACTCAATAGTAAAATATTGATTTGTACGCTTTAGAAGAAATTAAATAACAAACATATTCAAATGATGCAATTAGAACTAGATAAATAATACACCCACATTCTCGAGCAACAACGAAGAGGAACAAAACATGCAAGAGTCAAATAACTCCAAAAAAATAATTCATGTAACCTCTAAATTTAAATTATTCTGGACAAGATCAATAGTACTTTGTAGGATCTCCCCTCCCTGCACAAAAATAACATGTAAGTTGATATTATTGTGCTCAGGCAAAATCTGCCCTCTTGAGAGTTTTTTTTATTGTAATTCTACCATAAGAACATATTTCTTACTTGTAGTGTTATAAGCTCTGCAAGTGGCTTTGCATAGAATCTGGAATTGGAAAACCCCAGGCATCCATACATGCTGCAGGCCACAGATAGGTAGAGGGTTAAAGGGGGAGGAAAACAAAACCATGAAGAACCAAAGATAACTATAGTGAAAGGAACAAAAAACAGCATGAGCAATAAACACACCTATTTGCAGTGAGCTTCAGCGCTTGCTGTTGTATGTCAAGCTGCTGGACCTTCAGACGAGATGCAGTTTTTAACCATGACATCACCATTCTCGTTCTTTCAACCAAATTTTTCAGTAACTACAAAAAAATGTCAATCTATAGAGGTAGAAAACAAAATGTAATAATAGTCTCGGAAGGTAAAGCAAATTGCAATGACTTACCTGTAGAGTTTTCCCCCATAGATTACCACTTATGTTAGTCAACTGACATGTGAGGGGAAGAACACTCAAATGGAACATGAGTTCCATTGATAACCATGCATCTGTCTCACCATATTCTATCTGCACACAATAGATACACCACAAACAATCATAGGTGGCAAGTTGACCAGGTGACCATTCCATACGGACAAAAAGTTCAAATTATTCAGCTAAGATGATATAGTGTGCTATTATTGGCTCATCTGGGAATTAGATACAAACTTGAGTTTCTTATGTTGTCACAGGAGCTCAAGGCTAACTTGGTCAGAGTGATGCAAGCACAAGGAGACCACCACAGTTCACACAATGATGACACACTATTAGATAAAACAGGGATACCTTGAAAATCAGCTAAATGTTATAAAAAAGGATTATTACCAAATACGTTGACATCTAAAAAACTAAGCAGCACAATATAATTTGACAAAGGGCATGATTTACAAATGAAACCTGCCTACTTTCAAAACTAATGACATTTGATCCCGCCTTTGAATTTCTATCTGCTGCCTCTTTGGTAAATCCAATTGGAAATATGGTTCAACATCACAAAAGCGGGCAAATCATCAAATGCACTATGCTTCATTTGCATACTTGTACAATCCATAATGGATATTTCTTTTGTGGTGAGGTAATTTGTAAGACCAAATCGTTAGATTTAATGATAAAATAATCAATCTATCAAACCTAGAGAACAATAACAGTAATATTTATGGGCAGCATCAATAAAATGAAAACTATGGGAAACAGACGTCAACATGAGCAGGAAACATATAACAAACCTTTAGGGTACTCAGGTTGTTTAACTTGCGCATATTTACAAGGTTCCCATGCTCATCCATTTCCCTCCCCAGTGCATCCAAAAGAAGAACAGGGGTCTTGGCAGGTTTCGGCTGGACAGGAACCTCTGCTGGCATCAGGCCAGCAAACATGTTCATTAGGGAAGCAAAATCAGACAAATTCCAATTATTTCCTAAGCTTTCAGATCTACTAGTTAATGGATGTTGGGAGTTGGAGGAGATAGAGCAGCTACTAGATTCCTCAGTAAAACAAGAGATCTACTCTGCTACTCCAGTATTGTCTAACAAAGAGGATAGACTAATATGGCAGCACACAGCTTTAGGGAACTGTTCAGCTAGACTTTTATTGCAACTGGAGATTATTAATTTCAAAGGCAGCAAGCTTAGGATAATTTTATTTAATTACTAATTTTACTAAGCATGCATTTTTGCTTTCTTTTTTATTATTACATCATGTAACTAGATTGCATTTTTGCTAGGTATGCATCTCCAAATAATCCAAGTAAACAAACCCAACACGAGTTGTGAACATCCTGTTGGCACCACTATTTAATAGTCAGCTATCAATATATTATATTCATATCATAATGCTACCTTAAATGCAAATTTGATCTGCAGTTTTCTGGAATGCAGTTAAACAATAAGTAGAGATATTAGACAAGATATAAACCTTAGCTGTAACTTCCTTTTGTGAATGAGCATCACTTTGTCCATTCGAGTTCGCAACACTGACAATTTTCTCTAGGGCAGGCCCAACCTCTTCCTCTTCAGTTACTATGTCGATAGGAGTTTTGCCATCTGTAGTAGGAGTTTGTATCAGCAATTCATCATTGACAACAGTGCTGTCAATTTCATTCTCCCCTACTTCAGCTTCAAGTGCCTTACCTTGTGGCCCATACTCATTCTCAATCTACAAAACAAATTACCCAGCACCTTCATTGTGAAAACTGAAATTTAGTTCTAGCAATAATGAATGGATATCGTCAACAAGTTTCTATTTTCTATTTAGACTAGAGTAACTGCTACATTGGTGAATTTATTTTAATGTATGGCTCAACAACCAGATTTGACATAAGTGCACATGTATAGTTTGAGGAAAAAAAAAAACAAAAGGAGCGCCAGTCATACTTTCAACTATTTTATTAAAGAGGCCACCTTGGAACAGGATCAATGTAAAGTCCAACAATAAATGCAACCTAAAGTGGGGAAGTAAATTAACATGTACCCTGCTATGTGTCAATGAGGAATATAAAGAAAATATCCATAACAAAACCTTATGCTCTGCATGGTCTGTGATAAACTGTATAGTTATCTAGGATAGCAGTCCATTAAAATACTAATAACCCTTCAAGATCCTAGAGTTCATTCAGAATATGAAAACCCATCCAGACTATTTTTATTTCTCCATAAGACCATGTATATGAACAACATGAAGTAAGCTCTCAATTAACAGAATTATAAATCCACAACAGCCCAAATCAAGAACAATTTACGAGGCCAATTAGCACAATAGCATTAGTGAATCATAGTCGCTGAGGATGACTAAAAGTAATCTATAACAGGACTGGACTAGCCACATTGCAGATACATTTTCTTATACTTGAATCTCTGAGAAGAAAAGAGGGGAAAAGACACAAGTAAATACACATCTCAAACGGGTTTTCAACATAATAAAAAACTGTTGACAGGCTCAATGCAAAATTTAGTGGTCTCGTCACCTCATTGACTTAGCATGCACGAGTATTAATATACCTTAAATGGATAGTTGACTTTAAGGATGTAATTCTCCCCAAGAGGTATGTCAAATTGCTCAAATGCATAATTTCTCTGCGGAAACATTCACCGAAGAGAATGAATGAGTAATAAACAGTAGCAAAAAAAAGCAAGGAAAACTTGAGCAGTAAAAAGTTGACAAAAATTGCACTTTTGGACACACGAAGTTGAATGATGTCCAAACCTTGACAGAAGCCATGCTGAAACTTGAAACATTACGTTGCAGTAACTGTTTTGTTATTTCAGTCTTTAATTCTGATGCCATCTCCTGAAAAAAGAAAACAATGAAATGCCCCCAACAGAAGGAAAACATAAAGCAAGCATACAAGCACACCTAACTTCATATTACATATTACAAAAAAGCTACAAAGAAAAAATGAGACAAGTTACATGCAGCTTAGTACGAAAAGTTGTAGGTGAAATTCGAGATTCTCCGGCGTCTTTCTCAAGTTTTACAATTGTGTCGTTCTCAAACAGAGAACCAATGGGTATTGCATAGACGCATCTCTGTATGTTCTTTGCGCCTAAGTGTCAATACGGCGCCGATGTCTTTCGGCCTCTTAGTGCTAGTTATAAATTGTGCTCTGAAGAGCTCCGTCATTTGCTTCCAGGACCTGATGCTCTCAGGGGCCAAACTTTCATACCACTTCATAGCCGTGTCTCCCAGACTCATGGGAAAAACTCGGCACAACACTCTATGATCGGTGTCATAAATCGACATTAGTTGCTTATAATGTCGAATGTGGCTCTCCGGGTCGGTTCTTCCGTCGTACTCCTTGAATTGGGGGACCGCGAATTTCTTTGGCATTTCAGTCTCTCTAATAGACTTCACAAAAGGGGAGGAGATTTTCTCTTCATTATCCCCCCTAGGCTGCGGCTTCCGGTGCCCGTCATCAGGGTGCGTCTGGGAGTCCCTTGCCTTTCTCGGTCCTCTGGCGGTAGATTCCGCCTGAGACTCCGTCGTCTTGGCATTCCGAAGAATCTCACGGCAGAGGTCCCATCGAGAGAGGCCTGTTCTGCAGTGACCTGCCCTGGACCTTCCAGCGGAGGCGTGTTTTCCCTAGCTACACGAATTTTGTCTATCAGCTGAGCGTCCATGTTGGTTCCTCTCGGGGGCTTCCGGCCCCGCTCTCCTAGACTCCCTTTGGCCAGGACTTCGGCCCTCCGTCTCTCGGGTACGCCAGCTTGCATTCGCTGACTGCTCGAACTCTTCGAGCCTACGTCTCACCTTGGTGTTGTCTTTCTTGAGCTCTTTGATGCGCTTCTCCATACGCCTCTCCATCATTTCCACGATGTCACGAGATGAGGGGCCTTGCCCCCTAGACCCTGATCCATATGGAACGTTCGTTGTGAGGAACGCTCAACCCCTGCTGACCGATCCACTGGGCCAACCTCTATGACCACTGGGAGACGGGTAGCCTCCATGTTCCTCATGTGTAAACCCCCTACCCCATTACCTTGGGATCGTGTGTTCACCATGACGCAGCCGCTACAAAGAAAAGGTTTTGTGTTCCCACAGACGGTGCTAAATTGCACGGGATAATTCTTGCAATCGATTTGAGGCAGCGATCGAGTGGCTAGTGAAACCTAAAACAATCACAAGGTTAGGAAAAGGGGCCAGGCGTCCGCCCGACTTATCCCTTCCGAAGCTTAAGTCTATAAGAGTAGGAGGATCAAGCTCAATTCTATATGTTTTCTGGTTTGATTTGTGTACCTTTGTTCATTTTTCTAAAGTGTATTTATACCTGGACTTGAAATGATTACTCTGACACAGAGGTCATCTCAGCATTTAATGCCCTTCAGGCTCACCCATGCATAATGATTGATTTTTACCTGGATTCCCGTGTCATTAATGCTCGGTGGATGAGACCAGCCCTCGAGGCCATGCCGAGAATCCCCTGTAAGCTCCGAGTACTTGAGTACCTATGAACGGCGTTTGGCACCTACTCTATAGCACTCAGCGTCTAGAGGGCTATCACCCCTAGTTCTGTGCTCGACATCCTAGTCATTAATGCACCCACCCATGGTTGTCAATTTATGTCTTCGAGGGTGCAGAAGTTCAATAAATGCCCTGTCAGAGTCACTCACATCTCTATAAATGCTGGGTCAAGTCGTATTAATTGCTTGTCAGAGGTTGTACTCGGCTTTACAAAAATATCTCTTCTCGGCTTCAATACTCGAATTTTCATCATCCACACCTGTACACCTGTCACTTTGGGGGCTGCTAAGTCGCCTCGAGTCCCTTCAGTAAATATATTCATAAAGAAAAGAAATATACAAGAACATTACAAAGGAGATGCACACTTGATAGAGTACATCCACCCATTACAAGAGAAAAAACCAAAGGATCAACAACAATCCCAATCCAAAAGTCTAAAACTCTAAAGGAAGTGCCAGCAATGGGCTGGTACTTACAATAGAGTCAAGACTCACATAGTAAACAAAGAAAGCATAAGAGAGAGCACAAAGGCTGAAATGACACAGGGACTCCCCTCCCCCCCGCCCGCTCAAAAAAAAGAGAGATGCAGAGAAGGTAGCAAAACTCACTGGCAAAGTGTGCCCACACAGATAGTAGAAAGCCAACTCTAAAAACCCGAAGGAAAATCAACAACATCAACCAGCAATCGAGAAATCTCCACCACCAGCAAGCCTGTGAACCAGCCAGTGTTCAGCAGAAAACACATCAAGAATCCCAAACCGAGGAGCCAAGCAGTATCAGAGCTGCCAAGCTTGAAGGAGTGACAAGTTATGGGGGGAGCTCTTGAATTTGGAAGTTACTAGCCTATCTCTGATGATTTGCATGATACACTTCCCAAGACTTCTCCTCTCAGTAAACTGGTTTATATGGAGCCTTTTATTCCTTTCCTTCCATATAATATACGAAGTAGTTGCCAAGCTCAGCTTCTTTAACACCTTGACTAGTGATTTACCTTTCCAACATTGATTACCATAAGCTATATGATTTTGCCAAGAGTTCGGAACGCCTTGTTCACCACACAGTTGCATCACAGAGGACCAAATAGCCTTTGAAAATTGACATCTAAAAAATAGGTGGGAATGAGACTCTATGTCATGCATACAAAGGATACATGTCATATCCACATCTGGTGCAAATTTTTGCATTCTATCTTTAGTGCTAAGCCTCTCCTTGATGGCTAGCCATAGAATAAAGCTCATCCTGGGAATGTAATGACCATACCACAGCAAATGGTGCCAAGAGACCTCCTGCCCAGGGAACCTTAGAAAATTCCAAGCAGAGACAGAGGAAAAATGCCCATTGGTTGCAATAGTCCACTCCACTTGGTCTGCCTTATCTGATAGAGGAATATATGCAGGCATATGATTAGAAATCTCCAAGCGATCAGGTGTACCTATGTGAGGCCATGACCACCTATTGTTACTCACAATTGCTGCCACTTTAGCATCCTTAGGTAACCGAGACTGACCAATAATACCATCATTCCATTTAAGAAGAAGAGGACCATGAGGGTGCCCATTGTCCAACCAAAGGCTAGTACTCTCTCCATTCCCAATCACATGCTGCATTAGAGATCTAATTAATGGTCTCAATATCAAGAGATTCAGCCAATTCTAGGAGCAAGAATGAGGGGGTCTGACCTCCCAAATGTTTTTGCCTCTTAAGTGGTAAGAATGGATCCACTTCGCCCAGAGGCTTTCTTTGTCAGTGAATAAGATCCACAAATATCTCATCATCACTGCACAATTCATCTCTTTAAGTCTTCTAATCCCTAATCCCCCTTCTTTCTTGGGTCTGCAAATGTCTTCCCAAGCCACTTTGGCTCCAGTGTGCTTGAGATCAGTCCCCTTCCAAAGGAATGATCTAAGTATTCTTTTCAATTTATCAATAACTTGCTGAGGGATAAAAATATGGGCTAACCAAAAATTATGGGTGCTATTGAGCATAGAAGTAATCAGTTGAAGCCTACCAGCAAAGGATAGAAACCTGTTGGTCCAACACTTCACCCTTGACACCATTTTTTCCATCAAAGCATCACAATATTGCCTCTTGAATCTAGTGGACATTAGGGGGATCCCCAAATATCGCACAGGAAGCTCACCCATTTGGAATCCAAGAATATTAGTAATCTGAGCTTTTGCCTCGTTAGCCATCCCAGACAAGAAAACATTGCTTTTGGCGGGGTTAGCTCTAAGCCCAGACAGGGCTTGAAACTGATCCATCGCAGCTTTCAAAACTCTTATAGACTGAACATCCCCATGACTCAAAAGTAAGACATCATCGGCAAACAGAAGGTGAGTGAGAGCCATCTTTGAACACCTCCAATGGAACCCGAAAGGGGGTTAGAAGTAATTTGCTGTAGTATAACAGCATTAAAAACTTCTATGGCCAGAACAAAGAGGTAAGGTGAGAGGGGATCACCTTGTTTAAGGCCCCTAGAGCTTGGAAAGAATCCATCCAGCTCCCCATTAATATTGACAGAGAATCGAGGAGAAGTTATGCATTCCTTAATCCACTTTCGCACTGTTTCTGGGAATTGGAAAGCATCCGGGGCATCCAAAAGAAAGTTCCAATCCAAAGTGTCATAAGCTTTCATAATGTCCAATTTAATAGCACATCGGGGGGATCCACTATTTCTGTGGTAGTCTCTTAAGAGTTCCCTGAGTAAGCATAATATTTTCACAAATTTTCCTTCCTTGAACAAAGGCCGTTTGGTTAAAGCTAACAATACTTTGAAGCACACCCTTCACTCTGTTTGCCAAGATTTTAGAGATGACCTTGTATAACAAGTTACAACATGATATGGGTCTGAAATCCCCCATAGAATTAGGATTTGGACTTTTAGGGGCAAGGGCAATCACAGTGGAATTGAATTCCTTAAGTAATTTCCCTGATATGAAGAATTCTTTCACAACAACAATCATGTCTCTACCAATCATAGGCCATGCCTTTTTGAAGAAGTATGCAGTAAATCCATCAGGACCAGGAGCCTTTAGATTATTAAAGGATAACAATACCTCTTTGATTTCCTTATCATCAATATCCCTGATCATATGATTTGGTTGCTGCTCAGAGACCTTCTTCAGAGACAAAGACCTTAATAAGGCTTTCCTCTCTAAAGGAGGAGTGAGGATGCTGGTAGTACCTAAAAGTCTCTGGAAATAATCAATAGCTTCTCCATTAATTGCTTCCTCACCTTCCATCACGCTTTCATCAGCAACTTCAAGCTTTAAAATCTTCTTCTTGTTCCTTCTGTAGTTCATAGTTTTAAAGAAAAAGGCAGTATTTTTATCCCCCCCACTCAACCATAAAATTATGGATTTATGTTTATATAGGATTTCCTCATTCCTAGTAGCCTCCAAGTAATCCTTGAGTAAGAGTTTCTCCTCATGTCTGGGTGCTGAGTCTGAAGGATTAAGGTCAAGTCTCCTTTGGCAGCTATCAAGCAAGGCTTTCTATCTCTAACTAAAGAAGAAAGCTCGCCTATTTCCCTGCTCTTAGCTTTAAACACCACTCTAAGTTTTTTAAGTTTAAAGCAAACTTTGAACTGGTTTGATACTTGGATAGGTTCCTGCCATACCTAGGTAACAGTTTGCAAAAAATCTTCTCTTTCTGCCCAAAAATTGAAGAACTTAAAAGGACACTTTTTTCTATTCCCCTCCTCTCCAATCTTCACCAATGCAGGACTATGATCTGAGACCCCTAGGGTTAAAAACTTAGCTTCAGCTCTGTCAAATTTTTGGATCCAAGCCTCATTAATAAGTGCTCTATCAAGTTTCCTAGAAGCACAAGCACCATCATCTCTTCTATTGCTCCAAGTGAAGAAAGCCCTGAGTATCTCAAATCAACAAGTTCAGCTTCTTGAACACAATCATCAAAATCTCCCATAGCTTGCACCCATCTGTTAAGCCCATCTTGATTCTCGTTGCAGCTTCTTATAGCATTAAAATCCCCAATAACTAACCAAGGGTAGGATTTAAAAAGTCCAGCATGGTAAACCAAAATTTTTCACAAGTCCTTCATCTCATTTTCCTCATTTGAGCCATAAACAAAGGATACACAAAATTTAGTTGAAGTGTCCAAATGAACCACATTACAGTGCACCACTTGATCAGTTTCCGAGAGCTTAGTCACCAAGACAGTGTTTGGGTTCCACCCAATCCAAATTCTACCAAAAGTATGACTGTTGTAGTTAGCCAAGAACTCCCATTGTCTAAATATATTATTTCTAACTGTAGAAATATTTACACTTCTCACCTTGGTTTCTACAATCCCCACCAAATCAAGGTGATGTTCAAAAATTAACTTCTTTACTGCTTCCTACTTAGAGGATTTGTTTAGTCCTCTTATATTCCAGCAGGCTAACTTAATCATAATAGATGAGAAAGCATGAGTTTGAAGGTCTCAGAACCTTTACCCTTCCTTTTTCCTGAGGATTTTTTCTTAGCCTTTTCTTCTTATTCTCCCCAGGTTACTTACTTGCCTCCCCCTGATTTAGTTCACAGTTGGTTGCAGCATAGTCTAAATCTACCACCAATTTACCTCCCTTAATTTTCAGCCCTTCAAATCTGTTTGAAGAAGTAGTAGGATGACAGATCCGTAATTTGCACTTCCACAGGTGAAATAGAGATTACCTGACTTTCAACATGGGAATCTTGCTGAACTTGAGGTTGTAGCAGATCTTCTGTTAGAATTTGAGTGATATGTTGCTCTTGATCTTGTGTAGAGGTAGTGGGAATGCCATTAGGAACATTACAAGTTGTAGGTATATCAGGAAAGACAACTTCCACTATGGAGATAATGGTTTTCCCCTTCACACTTCTGGAATCTTCAGGTTTAAGTGGGAAGTTTTTGAGTTTCCAAACGAAAGTCGTAGCCATCTTGGGGCAAGTGGAGTCGGAGTGGCCAAAGACCAAGCAAGAGTGGCAAGTTTTTGGCCTCCATTGGTATTCAACAGCAATTTCAACCTTTTCGAGATTGCCATTGACCTCCATATGAAGGTCGAAAGAATCAATGAGCTGGGAGTTAGCACTAACTTCCACACAAATTCTGGCAAAATTCACTCTACGTTTGGAGGAAGTGAGGGAGTCAGCATGAATAGGACGCCCCACTGCGCTGGATATGTGGCTTAAACCCTTGTCAGTCCAAAATTGTAATGGGACATTAAAAAACTTAATCCTTAGGGGGATAGATGAATGATCCTCTTTGGTAAGAGCAAGCTCTGGATGCCAATTCTTTAAGATCAAGGGTCTTTCATAGAATAACCAAGGCCCAGCTTCAAACACAGAGTTTTTAACCTCTTCGCTTGTGAACTTGGAAAGGTAAAAACCCTTGTCATATGCAAGAACTTCCAGAAGCCCCATCTTGTCCCAATTTCGGTGAGCCATGTAATTAACAGAGGAATAAGGGAGTTTCCTTTCAATGAAATACCCAACCAGACAGTGAAGCCAATCCAGACTACCCTTTTCTCCAACCTCTCTAGGGGGTTGAACAACCACCCTATCCTTATCCTTTCTAGGCTCGTAATACTTGAGTTTCATAATCTAGGATTGAACTGTAGCTCCTTGACCAAATGCTGGTTTCACGATTTGGCTCCAGGTGGGTTTTGGGTTGGGGTTACTTTGGTCATATGGTTTAGGTTGATTGGGTACAAAGGGTTGGTTAAGCCTTGAAGACATAAAGTCATTTAATGTACTCTATTTCAATACACTTGGATCTGGGTTTGGGAAGGGACTAGATGCGATGGAGAGAGAACAAAGGTTTTGGGTTCTCCCTTTAGCACTAGAGGCTTCTTTATTAATGGGAATGGTTGGTTGTTGTAAGCCGTGCAAACCATCAATGGAGCTTTGATGAGAGAGAACTTGGGTTCTACTTTGTAGAGGCAAAGTGGCATTAACAGTAGAGCGTTGTGGACAGCATTGCGATAAAGGAGTTTCCATAGATCCGGTGGTCCCAAGATGACCTGTGTCTGCAGAGGCGTTGTCGGTTATGTGGAGTGGGTCCATGGGATAACGAAGAGGGAAGTAGAGGAAAGGAGAGATTTAGGTAAAATGAGGCAATCGGTGAGCAGAGCAAAGGGAGTAGAGAGAGAACGATGAATAGCGGGGAAGGACGAAAAATTCAACAACAGAAATCAGCTTGGAAGGCTCAAGATTGTAGGAAAGAGGTGGATAGAAGCTAGAGTTTCAAGGGGGTTGAGGATGAAGGTCTTGCATCGCCGCTCTCTCGATGCAAGTAAAAGTTATTATCAATGAAATTTTAAATCATTAGTGGCTAAATTTTAATTGTTGTCAATAAATATTTAAAATTAGTGACGAACTATTAATATATTTTTGCTGCAACATTCAAATTGCCATTAACTATATTCATTGTCATTTCTTCAGTGACAATAATATTTTTTTACCACAAGTTATATATCTTTGGTAATGACAAATAATTATGGCCACTAAAAATAATTTTAATATCATACTTTCAGTAACAATCATTGTTTTTTTGTCACTAAGCATATGTATTCAGTCGTAATATTTTTAGCTGTAATCTAAATCTAGCAGTTAAAAATGGAATTTCTTGTAGCAAAGGGAAAATTGATGAGGGAATAAAGAAAAAAATGGTGTAAAGAGAAAACCAAATGCATAAAAGACTATATAATCTTCCCAATGTAGTGTACATCTATGAGTAAAGATAATCATCTTTTTACTTTTCTTATCGAATACAATTACCAAACTTCATTCCTAACAATGGAGATTGCAAGAGAAGCCATTAAAATAGTAATGGAAACCTTTACCTATTGTAGTAACTACTATAACTCATTCTATATTTCTAAGTCTGATTCACCAAATATTTTTTTAATAAAAGAGAAATGTCCCAACAACACACTCTTTAGACTCATGATTAAACAACCAGCTTTTGAATGCATGCAATCCAGTGTACATCCAATAAGCTGGGCCAAGAGTCGAACTTAAACCTTATTGTAATAACTCAAAGATCTTTCCATCCAACCTATCCTCACAAATTGATTCACATTATACTCTTCATCAATAAGCAATGAACTCTATTGAGCTGGCGTGTATTAAATTTGTCCATCATAGTTTCCCATTTACTAAGGTCCTTTATCATGATTTATACAGAAAGAACAAACAATCAATTTCTTGTGCACTATTAACATTCTAAGATCCTTAAAAAGTGGCATTTATGATACAATGGCAGATGAATGCAGCACAAAATTTTTGTGCATATCAACCTCACATATTCTTCAGAGTGACCTTTCAGAATTTGGATGATATTTTCACTTGAAGGCATGCAACACAAAGACCTTGGTGGGCTTTGGTGCAACGACAAAATAGTTCCATTGTGACTTGGGCATCGTGAGTTTAGGAAATGGAAAAAGTCTCTCTTAGACCCTTTAATTATGAAAATCCCATGATCTGGATGCCATTTGTCTGTCTCTTGATTCTTCCATAAGCACAGTTGGGGATGTAAAATAAAAGAGATACCCCAGTTTTTCAGTGATGTTTTGGAAACTCCCTCACATCAAACAATGGCACATCTATTCATCACCAGATAGGACATAAAAGAAAGGAACACAGGAAGAAGAAACAACACCTTCTTGTGCACAAAATCAAAACTCTCAGATATTTCTTCAACAATGGTGTCCAATTTGGGAGCATTTGAAGGTTTTTGCGGTGAAATGAGAGGGGCTGGTGCAACCTCAACCCAGTTGTGGATGAATCCCATTTCTTTTCCCATGTCTTGGTGTGAGAAAAAACCTTTGTTGGTTTCTTTTCTCCTTGAAAAGGCCTTTGTATGAAAAAGGTTGTTCAAGAGAAAACTTGATTGACCAGTGAATTTTAGAAGAGAGCCAAGGAGAGAGATGGGTAGTTAAAATCTTTGCGGTTGGAGTTTAAATATTTGTAGTTTTAAAGCAAAAAAAGATGGGGAAAATCTTGGGACAAGGTTTATGAGGAAAATTAGTGGTCAAAATCAGTCCACGTGTGTGGCGTTTAAATTATCATAGACTAAGTCTGTTTAGGATATATGAAGCTACTTAAGGCTTCACTTGAGATATATTCAAGGAAGGTTTCTTATTTTTAGTAGGGTAAAATATATACTTTGTCCATAAATTATATTTTTTGTGTCGGGTTGGACTTCAATTTTTAAATTCTATTAATTTGATCTAGGTACTTAATTTTAAATACTTGGTACTTAATTTTTAGATTCTGTTAATTTGGTCTTTAATTTTTAAATTATGTTACTCAATTTAAACTGTCATTTTTTATTAGAAAAGGTAATAAACATTAAATAGTTGAGGGACCAAATTGATACAATTTAAAATATTGAGAATGAAACTGACTCACAAAACATAATTTAAAAATATATATTTTCCTTTTTAGTAACTAGTTCGTGTACACGTGCGTTGCACGTGTACTATTTTGAATATCTAATATATTATGTACTATTATTGCAAGATAATGAAAATATCATTAAACATATGTACCCTAAAACTGAATGTATTTTGCCACAACTTTCATGGATCAGTTTCTCGACTCTTTTGTCATACTTGGCATTGTTAGAAAGGTTTTTTGGATACTTACAATGGTGTGATCTGCAACCAAAACCATGCAAAAGAAACTATATCTATTACTGTCTTGTAAATAATTTAAAAGTTTAAAGTCTATAGACTTTGTATTAATGAATAGACTGCCTACTCTCATGTTGACCATATCAAGTTACAAACGAGCCATAACTGACCTTATGCTTCATCTTAGAACAATGGTATTGTATCATTCTTATAGTGCATCTCATTTGTGAAGGTAGAGTCAAAAATTTGTATATCATGCATTCTAAACAATATGGACTCATTATTTTTATTTTTCAAATTTGAGTTGAAATTTCTCATTATTGAATCTCCATGACTCCAACAAAGTTATAGGTAATCTTCTAATGAAAAAATGGACGGTAATATTCTAATGAAAAAAAGATTACTCGTGGTGTGCTAATTTCTCAAAGCTTGTATAGTTTAACAAGGATTAACATTTAAAACACTAATGTTTGATATGCACAATCAATTTACATTTGTATGTAGATGAGAAATCGATATTGGAATTCATATCTATATCAATAACAAAATAAAGTTTTTCTATGAAGGAACCTCCCCAAAGAGGCAAAATCGCGTGGATTAACCACACATACTTCAAAAAAAAAAAAAAAACAAATAATGATGATTAAAAAGTAAAAACTAAGCATGCTAGAACTCATGGCACAACTTCTCAAATTATAATGCATTGGGCGCTAAAAACATGAAAGCGATTTTATGGGTTCTTTGACTGAATATGAGGTGCCTTCAAATTTTCTATAATTACAACTTGAGATGTACTCTTTTCACGCACTAATGCTATGGTAAAGATATGGAATTAGCTAAAGAAACTTGAAGTATTTAAGGTAAAGCAAATTGAGCCTCCAAAAGAAATTGGTGCATCACCTGGTTAATCTGTTGGAAAATAACAAACAACATGTGATGTCCCATGGCTTTCATTGGCTTCATGTGCAACCTCCAAGATAAATTGGGCAAGTTCCTCACATTTTTCCATTTGAAACAGTAGGGCAAAAAAGAAAAATAACCATCAGTTAGAAAAACATAAAGCACAACTTAGAAGACAACATGCCAACAACTTATAAGTGGGACAAACACTATAGTAAACTCTTATCAGTAAAACAACACACTACCTTAAAAACAATAATGCTACGTTGACCAAATTTTGAGATCAAATTTAGAGCTCAAATGACATGACAATATATTATTTGAAGTTTTTATTGAGACCCAAATGATATGACACTAAATAAAAAAGCCCAACTCCGCTGACATGTCATTTGGGCTCTAATTTGGTCCTAAAATTTGGTCAGTGTAGCATTACTCAATCATCAATATAAAACAAATGTGTTTTCGCAAATGAGCAACAACTGTTGTACAGTGAAAATTATCATGCAAAAAATTTAGCTTCAAACTGTATAACACTTCCATTAGTCTCAAGAAATCAAGGCTAAAGGGAAAAAGAAAAAGAAAAAGAAAAGAAATCCTCCAACAGAAAATGAAAAAGAAAAAATTAAATGTTCACAGACAAGTTGAATAAATCCTTACTTTTTGAGCTATCCTTTATTTTTTTTTTTACCCCAAAAATAATTTATTTATTGATCACAAAAATAGAGGGGAAGACATAAACCTTGCTTTTTACATAACCGAATAATTCAACTCATAAAGGAGTCCAACCAAAGAAGAAGTCTAGCTGAAGGAGGAACAACAATTCCCAAAAAATCCCTGCACAGTCACGTGAACAATGGGAGTTTAAGGCTATTGAAATTGAAACTCCTTAAAATCTAGCTGTAGCTGCCAAAATAAATTCCAGCTGCATAGTGAAGTGAATAGTGGCATCTAGGCAGCAGCAGTCCATGGTCTAAGTCCAGTTGGGCAGTTCTTGAATGAGTTTAAATAGCTTGCTGCCATGTAATCCACTGAATTCCTGTTGTAGAAGAAATCTAATAATGTCTAAATCCTTAGGTTTTTTTTGGCTTTGTCAACTTGAAATTTTTTGATCTTGATCTTGTCATAATTACAGGTTGGACTTTATCAAGTACCACAACCAAATCAAGCAACTCCTCCTCTCTTTTTTTTTCTTATTCTTTAGCTCTACTTTATTGAATATTGAAAGTAGCATTTTAGACGATGCCATAAAAGAATTGAAATCTTCTTCTCAAACTAATGCTGCCTCGTCCTCATCAGAGTAAAAACCCATTGATTGCTCATGAAGAGAAAATCTCTTAACATAGTCATCCTTTGAATAAACCCCTCTTAGCTTCCAGGCCTTTTTAATTTCCTCCCTTGACATGCTTGAAATTATCCTCCCTTGACTTTGAATATTCTTATGGACTGCTGTCACCATTTCTTGAGTAATGGACTTCAACCTAGGACTATACCTCAACCCACTAGACTTCTCCCCAACATCCGATGAGGACTTGCTTGCCCCATCATCCGATGAGGACTCGTCTATCCCATTGTCCGAGACATCTTCAGAAGAAGTAGAAAATCCATTCCCATCCTTCTCATCATTTAAATTAACAATGAGTTTTATTTTCTTGGAAAAACCCTACTACATGTCTAGTGCTTCAGTAATAAGGTTTGAATTTGAAAATTTTAGAGTTTCATTGGGACACTGTTCTACATATCTTTTGCACCATCCATCAAACATTCATTCTAGACATCACCTACCAAACACTCATTCTGGGCACCATCAACCAAACATTCCTTCTGGACACATTATTTACACATCTTACATTGTTCATACACTTTAGATATTTATTAAACATAATCAATACTATAGTTATTTGACTCATTTTCACGTAAGGGATCCATTTTTGAGGTCTCTTTATTTATTAAAAATTTCTAAAGTTAAATATTGATTATATAGAATAATACTTAGAATTTTAATTAACAGGTTAGCAATTAATTTTCATACGGGTCAGTACATCATTCATAATTCTCAAACTTTTCGATTAGTAACATCACATAGTAACACTCAAATTAAGTAACATTCACAATAATGCATTACTTGTGGAAAGAAAGCTATGCTGTATAATTCAATAAATCGTGACTATTGGACCATAATGTTACTGATTTATATTATTGTTGGAACTGATTGTGAATTGGTTCTGTTTATGTCTCTATTATGCTACTGTCTTTGGTTTTAAATGTCATTGTATTTTGGTCACCATTGTGTTTATGTTATTGTTCCGTGTTACTTTTTTATTTGATGTTACTATTTTTAATTTTAAAAGTTACTATTTTTCACTTACAAATTAGGTCAAGGTTTGTTAAAATAGACTTTTATTTGATTTCTTTTGTGAGGAAAATAAGTAATTAGGAGTATTTTGTACAATTGTTACACATGTCCGTAAATCCAACATAATTTTCAAAGTGCACTTGAAGCTCAACAAATTCTAAAAATATGGACAGACATCCAAATTTTTCATTATTTTACCAAACTTTGGATAGTGTACCATACTCACATTTATAGTTTTAACCAACAATATTAATTGAGAATGATTTATTTTTAAATTTTTTTATAGGTATCGTACAAATCCTTGTAAAATTCTAGGACTTTTTACTATATTTTACTAGCATATGAATTGAGTACATTTTAGTTTATGGAAACTTGTGGGTGGTGGGTTCCTTTGCAACTAAAGGGAATCTTGGCGTTAAGTTCCTAGATCACAAATTTTACATTTCAAAACAAATACGACGTGTTATTAAGTAGATCAGATTAATTTCAAAACATCTAACACGATGGATTAAATAAGTTAGATTTTAGTTGAACAATATATGACACAAATCCAAAACGAAACGACTCAATAGAAACATACTAATTGATGTTGTAGGTAACTTTTTTAAGCTCTATGTTTCCAAAACTAACGTTTATAGAAATTGATTTGTATATAAAAACACTATCAATGGCATCGTGCGATGAATAAAATTCACACACATTCCCCTATCTTCTAGTCATCCTTCCCCATTTTTTTTTTTTTGTCTATTATCATACTGTTTGAAAAGTAGATAGAAAATTATGAATAATTAAGTTGATAAGGAATGTTCTTAGGGGTGTCTATGAGCCGGATTATCCACGGGTCAAATTATCCCCACCCCCAAAAAAGGGCCAAAAGACCCGATAGTTGGTCCTCCCAAGTCCGAGCTCAAAATCCTTAAAAAGTGGGCTTAAATTTGCCCCCAAACCCATTACCTGGCCCAAACCCTGGCCTAGTTGCCTGCCTGAAAAAATCTGTTTAAATCTGACACAAGAGCCCACCCGCGAAGTCTAACCCACCCACCCACCCGTCATTTGAAAAAAAATTATACTTTTAAACCTTCAAATTTGAAATTTTAAAGTAAGTCTCCCAATGTCAGAATTTGAAGTTTTAAAAGTTTAAATACTATAAATAATATATTTTTTTTTCATGTATTAAGCATACAAATTTTAAAGGATAGCGTATTGCAAATGATATATAAGTGAGTAGGTGTCAATAAAGTTATGATGTATTCATTTTATTAGATGTAATTCAACCCTTGATCAAAAGTAAAATTATTCTGTATTTTATTTTTATTCATTTTGACTCTACATTTGATTAAAAATTTTAATTTACACAAATATTAAGTTACAAAAATATATTCATCAGTTTTAAATGAAGT
Organism: Ilex asprella; assembly: GCA_023539305.1. Lineage (NCBI taxonomy): Eukaryota > Viridiplantae > Streptophyta > Magnoliopsida > Aquifoliales > Aquifoliaceae > Ilex > Ilex asprella. The sequence goes on from CM042186.1 coordinate 9,389,901, forward strand.
TGTATATAAAAAAGTCCGCAAGCAGGCTTGCTCAGGGGTTGGAATGCGGGTAGACTATCCCGACTCGAAGCTCTACCTGACCTGTTTGATAATTCACATGAGTAAGGGCTTAGGTTTACACTACTCAGGCTCGGGCCAAGCCCAAAAAAATTTCACTAGCGTAGGCTGACTCGGCCCATGGACACTCCTAATTGTTCTGCATGTTTAGGAAACCAAAAACGTCAAACTGAGTTCCGTTGAATTACTTAAAATGTAACATATTCCTCCCCATTTCCTCATTGTCTCTCCTGCTTTGTTAGTGAAAAGTAGTTCTATGCAAATAGAGAGTTCTTTGACCACTGTAATTCAAATATCTTACCCTATTTAAATATATGATGATATTAATGATTATTTGATTAATTTGAGTTAATATTTGGCTATATTTTGCTAAAATGTAACTCTAATTGAATTGTTTGGATTAAATTGTTTTTTTTGGTTTTTAACGGATTTAAATATAGATTATGAAAATAAAATATAAGGGTTTATCTTATTGGATGCGGGATCTCAATCTCAAACTCACTTTGCAATTCAAGCATATCTGGCTAAGCCTGCCACATCATTGCCATTGGATTCTCATGGCTATTAAATCTTGCCCGTTAATGCACACTTGTAGTTCAACTGAACAAGTGAGTTTACTAGAAATACAAAGCCAACTAATTAAAAGACAATTAATCATCAAGTTTATCAATTTTCACAAGGATTGTTCTGCTTATTTAAGAAACCATAAACATCAAACAGAGTAGTTCTACGCAAATAGAGAGTTCTTTGGCCACTAGGACTTAAGCTTATGTATAAGTAGCAGGTCCTCTCCAGGTTTCATCACTCTCCACAAAAGTTTCACATTACTACTCCAAAACAAACCCTAATCCTCTCTCACTTTTCTTAAGAAAACCTTAATTCCTCTCAATT
>CM042186.1:9394944-9410443 GCA_023539305.1 Ilex asprella
AAACATATGTACCCTAAAACTGAATGTATTTTGCCACAACTTTCATGAATCAGTTTCTAGACTCTTTTGTCATACTTGACATTGTTAGAAAGGTTTTTTGGATACTTACACAGGTGTGATCTGCAACCAAAACCATGCAAAAGAAACTATATCTATTACTGTCTTGTAAATGATTTAAAAGTTTAAAGTCCCCATTTCCCTTCCCCTCCCAAAAAAAATAAAAAATAAATAAACATTGTATTAATGAATAGACTGCCTACTCTCATGGAGACCATATCAAGTTACAAACGAGCCATAACTGATCTTATGTTTCATCTTAGAACAATGGTATTGTATTATTCTTATAGTGCATCTCATTTGTGAAGGTAGAGTCGAAAATTTGTATATCATGCATTCTGAAAAGTATGGACTCATTACTTTTAGTTTTCAAATTCGAGTTGAAATGTCTCATTGTTGAATCTCCATGATTCTAACAAAGTTATAGGTAATCTTCTGATGAAAAAATGGACGGTAATCTTCTAATAAAAAAAAGATTACTCGTGGTGTGCTAATTTCTCCAAGCTTCTATAGTATAACAAGGATTATCATTTAAAACACTAATATCTGGTATGCACAATCAGTTTACATTTGAATGTAGATGAGAAATCGATATCGAAATTCATATCAATATAAGTAACAAATAAAATTTTTCTATGAAGGAACCTCCCCAAAGAGGCAAAATCGCGTGGATTAACCACACATACTTCAAAAGAAAAACAAATAATGATGATTAAAAAGTAAAAACTAAGCATGCTAGAACTCATGGCACCACTTCTCAAATTATAATGCATTGGGCATCAAAAACTTGAAAGTGATTTTTTGGGTTCTTTGACTGTATACGAGGTGCCATCAAATTTTCTCTAATTACAACTTGAGATGTACTCTTTTTATGCACTAATGCTATAGTAAAGATGTGGAATTAGCTAAAGACACTTGAACTATTTAAGGTAAAGTAAACTGAGCCTCCAAAAGAAATTGGTGCATCAACTGGTTAATCTGTTGGAAACATACAAACAACATGTCATGTCCCATGACTTTCATTGGCTTCATGTGCAACCTCCAAGATAAATAGGGCAAGTTCCTCACATTTTTCCATTTGAAACATTAAGGAAAAAAAGAAAAATAACCATCAGTAAGAAAAACATAAAGCACAACTGACAACATGCCAACAACTTATAAGTTGGAAAAACACTATAGTAAACTCTTATCAGTAAAACAACACACTACATTAAAATTCATCAGTATACAACAAATGTGTTTTCGCAAACGAGCAACAACTGTTATTCAATAAAAATTATCATGCAAAAAATTTAGATTCAAACTATATAACACTTTCATTAGTCTCAGGAAACCAAGGCTAAAGGGAAAAACAAAAACAAAAAGAAAAGAAATCCTCCAACATAAAATGCAAAAGGAAAAATTAAATGTTCACAGACAAGTTATATAAATCCTTATTTTTTTAGCTATCCTTTATTTTCTTTTTTACCCCCAAAACAATTTATTTATTGATCACGAAAATAGAGGGGAAGACCTAAACATTGCCCCTTTACATAACCGAATAATTCAACTAATAAAGGAGTCCAACCAAAGAAGAAGTCTAGCTGAAGGGGGAACAACAATTCCCAAAAAATCCCAACTGCATAGTCACGTGAACTATGAGAGTTTTAGGCTATTGAAATTGAAATTCTTTAAAATCCAGCTGTAGCTGCCAAAGGAAATTTCAGCTGCACAGTAAAGTGAACAGTGGCATCTGGGTAGCAATAGTCCATGGTCTAAGTCCAGCTGGGCAGTTCTTGAATGGGTTTAAATACCTTGCTTCCATGTAATCCACTTAATTCCTACTGGAGAAGAAATCTAATAATATCTAAATCCATAGGTTTTCTTTGGCTTTGTCAACTTGAAACTTCTTGATGTTGATCTAGTCATAATTACAAGTTGAACTTTATCAAGTGCCACAGTCAAAGCAGACAACTCCTCCTCTTGTTTTTTTCTTCTTTAGCTCTACCTTATTGAATATTGAAAGTAACATTGTAGACAATGCCATAAAAGAATTGAAATCATCTACTCAAACTAATGTTGCCTCATCCTTATCAGAGTAAAAACTCGTTGATTGCTCATGAAAAGAAGACCTCTTAACGAAGTCGTCCTTTGAATAAACTCCTCTTAGCTTCCGGGCCTTTTGAATTTCCTCTCTTGACAAGCTTGGAATTATCCCCCCTTGACTATGAATATTCTTATGGACTGATGTCACCACTTCTTGAGTAATGGACTTCAGCCTAGGAATATACCTCAACCCACTAGACTTCTCCCCAACATCCGAAGAGGACTTATTCTTCCCATCATCTGATGAGGACTCATCTATCCCATCATTCGAGACATCTTCAGAAGAAGTAGAAAATTCATTCTCATCCTTCTCATCATTTAAATTAACAATGAGTTTTATTGTCTTGGAAAAACCGTACTACATGTCTAGTGCTTCAGTAATAAGGTTTGAATTTGAAAATTTTAGAGTTTCATTGGGACACAATTCTACAACATCTTGTGCACCATCCATCAAACATTCATTTTGCACATCATCTACCAAACACTCATTCTGGGCACCATCAACCAAACATTCCTGTTGAACAGTATTTTTCTTCCACGAAAAATCTCCTCTTTCCAAAACTATGGGCTAATTTTCCTTATTTGGAATTTCGGAAAGTGTACACTTACCAAACGAGACCTCATTATTTTCCATATGATCATCCTTTTGAATCCCCGAATTAATGGACTTCTTTCCTCCATTTAGCTGCTTCCAAATACTCTTTCCTTTTTTACTTGCTTGGCTGGAACATGCTGTTTTAAGGATTCTGAATTCCTTTGAACCACTTTCTGATTTGCTTTAGCATTCTGTCCCATATCATTCACTTGCGTATCTTGAGATATGCTCCCCAGCCTTTGATCTTTCATTTCCTTAGTCTTGACCACAATTTCGGACTCCAAAGATCCTGTATCTTTTCCTTCTAAATCAGTTTTCAAATATGTGATCTTCTTCTTCCAGCACTCTGCATCACCATGGCCTTGTTTTCTGCAATTTTTGCAGAATTTTTTGTTACGTTCATACACTATTTTTTGCCATCTAGCGCCCTCGTCTCCCATATCAATCCATATTCTTGAAGGATTCTAAGTTAGTTAACTTCCACATAGACCCTAGCCACACCTGGCTTGGCTAAGGAGAGAGTATCCTGATCATATGCAAGAACCCTACCTATTTGCTCTACTAAGAGCTCTAGGAATGGTTTCTTAAAAAAATTCAAAGGAGGGCCTGACAGTGACACCCACATTGGAACGATGGAGGGCTCTATTCTTGGAAAAAATGCGGAGAACCACTTGAAAATTTTAAATAGATAATCTTCAATCAAGGTTGCATCCTTCAACCAAGTTTTGACATAATCTTCATGTTGTTGGAACCGTATCAATATATGCCTTGGATCAATAACACCAACTCAAACTCTCCATTGAGACTCCATTTTGATCTGATCACTTCCTTGATAACTCCTAGTGAAGTTCTTCCGTAAGAGCATTTACCAATGAGAGACTTTGAGCTATCCTTTCCTTTAGGGGACATTAATTAATTGCCAATCTGTAAAAAATTCGAAGGTAGAAGAGAAACTCAAGATTCATAAAAAAAATTCAAAGAACATTGGAGGCTAATCCAGTCTCCTAAAACAATGAACAAATATCAAATATCACATGTGAGTATGAAGTGTACAAGATAGAGCAGAGAAATCTCACCTAATATGATCTTGAATGTTGGTAGAAGAAGGTCAAGCTGGTAAATGCTAAAATAGTAGTCCCAAAGCAATTAATTAATATAGATCCTTTAAAGAGTTTTACAGCGAATGGTGGCGTGTAGGTTGGGTATGGAAAAAAAAAGGACGATGAAAATGCTGATGATCATACAACATTGGAAGCTTCTCTCATAGCTAGCAAGATGGTGCAACATCTAGGATTGTATGTGCCATGTAATTTTCGGTTCAGGCTCTAGGGGTGTCATGTCGTGTCGTGTTTTGGTTTTGTCGTGTTCGTATCAATATTCATGTCCATAAAATTTAGTTAATTCTAAAACAACTCAAATAATGCTATGGAAAAAAATTATTATATGCCTACTTTCTCCGTTCATGAACAGTTAACTTGCCTAACTTAGACAAAGTTAGACAAGTTTTACTCAATAGGAGGTGTGGACGTTCCATATGCAATCATGCCAATTTTGTATAAATCTTTCAATTTTCTATACCAAATAATGCTTGGTTTATACACCGACTATCCCTAAATTCATATTATTATGTAATTTCACAAACATGTAGTTCTTAGAGGACTAAACTATTTGCAAACAGATTGACCTTGTTTTTCTATAGCTTCAATTATTGTTATCCAACATGCCATATAGGAGTTTCATATAAGCCTAAAATCAAATAGAAAAAAAATATTATGTCTACCACTTGAAAAAAATGCATAAATACAAAGAAACTATGGATAATATATACAATTCAAGCAATGAGGGAACAGTACCTCTTCAAGCTTTTGCACCGCAGGAGTGACCGACAGACACTTTCAATAGATGAAGCACCTTTTCAGCTTTATTCATATATCAGTATGTGAAACAAGTGAGAATTGGAGGGACATGAATGGTTCAACTTTGAATTCATAATTGCTATTAATTGTAGATTGAATACCTTTGTGTTAGCTTGGTAAGGTTAATTGATATATTCATTGCACAATCTGTAGGGTCTAAAAGTTATAAACAAGTTACAACTATTATATGTAAGATACAATTGACTTTCTAAGACTAATCAAGGACAATATTAGTCATAACTCGTGCCTGAAGGCACGATAGAACAAAAAATTTGTGTCCTAAAAAATCAATATCACTATATTAAATAACAAATTTTCTTTCCTTCGTTTATTTGATTAAATAATTCAAAATTAATTTTTACCCATTATTTTCTTAAATATATTGACAAATTTTTCTCAAAATATGTAATTCAATAATTCTTTTTAACAAATCTATACTATCGTGTATGAATAATATCTGAAATAAAAATTATGTTAAATTGTAAATTAATCAAATATTAAATGGTTAAGCAATTGATATAAGTGATTGATGTGATGTTTTTTGGGGAGGGAGAAATGTATAGGGGATAAAATTCAACTTCCTATGTGTTTTATTATATAGATTTGTATAGATATAAGAGAAAATTTCATCTAGATCCCCTACAGTTAGGTTTAAATTCAGTGACACCTTCTTTCGATTTTGAAATTTCACTATCACTCTCTGTTAGTGATTGTTGGGTTACACCGTTAATGACAATGGTTGATTTATAAAAATATCTTCGACTATTTTATAGAGTAAATTTTATCCACACCCCTTATACATAAACCAAACTTAACAACACCTCCTGCAAATACACCTAACTTTAACAACACCATCTCTTGATTCTGAAATTTAATGCACTCTATTTTAGTTTTATTATATTATTAGTCTTTATTTTGATCAATTTAATATTCAATTTATCAAATTAATTTTTTTATTCAATTTGCACTAAATTAACATTTCATCAAATTAAATTAACACAAAATTGATATTTAATTTTATCAACTTAGCATTTAGTTATATTAATTTAATACTTCATTTCATCAAATTAATATTTTTTATTTAATTTAATATTAAGTTATTATTTATTTTTATCAAATCAACATCAAATTGATATTCAATTTTATTAAATTTAACTATTTAATTTATTAAATAGAATATTAAATTCCATTAATTTAAATTTTAACCTTATGAAATTAATGTCATTTCTTTAATTTAACACCAAATGAACATTCAATTTTATTAAAACAAAAATCAATTTTATTCAATTAACATTAAATTTTATCATATTAATACTAAATTAATATTTAATTTTATCAAGTTAAAAATAAATTAATATTTAAATTTATCAAAATAAGATAAAATTTATTCAATGAATATTAAATTTTATCAAATAATTTTAAATTTTACATATAAAGTATGATGTGTGAGGAGTGGTTGGACAATATTGTGGAGGACATATGATAGCAGAAGAATTAGAAATTGATGAGATTTTGACATTGACTTTATCAATTGTAATTTTTATTATAGAAAAATCATTTTTAACTATAAAAATTATTATGATAAAATAAATTATAAAAACTAGATTATCTAATCAAATGAGTGATAATATGATGACTAATGTTATAACAAGGTTATAATACAACGTTTTAAAATCAAAAATTCATTGGGATAATATAATGTTTGAAATTATGTTTGTTGGTTGGCTAACACATATAGAATGAAGAAAGAATTGATGACATTTTAGTCTATTTACATAATAAAAGGTAATTTTAGTATTTTCATAAAATATTTAGTTAAATCATTATTTTATCTGCTGATATAGACAAAAATTATTGTTATAGGGGTTGTCATTGACTTTAGACTCAACTACATGGTGTTTAGATGAAACTTTTCCTAGATATAACATGTAGATATAGTGTGTTTTCGATCTTTGTACTATATATATGTACAGTAAGAGATGTGTGTGTGTGATATAAGCAGTAAAGATGAAGAGCCGTTGCATTAGGAGAGATTTTTTAGGAGACACGTGTCTCAATTTGGAAAGAAAATCATGAAAGATGAAAGTGTGAGAGACACTCAATGTCTCAGTATAGAAAGTGATCCCTTAACATTGGAAATAAAATCAAAGAAATAATGACAAGAGTTTTAATTTGTATTTTAGAGAGAGAGAGAGATAGAGTTGAGAAATGAGAGATTGCTTAATTGCCGGATTTGATTGGGTTGGGGAATTAAATTTAGGGATGTTAGTTTTGAAAACTAAAAGTTTTGAGTTGCAAAAATTTTTCAAGAGATAATATGGTACGTCAGATTAAAACATCTAAGGCGTCAATAACTTGAGACAGTTTGAAATATCGTCAGTCGTTGGATGATGCCTTTTTTGATCTCGAAACGATCTGAGACAATCTTTGTCTCTTGAATTCAAAATTATTCTATTTTATTATATAGATAGATAGATATGAGTTAAAATTAGTTAAAAGATGATTTTATTGAAATTTGAAAATTGTTTATGGATTTATTGTACCAAGCCCGACCTTGACCAACCATTTAGTGCTAATTATTTGGCAGAAAATTGGAGGTCACTCTAATTTGGAAGACTTTAAAGGATTTAAGTACAAGCCTTAAGTTTATTTGGCTTTAAGTCTACCAAGCGGTCAACTTTTATGAGCTCGTTTGGTAGACGTATTATGAGGGGATTAAATATTGGATTGTACTATTTTTTATTTAGTCGGGTCTAATACTTTGTTTGGTAAGCAATTTTGAGTTTGTATTAATTTAAAAAACGTATACTAATCGTATATTTTTTATACATGAGACATGTATTGTGGAGGTATTTTAATGCCACCAGAAGAAGTGGTATTATAATCTAACTCAAACGTATTATTTTACAAAATTACTATTATAGCCCTCATAGTTAATAAAACCAAGTTATCTTCAACGTAAAATACCCTTGTCAGACTCACGCTTCTCCCTCCCATTGTTCTTCATCGGTTGCTATCAACAGGAGGCCTTCATCTTTGCAAGATCAACAAAACCATAGGACTAAGGTAAGAGATGTATCACTTTTTGAGTTTGAATTAGGTCCGATTACATGATATTCTATTTGGATTTATTAAGTATCAGATTTTTTTTTGTGATTTGTTTTTTGTTATTTTAATCTTCTAATGGTTCATCCTTTTTGGACCAAAAAAATAAAAAACATGCTTTGGCTTGTCGAACATACAATCTCTTTAAACAAAAATAATAATTGGTGTACGGTCTCTCGGTTATGCTTCATCTTTTCCCATCATGCTTCATATTTTTGTTCATGCAATCTCTTCAAAAAAAAAAAAAATCATGCAGCATCTACATATTTTTTGTGTGTCTTGAGTGTTGTTGTAAAGCTTTCCAAATGGGATCATAAAATTATCATTTTTTTTTGCTTTGGAGGAAAACTAGAATAAGATGTTGGGAATTAATCCTACCTATTATTTAATTAGATTATTTGTTTATTATAGTTAGTTCTTTCCCGCATGGGATTGTAGTTGTTGTATAGTATTCTCATAGGTTGTGTTGTTGTCTTGTACTAGAATTCTTCTAGTATAATTTGAATAGAAGTATCTTGTTGGCAATGGGGAATCGTCTCAAGCACGTATAATTTGGATGGATAACTGAAACACAAATTACGGATGCACCCAATCATATACAAATCACACTGTCAGCTGAACTTGAGTTTATATGGCTAAGGGGACTCTAACTCTGGAAGTGCGACTTTATGCCTCATCCCCTATTTAACCACCAAATACTCTTGTGTGGGCTGTGTGATGGATAACATTATGTTAGTGCTTTTGTAATAAAATAATATGCAGTATATATAGATGCATTGTGTAGAAAGTTAGGTGCTTCAATTTGGTTTGTTTAATGATCAATATTTGGATTCATATACCGAAGAAGAACCGTCATTATCTTATGGTTTTCTCTTTGATGCATGTTCGTTGTTCACTCCTCTTCGACCGGCATGTCAACCTATGAGGCTGGATGATTTTCCTTTTTCTGCTCTCATTTTGGTAGTTGTGCATAAGGATTAAAATTTCATTTTTTTTCTAACTTGGGTAGCATTTATTTTATTTTTTTAATGAAAATTTTTAAATGTTATTCTATTTTTAAATAACAAGTGTTTCACACAAACTTACTACATTCCTACCAATATTCTTTTAGTTATACCTTTTGATTGTAATTAATTGGTTCATGCTAATTAAAAACAAAATTTCACTCACTTTCTTACTTTATGTTTCAGTTGCAATGGATATTGATATGATGGATGCTAATATGGTGGATACTGATTTGGATGGTGCTACACATATTGAGTTCTTTATTGTGATTCATGCAATATTCACGCATTTGATAACAATATGTCTCATGGTTTATTTATTTAATAAATTAGAATGTGCTAGGTCTTCTATAAATTGGTTAGAAACCCTCGTTTAGGACGTAGGGTTGCGGCACAGATGAAAAACCTTACTAAATTAATAGGAGATGGTGATTTACCATGTTTTGAACAACTTAGGATGGATAGACGTACGTTCAAGATTCTTTGTGATCTTCTTCGTAACAGCAGATGACTTAATGACTCTAAATTTGTGAGTGTGGAGGAAATGGTTGCCATGTTCCTTAGTATATTAGCTCACCATACAAAAATCAGGATCATATAGTGTAATTTTCGTAGATCGGGGGAGACTATCAGTAGATAGACACTTCAATGCAGTGTTGATTGCAGTACTGAAAGTTCAAGGGTTACTACTTAAGAAACCAGAACCTGTTCCAGAAAATTCAACAGACCCTAGGTGGAAATGGTTTAAGGTACTTTATTATGTGAACTAGACTATTTTTTACTTTAATACTTTGACTTATCACTCAGTCAATCTGATTTTCTTTTTATTCAACTTTAGAATTGTGTCGGGGCGTTAGATGGTACCTATATAAAACTTAAAGTACCTGAGACTAACAAAACGAGATATAGATCAAGAAAATGAGATATCTCAACCAATGTATTAGGGGTTTGTTCCCAAGACATGCAATTCATTTATGTCTTGCCTGGTTGGGAAGGGTCAGCTGCAGATTCTAGGGTTCTTCGTGGTGCAGTAACAAGGAAAAATGGAATAAAAATTCAACGTGGTAATACTTTTAGTCACAAGCCCTCACATTTAATTTATTTATTAAAATATATCTTTTATAGTAAGTAATTATGAAGCTCTATTTAATTCAGGCACATATTATATGGGTGATGCTAGTTACACCAATGGTGAAGGATTTTTACCACCATACAGACGTCAAAGATATCACTTGCATGAATTTCAAAATGGTGTACTAGCACCTCAATATGCAAAGGAATATTTTAATCTAAAGCATTCATCAGCTAGAAATGTCATCGAAAGATGTTTTGCACTACTTAAGTTTCGTTGGGCAATTCTTAGAAGTCCTTCATGGTACCCTGTCAAGACCCATAATCGAATCATAACAGCATGTTGCTTACTTCACAACCTAATTAGGACGGAGATGGCATTAGACCCATTAGAAGATGAAATTACCGATGATCCAGCAGATGATGATAATGATAATGATGACGTGATTAATACGGTCGAGACATCAAATCAATGGACCGCATGGAGAGATCAATTGGCTGTGGAGATGTATAATGAATGGAGGATAAGTAGAGGACTTGGACTAGTGACGGGCGTCTAGTGAATTGTGAACTTGTTTATATTTTTTTGCTATTTAGGGAAACCAATAATGAAAATATTGTTATCCTTAGCTTTATGTAGGTAATTTATATTTGAAAATTGTTAATAAATCTATTGAGTTTGTTAATTTCTATTGTTATTCATAGATGTTCTTTCTCTAAATTCCTTAATTTTAATAGTGATTTCCTAATACTACTGATTTGCATTGTCAAGAGCAATTATATTATTCAATTAACATAATGGAATAATATTTTTACAGTTTGTAGATGATTATTTTTTGTTGTGTTAACTAGAACTTAGTTTTTTATCAACTTGATAATGTCAAATGATGTATTAGTTCCTATTTTTTTTTGTTTTCACTTAGGAATGGCTACTGCAAATGGAAATCAACAAAAAGGTGCAAACAACGACAAAACTACTAGAAGGATTTGGAGTACAGAAAAGGAAAAACAGCTTCTTGAGGAGTTGAGGGATATTATTGCATTGGGGTGGAGGTGTGAGAATGGGACCTTTGGGACAGGTTATTTGCAACAACTTGAAAAGTCTATGGTGAACGCAATTCCTGGATGCAATATGCGTGTTGTTCCGCACATTGAATCCAAACTTAGAATGTGGAAAAGACATTACAATCTACTAACAACCATGTTGAACACTAGTGGATTTGGCTTCAATGAAACTGAAATGAAGATCGAGGTGGAAAATGATCAAGTTTGGGAGGAGTTTGTTAAGGTAATAATTAATTTGAGTAATTTTTTTATTTTTTATTTTTGCTTTATGAGGTTTAACATGTTTTCCAAATAATATAATCTATCCCTTTTAATGTAGAAAGAGCCAAATGCTGATGGAATAAGAACCAAATCCTTTCTATTTTATAATCAATGGTGTGTCATATTTGAGAAAGATAGGGCCACAGGTGAACATGCGGAGGCTCCAGGTGACTTTCTTGAGGAGCTAGCTAGGGAAGGAGTAAATGATGGATCCGTAAATGAAGTTGAAATGATAGGTTATGATGACATTGGGCTGTCTAATGGAGTAACTCAAAACTCGAATGAAAATGCCGGGACCCAGCCTGGGAAAAAAAATAAGAGGAAGAGAGTTGATTCTGGAGAAGGAGATATTAAAAAAACACTTACTTTTTTTCTTTCTGAGAGTAGTCAAGTACTAGGGGACATGGCTAAACATATGGGATATGCACATGACGTTGCTGACAAAAGAGCTAGGGTCTATGGGTACTTGAGCAAATTGAGGGGCTAAATTTCTTTAACAGAATAAGAGCTGGGCAGATAATTGTGAATGATCAGAAAAGTGTTGACTACTTCTTCAGCTTGCCCGATATTGCGAAGCCATATTTGTTGCAAATGCTTCTTGATGGCAAACTTTAAAGTGAGAAGATTTTCACTTCGGTGGCGAATTCATGTCATTTTCTAGATTTAGTAATAAATAAGTTGACTCAACATAGGCTTTAATACTACTTTTATTTTTTTATTTTTAGTTTTTATCTGTAGTTTTGAGTTATGTGGATTTGTAATGGTTTTGACAATGGTTCACATAAATGCATTGATTCGAATAAAGTTTTATTTTTTTGATTGATGGTATTTTTATTGATTGATGGCATTTTTATGGATATTATTGTTAATTAATTATTACTGTTATTAACTTAATGGATTTTTTTTACCTTAATGCAATTTTTTTTTAAGTATAAAAAAAATAAACTTTATCTTTTTGGTAATTGGGGTAAATCTCGATCATATTCCCGATTAATGACGATGACATTTGGAGGGTGATGATGCGCAAAATGGTCTTGCACACCACCTGTCAATTGTAAGCAATAAATGCGATTTTTAAGGTATGGGAGATGGGGAGACACAAGCTATTTATAGTGGTTCAGTCAATCTTGACCTACGTCCACTCTTCAATGGCTTTGGTTGCCGGGTACTTTATTCATTCAGGTGTATAGGGAGCAGAGAGTACAAGTTGATAGAGAGAGAAGAGAGAGATGCTTAGGAACGTATTGAGTGTTCTGCCTCCCAAGCATTGGTGGAGCTTACAATTTATAGCCGCCCCCTAACAGATTGGGGCGACATAATAGCAGCTAAGTAACTATTCTGGTGGAGCTGACTACTTCTCCTCAACAGGTGGGGTGCTCTCCATGAGACTCGGCCGAAGGATGAGGTGAGGGCTGACCTTCTCCAAGGCGGTGAGGGTTAGGTTCTTGGATACTGATGTAGCTCCTTGGTGAGTCTGACTGATCCTTGACCACATTGGGGTTGGTGGGCCTTTATAAAGTTAGCCCCTTAGTTGGGTTTGGACTTCCCCCATGGATTGGGTCATTTGGGCTTGACCTATCATTTGCCCCCCAATGCCCCGTGTCCAAGGAAACTTGGAGAAGGGGGCATTTTTTTTTTTTAGCTTTAGTCCCTTGGCTTTCAATTTGGGGCTTTTCCCTCTTAAAAAAGAAAACCCTAGGTTATAAATAGAACTTTTCTTCCTTAGCCCACCTTATTTACCTTGACTTTCTTCTTGGAAAACCCTTGAGATCCCAATATTTCACCTATTGTAATTTGAGAGACAGAATCCACACATTGGTGAGTCCTTTGAGCTTGAGTTTCCTTGATTAATGGCGACTGGCGAAAAAATCCATATGTTTGTTGAAGACGAAACAGACCGAACAGCCCCTTCCTCAATTGTTCATGCCGAATCTGCCATACCCTTGAGCTTTTCTCGGTCCTCCATGGATCTAGGGGGCATGGGCAATGGAATGGGGGTTCAAGAAAAAGGGGAGGAGGTGCTTCGGGTGCTGCCTGACAGTGGTATGGGGGAACGGGGTGAGCTGGGAGGCGGCGGACTGGGCAGCGGTTTGGGCGCCTTGGGCGCTGCTGCCGGCGACGGAACGGGCGCCTTGGGCGCTGGTCTGGGCGCCTTTGGTGCTGGTGGGGGGGATTAGAGAGGTTTGGAGAGCTGGGCGGCCGCGACTTGGGCGCCTCATCTGGTGCTGAATTTGGTGGTCCAGGCGTGCGCAGAGAAGGCACAGTGGGCGCTGCCTTGGGCACCCCCATGGGTGCTGAGTTGGGTGTTTTGGGTGCTACCTTAGGCGATAGCGTGGCCGCCTCTTCGGTTGTGGAGTTGGGTGCTTTAGGCGCTTCGGGCGTGGGCGCCATGGGTGTCGTTACCAAGGACGCGCACCAGTGACTTGTGGAGGAAACCATGGAAGCTGTCCTGGGCTCTGAATTGGGTGCCTCTTGTGCTGGTTCTATGGGCGCGCTCCAACAGCTTGTGGAGGAAACGGTGAGCGCTATTTTGAGCACTAGTTCAGGTGGCCTCGGTGCCATTAGAGGCGCTAGTTTGGGTGGTTCCTATGAGCAGATGGGCGCCAAGATCTCTCCCCGAGACAGCTTAGGTGTTAAGGCTAGTTTGAGCACAAACTCTGTGGTGGATAATTCGGCTCCTGAGGATGACGGGTCCAAGGCGGGCATTGTCTTTAGTATTTTAAGGTCAGATGACATTTCGCGGATTATCTCCACTTATCACATTCCTCCGGTTGTGTCGTGTCGTCGGGCGGAGACGGACGAGCCTGCCAACGACGACTCCTCTAGAGATCTTGCTGTTTATGAAGAGATGCTTGAGGTTGGGCTTAGGTTCCCAATGCTACCTTCTGTATGTGGCGTCTTGAATTATTTTTCCTTGGCACCTGGGCAGCTAACTCCCAACGGTTGGAGGGTTCTGCTGGCCTTTCTAGAGTTGTGGAGGAAGGTGCGTAATGAGGACGCTTCTCCTAGTGAATTTCATGGGGCTTATTACTTGAGCGAGACTCGCTCTCCCAATAGAGGTTGGTACTATTTTTTTCCTAGAGGAGGCCAGCTGATTAGTGGGTTGCCCTCTAATTGTCATAGTTAGAAATCTCGTTTCTTTTTCGTTGGTGGAGAGTGGGCTTCGGATGTCAATAGGGCACTGGTGCCATCTCGATGGGTTACTCCAAAGAAAGTTGGTAAGCTCCATTCACTCGTACTCCCTTATTATACTCCCTGTGGGTTATGTGCTCACCACATTCTTTGCAGGCTCTCCTACACTTTCTAACGAACAAGAATGTAAGCTGGAGGCTGTGCATGCTTATCCCACAAGAGACTTTAAAGCTCTCCTGCTCGGGGATGGTGGAACCAATGTTTCTCCTTTAGTTCGAGCTAGGGCTTCTGCTCCCTCCCCGAGGTCTAGCGGCCCTGCTTCTAAGCGGAAGGGTAAGCTGATTCTTTCGTACCTTCCTATTTGATTCGGCATCTTTGTCTAACTTTTCATACTGTTTTCAGCAATTTATAAGGGAGTGATCGGATCTCGCCTTTCTGGCAGGAGCCCTCTCCCTTTGAAGGTGGCGAGGGTGGGAGATGCTCCCGGAGAGACTCCTCCAATGGTGTCACCCGAGGTGAATTCTCCGCAGGCGCCCTCCCCGGTTATCCCCCCTCGGCTGGTGGCTCCCTCAGTTAGGTCTTCTATTCCAGAGACTTCCTTGCCGGGCACGCCTATTCACGTGGGGACTTCTACAGAAACACCGTTTTGGTCTCGTCCTATGCTTGGCAATCCGACGATCATCAAAGAGAGACTTGAGAGGTTCGTGTTCCCACCTGAGGTCAATCAAATTAATACATTTAGCACCGAGAAGATTATCAACATGCACTTGAAAAGTCTGGCTCAAGTAAGGGTTTTTTATTCCCTTTTTTTTATGTCTTTCCCTATTCCGCTCACTTTCATTTCTTTCAGATTTCGAATACATCCCTCTGCTTGTCTTCAAGGGCCCACGCCCTCGGCAGGCTGAAGGAGGATCATGTTGTTCATCAAGAGAATCTGCTTACCGCTAAGAGAAGAATTGCTAAGCTTGAGACCGCTGGCAAGGCTTTCAAGGACTTCGCTGAGAGAAAAGTTGCTGAGCTTGAAGCTGCTGGTAAGGCTGTCAAGGATGAGCTTGAGGTAGCCGAAGGGATGGTGTCCAGACTTGAGTCTGAGCTTTTGGCATCCCGCGAGAGGGACAGTGAGCTAGTTTTGACCCGCGATAGGGTAACTGAGCTTGAGGTTGAGCTTGCAGAGACCCGTGAGAGGGTCATGCTCAGAGAGGCTGCTG